>WNGS01165339.1:20853947-20904954 GCA_020271785.1 Procambarus virginalis | reverse complement strand
AAAAACAAAACTGACAAGTATGTATAGAAAATGTAATCTTCCCAAGAGGATAGAGGGATAAGGAAAGATAGGGTGAACCGAGGGGAATTAAGGTGGTGTAGCTCTGTTGCTACAGCTTCACTGGAACTTTGAAGATGTAAAATTATCAGAGGAATCTGGCCAGTGTGCAGGCGATGAGTCACAATACGTGGCTAAAGTATGTTGACCAGACCACACACTAGAAGGTGAAGGGACGACGACGTTTCGGTCCGTCCTGGACCATTCTCAAGTCGATTGTGATGAGGAAGTAGATGCAGGCATAACATTTATTGCCTGCATCTACTTCCTCATCACAATCGACTTTAGCAGTTTTATTACTTTATTTTTTTTATTTAATGTGCATAAGAGCCTGTCATCCGCGAGGTATTAGCTGCATTACCTAAGCACGCACACCAGCAAGAGCATATACTAAGGATAATAACAGTTGGAGACATGAAGATAGTGGTAGCAGTGATTTATTTACAATCCCTTACCAATCAACAAAAGCTCTAAGGAAGAACACGACAATGGAAATGATAATTTTCTAAAAGGTATTGAGAATCAAAGCCACAGTGGCAAAATAAGCAAGAGCTAAAATACTAATGCTAATTCACAGGGAATTAGACTGGGTAAATAAGGAACCCCGACGGGGATTATGAAACATGGAGATCAAAACTAGTAGAATGACTGTCAACACGTCCAAACACAAAACAATGACCAGCATATTACAAAACAATTATGAGTAAAGGGAGTGGAGCCACTGGCAACACTCAACATGGTCTTTTCCAAAAATGAGGCAGATGTTGAAAAGCTAAAACATGAGATCCGTCTAGGAGCTATACAGCGACTACTGCATCATCTTTTGCAGTAGTCAAACAGTGGATCTGAAGGAGTTGGTTAGACAAAGAAACTATGCTGAGGAAGATGGAATTACAACACTGTGGGAAGTACAGTAAGATGAGGGACTTTCAGTGTGAAATCCAATGGGAGAGAGAACTGAAAAGGAAGACATTACATGAATTGATGCAGTGACAACAGTGAGGGTGTCCATGTCACCTCAGGTTGAGGAGACAAGGGGAATTTCGCAAAAATGTACTAATGAGGTATTGAGGAGTTCCACAAAGATTTCAGGAGGTATCTTGACATTAGAAACCAATTGGAAAATCAAGGTTTGAGATGAAATGCTGAAAGAAACAGTGGATGACACTGTAGCCACTGAAAAGTTAAAAGAAAAACCATCTGGGAGAACTGGATGTGACAAAGTCAATGTAACCAGACACTCTCACCATGGCTGCTAAAGAAAGCCTGCAGAAGTACTTTGTCAATCATACTATACTAATTTTAATAGCTTTATCGAGACGGAATCTCCAAAAATTCTAAAAAAGGGAAAACGTAATCACAAAATTTAAAAAAAAAAGGGTGGGGGACAGACGAGAGGAGGCATAACACCAGAAGGCACACGAGGACCAAACACAAATTAGGACTCCTTCAACGCAATCTGTACAACATTTGTTAGACCTGAGCACTAGAATATGCAGCACCGGCATTGAAGCTTTCAACCTGTGGAAGTACGAAAACCAAAACTGATAACGTACAAAGGCTTTGCAACAATGATTATAGTACCAGAGCTAAGAGGGTTAGGCTACGAGGAAGGCTAATGGAATTAAATCTTTCATGCCATACCTAGACAGAAGAAACAGGAGGGAAATGAGAGGTCATCAAGTGGAATGCTAACAAGAAGGAAGCTTGCAGGACGCCTCTTCACTCCACAAACTTCAAGGCCAGCGCTACAAAGCAATTCGATCTCTGGAAGTAGATACACAATGCTAGTAGGACATTGGCTAAGGAGCTAGACCTCACTCCCACGGAAACACATCAGAAGTGCTCACTCCGCTCTTTCTTCCTACGCCATGTTTCCAAGTATCCCTACCATTACTTTGTCCCTCCCACCACTTGTCCCTTCCATCACACCATCCCTGACACTGCCACTCAGTGGCACAACCTCAGCTATTACCTGGGAAGATCCTATTCATGGACCGCACAGGTCCTCATTATTTCCATTCTTCATATCATAACAATTCCTAATGAGAGAATGTTGACCCAGACCCCACACTAGAAGGGTAAAGGGACGCGATGTTTCGGTCCGTCCTGGACCATTCATCAAGTCGATTGTGAGAATGTTTTCTCCGCCTTCTCATAGATTAGAGGACGTGTTGGTACTGCCCAGGCCAGGCTTGTGGTCGGGTGGCATCCTTCCACTGCCCAACCACTGTCTGCCTTTGGCATTACTAAGCGGCATCTCCCTCAGTGAGAACTCGCCAGAGTGGGTGTTGGAGGATCGGCCTCTTGGTTGGATAGGTTATTTATCCAACAGGAAGTCAATTGTAACGTTTCGAGGACATAGGAGTGTAACAAGAGACTCAGAACGAGGCACTCAGTCCTACCCTGTTTAATGTACTAATTAATAATCAATGCGATGCTAAAGCTGTTCCTATGAGGCCCAACCGATCACATCAGAGCTATGCTGATTGTATGTATGACCCAACCTCCGGGTATTACCAACACCCACAATATTCTTAACTCTGTATTCAACATCTCTATACATCCTTTTGACCCCCCACCCCTTCTGAACCCTCATGGCTGGGATAAATGGTGTTATAGCTGGGATAAATGGTGTTATAGCTGGGATAACCGGTGTATGGCTGGGATAAATGGTGTTATAGCTGGGATAAATGGTGTTATAGCTGGGATAAATGGTGTTATAGCTGGGATAAATGGTGTTATAGCTGGGATAAATGGTGTTTTCATACGAATACCATCAGTCTGACCGACGAGTAGGGGTGCGAGTGTCAACTGGTGACGAGAACTATCGGCGAGGTCCCAATTCGCCAATAATAGTTCGTGCTAGAGGATCTAAAGCCCTCTTTTCCTCCTAGAGTCGGATTGCAGGACTTGGGTGCTATTGACCCGGAGACAGACCACAGTACCAGGTACCTATGTGATAATCTGTCAAAAAGTGAGAAATATCTGGGGACAAAGATGTTAAACACGGAGGATAACACGGAAGGGGGAGACGACCAATTAAGAGTATGACTGCGGCCTACAGTCACCACGTAATCCAAAGTTGTCTCACTCTCACCATATGCTATTCCCGTAATGTACAATATACACAGCACCATATAAAATAAAGAATGATTAATGTGAATAATGGAAGCAAGGGAAATAAGAGCCAAGTGTGCTTACCACAATTACCAAACCTGAGTGAAGCCGTGGACAGATCTCTATTTAATAGTGACTCCGTGGACAGAACTCCATTTAATAGTAGCTCCGTGGACGAACTCCATTTAATAGTAGCTCCCGGACAGGCCCCCATTTATATGTGACGGTAACGAGTTGGAAATGGTGGTCGGCAGTCTTCCAACTAGCAGTTGTCATTGCTGGGCCACATATAATATAAAAAAAAGAAAAGGAAAAAAAAGAGAAAAAAAAAGAATGACTGCGTGATTTGGTAATCTGTGGTAAGGTTGTAAAGACGAAAAGCAATAATAAAAAATATGGATTTTAATAACAATAAGAAAACACAAATTGAAATAAATGCAAAAACTTGGCTTACTGGCAAAAACAATAAACAATATAAACATGAAAATAGATTACGTTAATGGGGAGGAGAATTGACATACAAAAGTAAGTAAAATATGAATGCTGGAATATATGCACTAACTATGAACCTCTACTTGACCACACAGAGTGAGTCACTTAGGAGTTCACAGCTTGCGAGCACACAATATTCTGGCTGGCAGAAACGCAAGGGACTCCAACAATAACTGGTGAGGTCTTGTGATTGGTGGGGAGCCGGAGTGGAGTGTTGGTTGGCGGCCAATGAGGAAGCTGGATGGTCGCAGGCGCTAGTTAGGCCGTTGCAGGGTTCGGCGCGTCGACCAGGTGCAGCAGTGGGGGGGAAGGAGGGAGTTGCTGGTACGTGTGGCGAGCTTATAATACGTTTAGCCACTACAAAACGTATCATGTACGTTGATGAGGACAGGAGTGATTCGCAGAAATGGCAGGCTAAATCTCTGATAAGAGATTATCGTCACAATAGTATAAAATATATAAAATATATACGCCCTTTCCCCATCTCCTCCTTCCTGCCCACACATGTGCTTACCCCACTCTTTCCTTTTCTGCCAACACATACCCTTACTCCGTCTACTCCTCCCTGCCCACACTCCCCCTTCCCCCCTCCCTGCCCACCTCCCCCTCCCCCTCCCTGCCCACACTCCCCCTTCCCCCTCCCTGCCCACACTCCCCCTTCCCCTGTCATTGTAACCAAAAGGCCCAGAGAGCAAATATGTTATCTGAACATATGTTTGAAAATCAATATCTTATTTCACTAATATTTCAACTAATGGTAACATCTATAGACTTGGCGCTGAACATCTCACATCCACAGACTTTATGAAGGAGGGGCATTGGGGCCTTTCCCCTTCTGGGGGCACTGAGATGATCCTGGCCCCCCTTCCCTATGATACTTCTGATACAATAACCATTAATCTTTTAAAGTTTAATGAGGGTAGCTCTAAGCATCTTGCCTCGCACAGACAGGTAGACATTCTCCTCTGTAGATATAGATATTACTTTTTTTGTTTTAATTAAATTATGAGGTACATTTGCATTAGTGCAGCTCCCCTATACTATATGAAGTGGAGTACAGTGTGTCAAAAAAGCTAACTACGTGATGCTATAAAATCCCCATCACACAGGATGGTTAGTCATACAGAGGCATGTGATAAGCAGTCTGCACTGGCAGACTCCGGATGCATTTTGAGGATATCAACAACACAAGATTGGATAAGGCAGCAGTGGTAATAAAGGTCCCCATCTCGCAGGATGGTTAGTCATACAGGGCCATGTGTTTAATAGCCTCCACTGGCAAATTTTGGGTACACTGAGGATATCTTCAAGAATACGAGAGTGAATAAAGTAATTGCAAAGCTCCAGGTACCTCATGCCAACTGGTCTGAAAGGTCTAATAACTGGATATTACAAGGTGGTTTATAGTTATTAAAATCTAGGGACTCGGCTACCCAAGTTCCACCGATTTTGTGGCAGTAGCCATGGGAACTTTAACCCTCATTTAGTGGGAGCAATGTGGCAGACCCCCCGCCCCCTACCCCAGCCCCACCCTTACCTTCACTGTTCACCCTGCAAAGTTGTATAACAACTACGATTTGTGATGCTTATCTTTAACAGTTCAGTAAGTATCCTTAATAAAACCCCTGGGGCCAGATTCACGAAGCAGTTACGCAAGTACTTACGAACCTGCACATCTTTCCTCAATCTCTGGCGGCTTTGTTTACAATTATTAAACCGTTAATGAGCTCGGAAGCACCAGGAGGCTGTTTATAACAATAACAACAGTTGATTGGGAAGTTTTCATGCTTGAAAACCGTGTAATATACATAACCAAAGACGTCAAAGATTGAGGAAAGTTTGTTGTTGTTTTAGATTCAGTCACTTAGAACAAAAGTTCCAAAGTAGCACGGGCTATGGTGAGCCCGTAGTGGACTTATTTGGCACAGGAGTGGGGCTGCAACTCCTTGAGGAAAGATGTACAGGTTCATAAGTACTTAAGTAACGCCTTCGTGAATCTGACCCCTGACCACCAATGTGCATATATACACGCCATGAAAAACAAACCACTATCCACCCTTCCAGTGGAAAACTCTACAGTTTTCTGAGGAATTTATTAGAGGAAAACTCTCCTCTTATTGATTGATTAATGAAGATTAAGCCACCCAAGAGGTGGCACGGGCATGAATAGCCCGTAATCCTCTTATTCTTACGTCCTCATTCTTATACTCATTATTACCCCCTTCCTACACCCCTTTATAATACCCATCAAATTCGTACCTTTCTCCCAATGAAAAAGGCTGCCTATGATCCGACAATCCTAAGGCGCATAATAGAAGAGCAAATGTATAGCATAGCAGTAGCAGGAGCCACCCACATTTTCACAGACGGATCGGTGGACACAGAATATGAAAGTGCTGGCGCTGCTCTTTGCACGGCCAGCATACAGGCATATTGGAGACTGGGAGGACTAGTATCATCAACCCAAACTGAGCTGTTTGCCATACAACAGGCATTCGCATATGTGATTGCACAAAACACTCAAAATGCCATCATACACACAGACTCAAAAGCTGCACTTCAAATACTAGGACAAAAACAGTGGAAAGATAACGTGGAGATAATTACCACCATTTTGTATCTTGGAGCAGTCGCTAAAGGCAAAGGACTCAACATAACCTTGAACTGGATCCCATCCCATATTGGAATCCCATTAAATGAGAAAGCTGATGAAATTGCTAAACTGGCAACTCGTCATCCAGTGATAGATAAAACAATTCAACCCAGCCTAGAGAACATTAAAACATCATCACCAAAAACTCTCACACCTCAACAAAGCCTACCTACACCAGAGAATAGCTGAAGGCTCGCCCTCTGCAACATGGTATCTTCAGGCAACTAAATAGAAAGATTAAATATCCCAAAAGGAATCCACAGGGAAATAGCAGTTAGGTATATAGACTACGTCTAGGTTACAGATGCAACTGGGAGATTGGTGAACCCCGACAGAGAGAGTGCATCTTCTGCCAAACTGTCACAGAAAAGCCATTACTTCACTATCTTCTAGAATGTGAAGCAACCAACGACCTTAGAAGAGCTTTAAGAGTTCCTGAATCTTGCTGTGGCCACCCTGAAGCCATCAACAGAGCCACTCTCCTGGTCAACAAAGGTGTCCAGCAGCTGGACGCCCTCATAAGACTGTGAAGCGGTGTCCTCCCCCGCGATAACAGCTCGATGATTGGGTGCATGAGGGAATTACGGAGAAAAAAAAAAAAATTGTGCCACTTGCGGGCTGTTCATGCCCGTGCCACCTCTTGGTGGCTTAATCCTTATCAATCAGGAGTAACCACCATTTGGTCCGGGAGACATCTCCCGTCACGCAGGGTGCCGTCGCACCTCCACAGATCTCCAGTATCATCTCTCGATACTGTTAATGGCTCATAAGGGCCACCACTTACGGGCTATTCATGCCCGTGCCACCTCTTGGGTGGCTTAATCTTTATCAATCAATCAATCGTACCTTTCGCCTTGTTCTTACCTTCCTCTAGAATTGCCTCCTCCTCCTTACCTCTTTCCACCTCCCTCTTGCCTTACTTATGCCCGTGTCTCCCTGGATCCAGGCAGGGAGACATCTCCTGTCCACGAGGCTAACCATAGCCCGTGCTTCTTGCCCCGCTCCTGTGCCAGGTAAGTTACGGGTTCACCATAGCCCGTGCTACTTGGAACTTGTTCTGAGTAGCTGAATCTATAACAACATGGATCCAGGGGCACCGATCCAGTGCCAGGTAAGTCCACTACGGGCTCACCATAGCCCGTGCTGCTTGGAACTTGTTCCGAGTAGCTGAATCTATAACAACACCAACCTCGATCCATCAAGTTACAGCCCCACTCCTGTGCCAGGTAAGTCCACTACGGGCTCACCATAGCCCGTGCTACATGGACATTTCGTTCAGAGTAGCTAAATCTAAAACAACAACCTCGCACCATCACAATCGACTTGATACGTACGTACAAACACATGAAACTACGAAAGTACGACGTTGCTACAACGTTCGAACAAGGTTAAACCCCTTCTAACAATTGTTACAACCAATATAGNCATGGAGATCAAACTAGTAGAATGACTGTCAAACACGTCCAAACACCAAACAATGACCAGCATATTACAAAACAATTATGAGTAAAGGGAGTGGAGCCACTGGCAACACTCAACATGGTCTTTTCCAAAAATGAGGCAGATGTTGAAAAGCTAAAACATGAGATCCGTCTAGGAGCTATACAGCGACTACTGCATCATCTTGTTTGCAGTAGTCAAACAGTGGATCTGAAGGAGTTGGTTAGACAAAAAACTTGCTGAAAACGATATTACAAACGTGGGAAGACAGTAAGATGAGGGACTTTCAGTGTGAAATCCAATGGGAGAGAGAACTGAAAAGGAAGACATTACATGAAATGATGCAGTGACAACAGTGAGGGTGTCCATGTCACCTCAGGTTGAGGAGACAAGGGGTAATTCTCAGAAAATGACTAGGAGGTATGTGAGGAGTTCAACAAAAGATTTCAGGAGGGATTTACATTAGAACCAATGGGAAAATCAAGGTTATGAGATGAAATGCTGAAAGAAACAGTGGATGACACTGTAGCCACTGAAAAGTTAAAAGAAAAACCATCTGGGAGAACTGGATGTGACAAAGTCAATGTAACCAGACACTCTCACCATGGCTGCTAAAGAAAGCTGCAGAAGTACTTTGTCACATACTATCTAAAATTTGTAATAAAGTGTTCGAGACAGGAAATCTCCAAAATTCTAAAAAAGGGAAACGTAATCCAAATATTTAAAAAAAGGGGGGGGGACAGACAGAGAGGAGGCACTAACACCAGAGGCACACGAGGGACAAAGACCAAATTAGGACTCCTTCAACGCAATCTGTACAACATTTGTTAGACCAGCACTAGAATATGCAGCACCGGCATTGAAGCTTCACCTTGTGAAGTACGAAACCAAAACTGATAAAGTACAAAGGTTTGCAACAAGATTAGTACCAGAGCTAAGAGGGTTAGGCTACGAGGATAGGCTAATGAAACTAAATCTTACATGCATACTAGACAGAAGAAACAGGAGGGAAATGAGAGGTCATCAAGTGGAATGCCCTGAAAGAAGAAGCTTGCAGAAGCCATCTTCATCCACAACTTCAAGGCCAGACGCTACAAAGAATTCGATCGTCTGAATAGATACAACAATGCTAGTAGACATTGGCTAAGGAGCTAGACCTCACTCCCACGTAAACACATCATAAGTGCTCACTCCGCTCTTTCTTCCTACCATGTTTAAAAGTATCCCTACCATTACTTTGTCCCTCCCACCACTTTGTCCCTTCCATCACACCATCCCTGACACTGCCACTGCAGTTGCACAACATCAGCTATGTACCTGGGAAGATTCCTAATTCATGGACCGACAGTCTCATTATTTCCATTCTTATATCTAACAATCCTAATGAGAGAATGTTGACCAGACCACACACTAGAAGGTAAAGGGACGACGATGTTTCGGTCCGTCCTGGACCATTCTCAAGTCGATTGTGAGAATGTTTTCATCCGCCTTCTTCATAGAATTAGAGACGTGTTGTCTGCCCAGGCACAGGGTGTGGTCGGGTGGGCATCCTTCCACTGCCCAACCACTGTCTGCCTTTGGCATTACTAAGCGGCATCTCCCTCAGTGAGAACTCGCCAGAGTGGGTGTTGGAGGATCGGCCTCTTGGTTGGATAGGTTATTTATCCAACAGGAAGTCAATTGTAACGTTTCGAGGACATAGGAGTGTAACAAGAGACTCAGAACGAGGCACTCAGTCCTACCCTGTTTAATGTATTTTAATAATTAATGCGATGCTAAAATCTGTTCCTATGAGGCCCAACGATCATATCATGAGCTATGCTGATGGTATGATCCACACCTCCGGGTATACCAACACCCACAATATTCTTAACTCTGTATTCAACATCTCTATACATCCTTTTGACCCCCCACCCTTCTGAACCCTCATGGCTGGGATAAATGGTGTTATAGCTGGGATAGATGGTGTTATAGCTGGGATAACTGGTGTTATGGCTGGATAAATGGTGTTATGGCTGGGATAACTGGTGTTATGGCTGGGATAAATGGTTTTATGGCTGGGATAAATGGTGTTATGGCTGGGATAACTGGTGTTATGGCTGGGATAACTGGTGTTATGGCTGGGATAAATGGTGTTATGGCTGGGATAAATGGTGTTATAGCTGGGATAACTGGTGTTATGGCTGGGATAACTGGTGTTATGGCTGGGATAAATGGTGTTATGGCTGGGATAAATGGTGTTATGGCTGGGATAAATGGTGTTATAGCTGGGATAACTGGTGTTATGGCTGGGATAACTGGTGTTATGGCTGGGATAACTGGTGTTATGGCTGGGATAACTGGTGTTATGGCTGGGATAACTGGTGTTATGGCTGGGATAAATGGTGTTATGGCTGGGATAACTGGTGTTATGGCTGGGATAACTGGTGTTATGGCTGGGATAAATGGTGTTATGGCTGGGATAAATGGTGTTATGGCTGGGATAACTGGTGTTATGGCTGGGATAACTGGTGTTATGGCTGGAATAAACGGCGTAGTGGCTGGGATAATGATGTCATGGCTAGAATAAATGTGTCATAGCAGGTATAAATAGTGTCATATCAGGGATAGTGTCATGGCAGGATTGCATGGTGTCTTGGTAGGGTTAAATGGTGTCATTGCAAGGGCAAATGATGTCATGGCAGAGATAAATGTAATCATGATGAGAATAAATGGTTAGTTAAGAGAATGCTTAAGGTTCTCAAACAAGTATATACTGTCATATAAAGTATACGGTATAGCTTTGTAGCAAGTGCCATGCAGCTTCCACGACTATTGCCACTGCCTGCATGGCGCCTTACACCCTCGCTCGTTGTTGCTGCCTACAGGTTAATATTGTTGGTGGTGCTGTGCTTACCTTCCTCGGTGATGGATGAGAGAGAGACGGGTGAGCCCTGGTGGATGACAGGAGGCATGGTGTACAGGTGGTGGTGGTCCGTCGTGGCCAGCTGGGACCACATTAGCTAGTGCTCTTCTCTGCCCACCTCGTTACCTTACCCACTCACAGCTACGTTACCAAAAAGTCGACCTCAACAACCCTAATGATGTTCAGTGTTACCCCAAAGTTGTCACCTTTAATACTATTAATAATCAATTATTTACGCGCACAATAAGATAATTACAGTCTCTCTGAAGCGAATTTTATTTCAGTCTCGGTTGAGGAATTGCAAGTGCGAGAGTTCGGGTTGAACGCGAGTGCAAGTTGAGTATGTAGAGCGCGAGTGTGTTAAGTGCGCAGAGCGCGAGTGTGTCGTACTACGGAGCCTGGAGCCCCCACGCGGCTATAACACCTTCCGCACACTCCCCTCACTGCCACCTACTTCTTCTCCACACATTATTGTAACACTCGCCTCGTAGAATTACTTAGTAAAAGCATATATTCCCGAAATTATATAATAAATTCATGATTTCCTTAACATTTAAAGTTGTAATTAACCTGCAGGTTTATTGAAGATAATCGTTATATATTAAAGTGAGTGGTGAGCGGTGTCAACCCCAGAAGGTCGGTTGCCATTCATTCATTCCACGGCAGACTCCTCAGTGTTTACATGTGTCCCAGGCTATACTCACACAGCTCTGCCTCCTCCCACCCACCAAGTGTTCCTAACCTGAAATTAATATGATGCTAGAAATATATTAATTAATATGTGATATAAATTTTTCATTAAATGTTTTAATTTGGTGTTAGGACAATTTGCAAGGTTATTGCGCGGTGGTGCAAGGGGTGGCAGGCTGCCAGGGTGTCCAACGCCACCCGTCCACGACGGATGGATCGATAACACATACTATCTCTCTCATCACTCCTCTAACACTTATAATGAACTAATTAAACTAAATTAACTGCATTCGCAGATAACCTAATGAATCTAATCATAAACAATGAGCTCAACTAAAATCACATCATTCTAGGAGGTGAACTTCAATATTGACCTGTGTCAACAAATAGCCCTCACGTCGACAATTTCTTAACAGCATGAACTCCTGTATGCTAATCCCCCGTATACTATGCGAGGCTGGCTAACATCAGAACTGCCTTCAGAAACTTGTATAAGGAATCTTTCAGAACCTTGTATACCACATATGTAAGGCAAATCTCCGTGGAGATTTGTAAGGCAAGCAGTCTCCGTGGTGTAGTGGTAAGACACTCGCCTGGCGTTCCGCGAGCGCTATGTCATGGGTTCGTATCCTGGCCGGGGAGGATTTACTGGGCGCAATTCCTTAACTGTAGCCTCTGTTTAACGCAACAGTAAAATGTGTACTTGGATGAAAAAACGATTCTTCGCGGCGGGGATCGTATTCCAGGGACCTGCCCGAAACGCTACGCGTACTAGTGGCTGTACAAGAATGTTACAACTCTTGTATATATCTCAAAAAAAAAAAAAAAATCCTAGAGTATGCGCCCCAGCATGGAGCCCGTACCTTGCGAAGCACAAGACGAAGCTGGAAAAAGTTCAGAGGTCTGCCACTAGGCCAGTCCCAGAACTAATAGGCATAAGTTACGAGGAAAGGCTGCGTGAACTGCATCTCATGTCGCTGGTAAACAGAAGAGCATGAGGAGACATGATCACCACGTACAAAATCCTCAGGGGAATTGCCAGGGTAGACAAGGAGGTATTATTTAACACGGGTGGTACACGAACAAGGGGAGGGGGGGGCATAGCCCGTGCTACTTTGAACTTGTTCCGAGTAGCTGAATCAATTACAACAACAACAACGAACAAGGAAGCACAGCTGGAATCTGTGTACCCAAATGAGCCACAGAGACATTAGAGAGAACTTGTTCAGTGTCAGAGTAGTTAGTAAATGGAGTGCACTAGGAAGTGATGTGGTGGACGCTGACTCCATACACAATTTCAAATGTAGATCGATATGATAGAGCGCGAGAAGCTCAGGAATCTGTACACTAGTAGACTGACGGTTGAGAGGCTGGACCAAAGAGCTGAAGCTCAACCCCCGCAAACACAACTAGGTGAATACAATCACCAAGCCCACCTGAATCACTCAAACATCTGCTACTACCTTGGGCCACATATGGACTAGCATAACAGCTCCCCTTACATCTGATATAATCACTGACAGAACAACTGACCACTATCCTACCTTCCTCATTGCTAACATGGACATAACACCATCGGATACCAAGAAACGTATGTTCATATTACACAGCAAAGCAACAATAGGCAATCTCACTTCACAATATAAACTGAGAATCTCAATTTAATAATGCACAGGATATAAATTCATTAGCCAACATCTTAATTAATTCCTTCGCAAAACGCCAAGCCTCTACAACACGCACTTTCTTCTCAAACAAATTAGAGATCAGCCCAAGCTTCGTCTTGAGGCAAAGCTCAACGCCTTAAGCCATATTGATGCTCTGTCCACAGAGCATTCTCTCTCTCAAATCATATACACTGATGGTTCCCTACATCGCCCCACGGGTGCAGCTGGAAGTGCAGTTGTGCTGACAATGGGCGATGGCTTGTACTTTGAGTGGGGAGTCCGTATAAACAACTGGGCCTCTACCCTTCAGACCGAACTATTTACCTTGCTCCTTGCACTGAAATGTGTACAAGTCTCCAAACTTGATACATTAATTGTAAGTGACTCTTATAACAAATGTTCCAGAGATGTGTAAATATTTAATTCAAAATGATCTGCTACCAGAAATCTTAACCAAATATCCCCAGTTTGCTAACTGTAGGTACTAACTGATTGTAACCTATCCACCGCTGCCTACTGGATGGGGGGCGGTGTGCAGCAACACCTCAAATGATATGGTGGAAGTGCTGATAATCAAAATAGAGATTATAAATGTAGTTATTGTCCTTGTATATAAGTCACCGGAGGCAAACCCTCAGCAGTTTAAAGACCAACTAATGAAAGTAGAACACTGCTTGGAAAACCTCACAAATCCAGCTCCGAACATCATCCTGCTTGGGGACTTCAACCTACGGCACCTGAAATGGAAGCACCTGGCTAATACAGTAATAACAGAAAGAATACCAGGAAGTAGCCTTAATGAACAGGCACATGCAAATGACCTGCTACGGATGTGCGACAGGTTTGCCTTAAACCAGCAAATAGTAGAACCAACCAGGAAGGAGAACACGCTGGACCTCATTTTCACTAATAATGATGAATTGATCAGGAACATAATGATTACAAATACCTGTTACTCAGATCACAACTTAATTGAAGTTATGACAACCATGGGGAATAGACCTTCAAAACCAGTCCAGATTCCCGGTGGAGGAGATTTCAGCAAATTCAACTTCAATAATAAACAGATAAACTGGGAGCAAATAAACCAGGACTTCACAGAAATAAACTGGGAAGAACAGCTAGGAAATGCGAACCTGAACCAGTGCCTGGAAAAAATAAGCTCAGTAGCACTAGAAATATGTACAAACCGCATCCCCCTAAGAAAAAAGAGGAAGAGATGCAGATTGGAACGAGAACGTCGTTCCCTATATAGGCGAAGAAAACGAATCGCGGTACAACTTGAGAGTCGCACCCTATCTCAGGAACGGCGAAGAAGGTTAGGTAGCGAAATAGGAAAAATTGAACTCAAGCTACAAGAATCATACAAAACGCAGGAGAGGGAAAGAGAGCAAAAGGCCATCAGTGAAATAGAGAGAAACCCGAAATATTTTTTCTCCTATGCAAAATCAAGATCAAAAACCACATCTAGTATCGGGCCCCTGCGAAAGGAAGATGGAACTTTCACCGATGACAACAAAGAAATGAGCGAGCTACTGAGGAAGCAATACGACTCTGTCTTCAGCGAGCCATTAAACGCACTAAAGATCGATAACCCAAATGAATTTTTCATGGATATGATACCAACATCAAATCATATATCAGACGTCACCCTATCCCCACTGGATTTTGAAGAAGCCATAAACAGTATGCCTATGCACTCCGCACCAGGCCCGGATTCTTGGAACTCCATATTCATCAAGAACTGTAAAAAACCACTATCGCAGGCCCTTCACATTCTGTGGAGACAAAGCCTAGATACTGGCGTTATTCCTGATATACTAAAAACAGCAGAGATAGCACCACTTCATAAAGGAGGAAATAAGGCAGAGGCAAAAAATTACAGACCGATAGCACTAACATCGCACATCATAAAAATTTTGAGAGAGTGCTAAGAAGTAAGATCACAAAATACATGGAATCACAGCATCTCCATAACCCCGGACAACATGGTTTCAGAACAGGGCGCTCTTGCCTGTCGCAGTTGCTGGACCACTATGATATGGCATTAGATGCTATGGAAGACAAACAAAACGCTGATGTAATTTACACAGATTTCGCAAAAGCTTTTGATAAATGTGACCATGGTGTTATTGCCCATAAAATGCGCTCAAAAGGAATTACCGGAAAAGTAGGCAGATGGATCTACAATTTCCTGACCAACAGAACCCAATGTGTAATAGTCAACAAAATAAAATCCAACCCGTCAACCGTTAAGAGCTCAGTCCCCCAGGGTACTGTGCTTGCTCCAGTACTTTTTCTCATCCTCATATCGGACATAGACAAGAGCACAACCTATAGCACTGTATCATCCTTTGCAGATGACACTAGGATCTTCATGAGAGTAGGCAACATAGAGGACACGGCGAACCTCCAGTCAGATGTAGATCAGGTCTTTCTATGGGCTACAGAAAATAATATGGTGTTTAACGAAGACAAGTTCCAGCTCATGCGCTATGGAAAAAATGAAAATATAAAAACGGAAACCACGTACAAAACTCAGGCAAATCATAACATAGAACGAAAAGGCAATGTAAAGGATCTGGGTGTACTCATGTCGGAAGACCTTACCTTTAAAGAACACAATAAAGTAGCCGTCACAACTGCAAGAAAAATGACAGGTTGGATAACAAGAACTTTTCACACTAGAGATGCTATACCGATGATGACACTTTTCAAAACGCTTGTGCTCTCTAGAGTGGAGTACTGCTGCACAATGACAGCCCCTTTCACTGCTGGTGAAATTGCTGACCTGGAGAGCGTGCAGAGATCCTTTACTGCTAGAATCCACTCGGTAAAACATCTAAACTATTGGGACCGACTTAAGAGCCTAAATCTGTATTCCCTTGAGCGCAGGCGGGAGAGATACATAATAATTTACACGTGGAAAATATTAGAGGGGCTGGTCCCAAACCTGCACACAGAAATAACATCACATGAGACCAGAAGACATGGCAGGATGTGCAGAATACCCCCGTTGAAAAGCAGAGGTGCAACTGGTACTCTGAGAGAGAACTCTGTCAACATCAGAGGCCCGAGACTGTTCAACACGCTTCCACTACACATAAGGGACATAACTGGCAAACCCCTCACAGTGTTCAAGAGAGAACTGGATAAGCACCTCCAAAGGATACCTGATCAACCAGGCTGTGACTCATACGTCAGGCTGCGAGCAGCCGCGTCCAACAGCCTGGTTGATCAGTCCAGCAACCAGGAGGCCTGGTCGATGACCGGGCCGCGGGGACGATAAGCCCCGGAAGCACCTCAAGGTATCAAGGTAAGGTAGCTCTCCACATATGTCAGTTGCTTAATTTAGAAACTATACTTGTGGTCGATCTCGAACCCATTGATGATGTGACGACTTATACTGAATTTTGTAACTAGCTCATCAAGATTGTAACTTGCTTAGCTAAATGAATTGTGGGGTTCAGTCCCTGAGCCCATTATGTGCCTCTGTAACCCTTTCCACTACCGCCCACAAGATGGGTATGGGGTGCATAATAAATGAACTAAACTAAACATGTATATTGTGACGGGTCAGTAGCTAGGGATGGGAAGGCAGGACGTGGAGTCTTGATCAGGGAGTACACTGACATTGGCACTGTAGATACTGTTATTGGACACCGCTTAACTGACAATGTCTCTTCAACGCAGGCTGAACTCCAAGGTGTATTAGCAGGATTACAGGAAGTAGTCAAATGTGGTAAAAATGCTTGCTTCTTTATTGACAGTAGAGGAGCGTTAGAGTCTTTAAATAGCAGACGCCCAGTATATCAGAATATTGTGACAGAGTTATGTTAAGAAATTAAGATAGAGAATGTTAAGAAATTAGAAAAAAACTGGGTATAAAGTAAGATTCATGTGGATTCCTTCACATGTGGGAATACTGTTGAATGAGGTAGTTGATGACATAGGGAAGAGAGCCACGGAAAAACTCTTGTTGATGTTATATGTCAGTTAACCTTGAAACAAATAAAAACAAGAATCAAGATGATCCAAGAGGGTGAAGAAATGATAAAGAGAATGGCAATGGTGGACAGTAGTAACACACTTAAGAATTATTCAATAATAAATACAAACTCGTCCTTCACCTATGGTAGAGGAAAGTCTACTTGGAAGGATTCAATTTACATGAGATTAAGATTAGGATACAAATATATCTGGCAATACGGTGTTGATGTCAGTGAAAAAGATAAGGAGTGGTAGCCCGTAAGCGGTAGCCCTTTGGAGCCATTACCAGTATCATTAGCTGATGCGAGAGATCTGTAGAGGTGCGACTGCACCCCACGTGACGGGAGATGTCTCCCCCGTGTGGCCAAATGATATACTTAATTTGTTGTTGTTATAGATTCAGCTACTCGGAACAAGTTCCAAGTAGCACGGGCTATGGTGAGCACGTAACTTACCTGGCACAGGAGCTGGGCAAGAAGCACGGGCTATGGTTAGCCTCGTGGACAGGATGTTGTTGTTATAGATTCAGATACTCGGAACAAGTTCCAAGTAGCACGAGCTATGGTGAGCCCGTAACTTACCTGGCACAGGAGCTGGGCAAGAAGCACGGGCTATGGTTAGCCTCGTGGACAGGAGATGTCTCCTCGTGGACAGGATGTTGTTGTTATAGATTCAGCTACTCGGAACAAGTTCCAAGTAGCACGGGCTATGGTGAGCCCGTAACTTACCTGGCACAGGAGCTGGGCAAAAAGCACAGGCTATGGTTAGCCTCGTGGACAGATGTCTCCCGTCCGTGGACAGGATGTTGTTGTTGTTATAGATTCAGCTACTCGGAACAAGTTCCAAGTAGCACGGGCTATGGTGAGCCCGTAACTTACCAGGCACAGGAGCTGGGCAAGAAGCACGGGCTATGGTTAGCCTCGTGGACAGGAGATGTCTCCCGTCCGTGGACAGGATTGATTGATAAAGATTAAGCCACCCAAGAGGTGGCACGGGCATGAATAGCCCGTAATGGACAGGAGATGTCTCCCGTCATATATACTTAATTGCTTATATGATTGGACTACACCTCACCTTCCTCCAGTAGGTTGGAAGGATTTTTTTTTTTTTTTTTTTATTTTTTTTTATTTTTTTTATTTTTTTATTGTTTTCTACCACAGACGTGGCCACACATTTACAATGCTAACCAGCATATATACATTTTCTTCTGTCCTCCATGGACAGGGTTAGAGATGTGTTAAACATATATTTTAAGGGTTTATTGAACAATCAATCACTGAAGGTGAGTTGGTGCTTTAAAAATGCTAAGCTAACCTATATACGTAAATACATAGATACACAGATTTATGTATGCTTTACATAAAGTGTTCGATGTGTCATCTACACAGTGTCATTAATGTACATTTACAAAGGTGAAATGTAATTGATTGATTGATTTGATTGATAAAGATTAAGCCACCCAAAAGGTGGCACGGGCATGACTAGCCCGTAAGTGGTGGCGCTTTTGAGCCATTACCAGTATCAAGAGCTGATACTGGAGATCTGCGGAGGTGCGACTGCACCCTGCGTGACGGGAGATGTCTCCCGTGAAATGTAATTCTGATCAGCTTCCATATATACTTTATACCCATACATACACATGGTTGGAAGGATGGAAGGAATGTTACCTGTAATTAGGAAAACGATTATAGCTTCGTAATTAGTGAACAAATAATTCGTAATTAGTGCTAATGAGGTTTGCCATTAAGCTAATAAGAGGTTGGAGCGAGTATATTGTTTACTCGCTACAATTATATTGTTTATATTGAAGTATTTTAAAAGGACTCGAAAGCGGTGATGAATAGGTTGTTTTCGTGAGCAATTTGCAATTACTTGACCGAATTTAATTTATATTTGTTGATATTTAGTATTATTTTTAATAAATAATAAATTAGATGGTGTGTTTTATAGCTTTAGTGACTTTAAATGAGTGAAACACTATGGGGTAAAGATGGCGTTGTTGAGTGAGGTGAATCAGCTGATTACTGTCGTCAACAGTGGGTGGCGGGAAGCAGCAGTTTGACTGGTGTTTACCTCCACGAAGCTGCACTTGTCATAAAGAAGACACCGTTGTTTGTGACTGACGCTCACACCTCATACCTCACGCCTCATACTTCACCCCTGGATACATGGTCAGTTACTTAGGAGGTATATATATTAACAGGAGTATGAGGTGCGACGCCAGGACTGACTAGTGAGCCAGTGTGTGGCACAGTCCCCGCTACACCCATATATGTGTGTGTGTGTGTTAGATTTTACTCAGATATGTTGAAGTACTGGGAAAGTTTACATTAATAGAACTCATAATACTAGCAGAGTTTACAAGTTATATGATCCTTAAGAGCCGTGAATCATAGTAGGCAAGACAAACTAACCTAACTAACCGTCTATGGTCTGAGAAAAGTTTGAAATTACTATTCATTGCTACTCTTAAGCCAGCCTGGCCCTCTAACCCAACAAGCTAACCTAATCTTTTCTAAACTAATAAAAGTAACATATAAATGTTTGTAATTACCTAAGTGTAATTACCTAAGTGTAGTTATAGGATGAGAGCTATGCTCGTGGTGTCCCGTCTTCCCAGCACTCTGTCATATAACGCTTTGAAACTACTGACGGTCTTGGCTTCCACCACCTTCTCCCCTAACTTGTTCCAACCGTCTACCACTCTGTTTGCGAGAGTGAATTTTCTTACATTTCTTCGGCATCTGTGTTTAGCTAGTTTATATCTATGACCTCTTGTTCTTGGTTCCAGGTCTCGGGAAATCTTCCTTATCGATTTTATCAATTCCTGTTACTATTTTGTATGTAGTGATCATATCACCTCTTTTTCTTGTCTTCTAGTTTTGGCATATTTAATGCCTCTAACCTCTCCTCGTAGCTCTTGCCCTTCAGTTCTGGGAGCCACTTAGTAGCCTGTCTTTGCACCTTTTCCAGTTTGTTGATGTGCTTCTTAAGATATGGGCACCACACAACCGCTGCATATTCTAGCTTTGGCCTAACAAAAGTCGTGAACAATTTCTTTAGTATATCGCCATCCATGTATTTAAACGCAATTCTGAAGTTGGAAAGCGGGCATGGGCTCCTCGCACAATATTCTTTATGTGGTCCTCGGTGATAGTTTTCTATCTAGAACCACCCCTAGATCTCTTTCTTTATCAGAATTCTTTAAAGATTTCTCACATAATATATAGGTTGTGTGGGGTCTGTTCTCCTATTCCACATTCCATAACATGGCATTTATTAACATTAAATTCCATTTGCCAAGTGGCGCTCCATGTACTTATTTTGTCCAGGTCATCTTGAAGGGCATGACAATCATCTAAGTTTCTTATCCTTCCTATTATCTTAGCATCATCAGCAAACATGTTCATATAATTCTGTATACCAACTGGTAGATCATTTATGTAGACAATAAACATCACTGGTGCAAGAACTGAACCCTGTGGTACTCCGCTTGTGACATTTCTCCAGTCCGATACATTGCCTCTGATCACTGCCCTCATTTTTCTATCATCAGAAAATTTTTCATCCACGTTAGAAGCTTATCTGTCACCCCTCCAATATTTTCCAGTTTCCAGAACAACCTCTTATGTGGAACTCTGTCGAAAGCCTTTTTTAGGTCCAGATAGATGCAGTCAACCCAACCATCTCTTTCCTGTAATATCTCTGTTGCTCGGTCATAGAAACTGAGTAAATTCGATACACAGGATCTTCCAGATCGAAAACCATACTGTCTGTCTGATATTATATCATTTCTCTCCAGGTGTTCTACCCATTTAGTTTTAATTATTTTTTCCAATATTTTGACTATTACACTTGTCAATGATACCGGTCTATAATTAAGGGGGTCTTCCCTGCTTCCACTTTTGTAGATTGGAACTATGTTAGCCTTTTTCCACACATCAGCTACAACTCCTGTAAACAGGGATGCCTGAAAATCATTTGAAGAGGAATGCTGAGCTCAGGTGCACATTCTCTCAGAACCCATGGCGAAACTCCATATGGACCAACTGCTTTGTTCTTATTTAGCTCCTTGAGCATTTTTTCCACTTCGTCTCTAGACACCTCTATGTGCTCTATGTTGTTCTCTGGAATTCTTATTGTATCTGGTTCCCTGAAGATTTCATTTTGTACAAACACACTTTGGAACTTTTCGTTTAATGTTTCACACATTTCCTTTTCATTTTCCGTGAATCTATTTCCCATTTTCAACCTCTGAATATTATCCTTTACCTGCAATTTGTTGTGTATGAATTTATAGAATAGACCTGGTTTTGTTTTACATTTGTCTGCAATCCCTTTTTCAAAATTTCTTTCTGCCTCTCTCCTCACTGCCGTGTAGTTGTTTCTCGCTTCTTTGTATCGCAGGTATGTTTGGGGTTTGGCCTCTTCCTGTATTGATTCCATTTTTGTGACTTTTGGTCTCTGGCCCTCTCGCACTTTCTGTTGAACCAATCCTGTTTCCTAGTTCTGCTTCTCTGTTTTGGTATAAATTTTTTTGTGCCTTTATCATATATTTCACAAACTTGACATACATCTCATTCACTTCCTGCCTAGCAACAAGTCTGTCCAATTATACACTAAAAAATTTTCTAAGGTTGCCATAATGTCCTCTCCTAAAATCAGGTTTTTCAATTGCCTCGACTGTCATATTCTTCCAGATTATATCGCATTGCATACTTTATTCCAAAAAGACATGGTCACTTTTACCCAAGGGAGGAAGTACTGAATGTCAAATATTTCTTCCTCCTTCCTGGTAAATATCAAATCTAGCATGGAGGGAACCCCCTTCCCTCATCCTCGTAGCTTGTTTAACATGTTGATACAAGAATGTTTCCAGGATGAGGTCTACAAATTTACAGGTCCAGAAATCTTCTGTTTTAGCTTCATATGCCTCCCAGTCTATGGATTTCCAGTTGAAGTCGCCGACTATCAACAGCCGTGAACTATCGTTATCCGCTCTTGCTATGATCTCTCTCATTATTGTTATAAGACCTTCTCGTTTACTATCTAGCTCCTCTTTTGACCATGTGCTGCTTAGCGGTGGACTATATGCATTTATGATCATTAGTTTATCATCCTCATGGCAGATCTCTAGTGCTATTATATCAACTTCTTGTGGATTGGCAGTCATTATTTCGTTCACCTTTAGGTGTTTCTTTCACCAGCACAGCAACGCCACCGCCTTTCTTTCTTGATTTTCTGTCCCGTCTCCAAATTGAGTAGCCCCTTGGGAATATGACCTCATTTAAAATAACATCTTCAAGTTTTGTCTCCGTGAGTGCAACAATGTCTGTGTCTGCAGCTGTATTATCATTTAACTCCAGTATCTTTGACCTTACCCCTCTATGTTGGTGTATGCAATCTTCATGAACTTGTTCCCCCTCTCTTATTTTTCACCTCCCCTTTCTCTAATGATTTGTTGGTTTGCCTTTATGTACCACTTCACTGGTCTGCCTACTCCTATCACTTTGTAAAAAAGAATTGATATCTTNACACACACCGAGGTACTCATTCACCAGAGTATACACACACACTGAGGTACTCATTCACCAGAGTATCCAACACCACACACACACACTGAGGTACTCATTCACCAGAGAATACACACAATAGGGTATTCATTCACCAGAGTATACACACACACTGAGGTACTCATTCACCAGAGTATACACACACACACACACACACTGAGGTACTCATCACCAGAGTATACACACACACACACACACCGAGGTACTCATTCACCAGAGTATACACACACACTGAGGTACTCATTCACCAGAGTTACACACACACACACACCACCACTGAGGTACTCATTCACCAGAGTATACACACACACACACACACACTGAGGTACTCATTCACCAGAGTATACACACACACACACACACTGACTGAGGTACTCATTCACCAGAGTATACACACACAACACACACACACACAACACACACACACACACACACACACACACACACACAACACAACACACAACCGAGGTACTCATTCACCAGAGTGCAAAATAAAAGTTAACAAGTACTAACAATACTACTTGTTACAATGTAATATAATTTGTTTATTCTTGCATTACTGAAATTTTTTAACATTTTATTACATTATCTGGCTTTTGTATGAGACAAAAATTGCAATAAAATATACCAGCTGGGTTTTGTATAATGATCTGATACAATGCTCTACTATCTTTACACAGAGTACACTTTGTGGGGTGTTGATGCAAGACGTGGCAACACGGGCTGTGTGGGGTGTTGATGCAAGACGTGGCAACAAGGGCTGTGAGTGTGGGACGACTACAGATTTTTTCTTTTTAGTGTTTCCCCGATGGGCGAGTATATTGGTCAGGTGTCATCGGCACCTGCGCCGGGCTTTGGATCCTGCGAGCTATAAGTCTCCCTGGCCTGCACGTGTCCTTGGGCTATGATCCCGCCAGGGTAAGGGTCCGCCAGGCTAAAGGTCCGTCGGGCTAGGTGTCCGCCGAGCTAAGGGTCCGCCGGGCTAAAGGTCCGCGGAGCTAAGGGTCCGCCGGGGTAAGGTCGGTCCGGCTAAGGTCCGTCGGGCTAAGGTCCGCCTAGCTAAGGTCCGCCGGGCTAAGGGTCCGCCGGACTAAGGATCCCCTAGGCTAAGGTTCTTAGTGCTAAGGGTCCGCTGGACTATAGACTGGCAGTACAGAGAAAAGAAGTGGCTCACACGAGGAGCTACGTCATCTTCTAGAGAGTGTAGACAATTTACACCAAGAATATATACTGAGGCAGGGAGGCACTAACACACTCACGGTATACAGATATTGCTCCGCTGGATCAATGAACTGCTATCAACACTTCAGGGTAACTGTCATACATGGAAAACATAGTTGTATTAAATGCAGACGAGGAGTCACAATAACGTGGCTGAAATATGTTGACCAAATCACACACTAGAAAGTGAAGGGACGACGACGTTTTGGTCCGTCCTGGACCATTCTCAAGTTGATTGTGTTATCAAGTCAAGTCGAGAATGTCCAGGACGGACCAAAACGTCGTCGTCCCTTCACTTTCTAGTGTGTGGTTTGTCAACATATATTAATGCATGTTAGCTGCTTAAAAGTTCACAGGGCGGTTTACATAAGACTGGTTACACTTCACCAATATGTCAGTGCATTAGTAGTTAGTTTCCTGCATATTACCTAACAAATAATTTGAAAATATGTTGCGGAAAAACTGCTTCAGAGAGAAAGCGATATTCTCTCACTGCTGGAGTAACGCCTTGTGCCTGCTAGTGTCATATATATATATAATATATATATATATATATAATATATATATATATTATATATATATATATATATATATATACAATATATATATATATCTATTATATATATTCCAGATATGATTAGCAGTAGCCATTTTTAATACCATAGGTTGTAGCTGTAGATATTATCATAACACAATTACAACGTTTGTTCATCAAACAAGATAATATGAAGCTTCTTGTCAATTTTTGTATGGGGCAATACAGCTGTATTCTACAGGAGGGCCCAAGTCATGGACCAGGCGAAGGCACTTTTATTAGATCGCTTCTCTCCTGCACCCATCAAGAGGATTGGTTAATTTGTGTATTCAATACACACCTGTATAGCTTTTAGCACAGCAGCTGAAGATGGACCACACTATATTTGTGGCCTGCACACTCTGCTAGTGCTTGGTGTGATGGAATAATTGACTTGTTTGTCACATTTTTCTGGTAGAGAGGATCATATTAGCCCAGGTGAAACCCCAGCTTGAAGCGGTCATGTTAATGGTCATGTCACTCTCAAAACACACTAAGGTGACGAAAATGTATCATCACAGTCATAACAATGATTCATCCAACCCTAATGCTTTCAAGCATTTAGGAAAATGCAAACGTTTTGCAGAACCTTCACGGCATATGAAACAAGATGAGGAGGCGAGTAAGGGATCACGGGAGGCAGTGGCGCTCCATGGTGTAGCCGGAGTGGATACGGAGAGTGTTGTGGTCGGGCGTGTTGAGGTCCTTGTGGAGGGTCAGTTTGATCACGGTCTTCACCTCCTGCCGCGGGTCCGCCACCACCTGCGCCAGCCTGCAACACAACCTTCGTCACAAACTAATTTGTTGATTCACTGTACTCTTATGTTAAATATCTAAGCAATCTTAAAAAAAAATATGAGTGATTCATGAAATAGCTAACCCAACGAAGCCGTAAATGCCAGGACATTGCTGCAGATCTTCACTGCTCAAACAATTGAGTATTAGCGATAAGACCTACCATGTATGTATAATGACTTACTGTTAATATATAGCTCTTGAGATAGAACATTCTCTGTAACTAGTTGATGTTGTAGTTATAAGGTGTGAAGGATAGATGAAATTGTTTATGTAATAATCTAAGTTGAGTTCTGATAAAGACCTTTTGTGCCCTCTGTAATGCTTTTTGCGCTACCGCTCACAGGATGGGTATTGAGAGCACAATAAACTAGCCACCTCCGGCGGCAACAATCAATCAAAATCCAGCTGGATAAAATCGCCAAGAAAAATGGAAGTTGAGGGGACTTATGACAAGCTGCCGGCTTCCTGTTCCCGTCCAGGCCACTAGAAAGATGGTGGCCCTCAGGTATATTCAGGTAACAATACTTTAAGACAATTCAGAGTTGTTGGTAGATATTATATGAAATGACAAACCAAAGTGCAGTATATTATTATGCAAAGGTGTGAATAATGTTTGTTGCAGACTCAACATATTATGAATATAATGTATTCAACGAACATAGAGAAATGAGTAATACATGAAGAATATAGGAAAGTGAGTGAGAGTTACCTCTTGGAGGAGTGACCGTCGTGGAGGTAGAGCTCGACCAAGGAGCTGCGGAGGCCCAGGGGCCGGTCACAGCTCAGCCTGAGCACGTCATGGGCCGCCCTGTCAACACAACATTTTATGTTAACTTGTCATTCTTTTTCACTTTATACGTCTCATCGCCCCGTCTTAAGCAACAGCTGAAGATGTTTCTGAAGATGTTGCTTAAGAATATGTTACTGTATTTTGTTTAAATTTAAATGTAGTTAAATTTAGTTAAAGAACTTACAAATTCACATTTGTGCATTATATTAGAAGTCCACAATACATTTAATGTATAAGTTGATGAGAACTGTACACAGTCCCAAGAGACCATGTTTCCCCTTCCCTGTACGCTTCACAAAACATCCGACCTACACATTTAATATTTTAGTAAGATAAACCAGGCTGGTGAGGTAAGACTTCTGTAAGGTTCATGTTAGGACAATGTTCTGTAGTAAGACAATGTCAGTGTTGGGTTCTGTAGTAAGACACCTAGCAATATATATATATATATATATATATATATATATATATATATATATATATATATATATATATATCTTTGATTAACTTTGTAGTATTTAGAAGTTGAATGCTTCTGGTTGAGTGGTCAACACAGTCGGATCTCTACGACTCCCGCGGCAGGGCAGAAACCCTTGGGCATGTTTCTTTACACCTGATGCCTTTATTCACCTAGCAATAAGCAGGAACCCGGGAGTAAGGCAACTGTTATGGGTTGCATCGTGGGAACGTTGTGTATAACTAGGGAGACCTTGATAAGCCTAATAGGCTTCATGCCCCAGAGAAGGGGAAGCTGTTGTACAGAGTGTCATCTTGACTACAACAACAGCCGGTGTGTTGTGACGTGTGCTGTATGCTTGCCATGTATGTGGAGTGTGCTGTATGCTTGCCATGTATGTGGAGTGTGCTGTATGCTTGCCATGTATGTGGAGTGTGCTGTATGCTTGCCATGTATGTGGAGTGTGCTGTATGCTTGTTATGTATGTGGAGTGTGCTGTATGCTTGTTATGCTGCCATGCTTGCCCTAGCTTAGTGTATTGTTGTACATTGTCGTATGTTGTTGACAGTTGTGATGGGACGGTGTACTCACCTAAGTAGTGTGGAGCGGGAGATGAGGAAGGCTTCACAGTTGAGGTACCGCTCCACCCCGCGGTACAGCACGCTCTTCAGCTTATTCATCACCAGCAGCGCCTCCACGCTCTCAACCTCCTCTGTAACAAAACACACACACTTATAATTCATGATAACAAAGCTGTACAAAACACACCTAATTGCAAAAAAAAAAAAACTTACCACACACCCGGTTCACACCCGAGTGGTGTGTGGAGCTGCTAGGTCATCTCTGGCTATATTACCAGGTCAGCTGGCTTGAGGTCAGTGAATAATATTTTAATTTATGATATTTATGAAGAATTAATTTAGCAAGAGGGTTAGTAATGTTAAATTTACCTTCTTGTTAAAAAATGTTCCATAAAATATATTGTAATTCATAATTGGGCATGTATCCCTCTGTGACCTGATCTGACCTGACCTGACCTCATCACACCTGTTGTAATTTTTATTATTATTATAGAAAATCAGTAGGAGTCAAGCGGAGGATTCGAACCTTCACAATGGGTACTCCCAAACACGCGCCTTAAACCACTGAGCCACAATACATTCCTTAACAGTTATGTAACCTGGGATTCAACTGAATTCTCTGTGGTTCCTGAGGCTTGTGCTGACAACACACCTGAGCTTTACACAGTAGCGCCAGGTACATTTATTGGCTATACTGGTGTCCCACGCTTACAAGTATGGCGGTGAGGTAATGACTAGTTTATGAGGAGAGATGGTAAGGTGAGGGAGCTAAGGTGAGGGAACTAAGGTGAGGGAGCTAAGGTGAGGGAGCTAAGGTGAGGGAGCTAAGGTGAGGGAGCTAAGGTGAGGGAGCTAAGGTGAGGGAGCTAAGGTGAGGGAGCTAAGGTGAGGGAACTAAGGTGAGGGAGCTAAGGTGAGGGAACTAAGGTGAGGGAACTAAGGTGAGGGAGCTAAGGTGAGGGAACTAAGGTGAGGAAGCTAAGGTGAGGGAACTAAGGTGAGGGAAGCTGGTGTCATCTTGCGTCTGGTCCATCTTATTGCGTTAAACCTCATGAACAGACCATATACGTTAATTAATAATTGTTGTTCACCTGTCATTAAAGTCCTCGAAGCCACAATATATTTACAAATAATAATGTATAAATAGTTTTATCCCCTGTAACTCTCGTACATAAAACCAACAGAGTGATGTAGCACCGTAGTAAGGAAGGCCGGGGAGCCGAGGCGGCCTGCGCCGGCGAGGTGCTGTACTACATCACTTACACCTGCGTGTATTTTCATCCTTTACGTCATCGCTACTCTTCTAGTAAACCTAAGCAAAATAACAGATAGAAAGTTATGTTGTATATTTGGCGTGCGCAATGTGACGTCACATTTTATGGGGCTCAGGTGCGCGGGTCCTGGACAACTGTGGCCGGACTCCAAGAGCACCACACACACGCGCCACCACAGGAACATGTAACATTGTTGTGTATACACACACAGGTGACATCTGGTGGTGTGGCAACACCTAACCAGTTAGCACATGGGTTGTATATCTTATTGTTGGGTACAAGAAGCCTGTTAGGGTTATTGAGATCCTCCTATGGGTTCACCTACTGACCTTGCCCAGGATGCCAACCACAACAGTTTGCCAAACGTCTCGTCCTGCCCTACGACCAAAGAATTATAAACCAACTTTGATACTCTAGCTAAGTTATACAACTAGGACAAGATGATCACGGGAAACATTAAGTAACAGTGGGTTGAGGGGGCGTAGGGGACGACTACCGTAACATATATATATATACCTATGAACACTTCCTGGCAACTGACCCTCCCCATGACGCAGGAGACGCTGACCCACCTCTGACGCCCGGTCCGTGTCGTAGGAGACCCTATATAGTCGTCCCGCTTACCCCTGGCGCCCGGCCCGTGACGCAAGCCATAGTAGTAGATGACGTCAGGCCACCTTTGACGTCATCTACGCACACACTCCTCAAAACGTTTTTCATACAAACGCACAAATAAAATATTAATTAACAAAACAGGAATGAAGACTAAACCACACACCAGAAAATGAGGAGACGACGACGTTTCGGTCCGTCCTGCACCATTATCAAATTGATTGTGTCGATTTTATAATGAGCTACACAATCGACTTGATAATGGTCCAGGACGGACCGAAACGTCGTCGTCTCCTCATTTTCTGTTGTGTGGTTTAGTCTTCATATCTTAAGCCATATTGTTGTGACTCATTGTCTGCAAGACAGGAATATTTGCAAGGTTGCACTTGCAGTGCATTACCTCTATAGGTTACTATGGTTGAGACCAACGTTGGTGGCGTAACTAAACAAATCAATGATGGAATGTCGCTTGTCCCGCGACAAAGGTCACTTGTAACCTCCTCATAGGTCAGGTGAGCAAACCAGCTGGAGCGGGCTGCTACTGGATGTCTTGTCCGTCCAGTTTATTACAGCAGTTTAAGACACTCTTATTTTCGAGTCGAGAGAAACGATGCATTCTCTGCAGGCATGGTTTTCCTTGCCACAACTTTAGTTGACACTTATCATGAACTGACAAAAACTCTCACAAATCAGACCGGGCTTGGGGAGTAGAAGAACTCCTAGAACCCCATCAAGCAGGTATCAAGCAGGACGTTCCCTAACTGCCTGGGTTATGTGGTATTATGTAGGGCTGACACTAGCAGTAAACACCGACCTTATAGACACTCACTGATGGTGAGAGGTGATCACAGCAGTGTCCTCACCCCAGCTGCTGCACCATGGATATATAGTTCTTACATGACCCAGAAGATTATGTGAGAGGCTACCAGCACGGTGTTGGGGGTGGGGTCGACGTTGGTCCTGGACCACTCTCACGGACCACATGGTTTATTTCCAGACCTAACCCAGCCTTGCCAGTGGAGGAGTGCAAGTGAGCACATCGGTGCTGGCGTACCTTGACGCTCTCTCATCCTAAACATCAAACTAACTTTCTCCCCCGAAATTATGAATGGTAAGACGAAGCCTCATGAAGGTGGACAACAGCAAGGCGCGTGATTGACTGCATACTGTGTGTTGCCACCCAGGCTACCATACTGGTGTGTTGCCACCCAGGTTACTATACTGTGTGTTGCCACCCAGGTTACTATACTGGTGTGTTGCCACCCAGGTTACTATACTGTGTGTTGCCACCCAGGTTACTATACTGGTGTGTTGCCACCCAGGCTACTATACTGTGTGTTGCCACCCAGGCTACTATACTGTGTGTTGCCACCCAGGCTACTATACTGGTGTGTTGCCACCCAGGTTACTATACTGGTGTGTTGCCACCCAGGTTACTATACTGGTGTGTTGCCACCCAGGTTACTATACTGGTGTGTTGCCACCCAGGCTACTATACTGTGTGTTGCCACCCAGGCTACTATACTGGTGTGTTGCCACCCAGGTTACTATACTGGTGTGTTGCCACCCAGGTTACTATACTGGTGTGTTGCCACCCAGGCTACTATACTGGTGTGTTGCCACCCAGGCTACTATACTGGTGTGTTGCCACCCAGGTTACTATCCTGGTGTGTTGCCACATAGGCTACCATACTGGTGTCTTGCCACAGTCCAGGCTACCATACTGGTGTGTTGCCACAGTCCAGGCTACCATACTGGTGTGTTGCCACAGTCCAGGCTACCATACTGGTGTCTTGCCACAGTCCAGGCTACCATACTGGTGTGTTGCCACAGTCCAGGCTACCATACTGGTGTGTTGCCACAGTCCAGACTACCATACCGGTGTCTTGCCACAATCCAGGCTACCATACTGGTGTCTTGCCACAGTCCAGGCTACCATACTGGTGTCTTGCCACAGTCCAGGCTACCATACTGGTGTCTTGCCACAGTCCAGGCTACCATACTGGTGTCTTGCCACAGTCCAGGCTACCATACCAGTGTGTTGCCAGGCGCGCCATATCAATCCTGGTTACAAGGTACAGGTACCTGTTTTTTTTTTCGAGGCAATCTGGCCCTTGCCAGCTACGTCTGGCCTGAGCGTGTGTCTGCGCGCGCAAGTTCTAACATACACTAGGCATCTTTGCCAGAGATAGTTTGTACTCACCTAGTCACCTAGTTGTACTCACCTAGTTGTGCTTGCGGGGGTTGAGCTTTGGCTCTTTGGTCCCGCCTCTCAACCGTCAATCAACAGGTGTACAGGTTCCTGAGCCTATTGGTTCTTATCATATCTACACTTGAATATCTACACTCTGCATGTGTGTGTGTGTGTGTGTGTGTGTGTGTGTGTGTGTGTGTGTGTGTGTGTGTGTGTGTGTGTGTGTGTGTGTGTGTGTACTCACCTAATTGTGCTTGCGGGGTTGAGCTTTGGCTCTTTGGTCCCGCCTCTCAACTGTCAATCAACTGGTGTACAGATTCCTGAGCCTACTGGGCTCTATCATATCTACATTTAAAACTGTGTATGGAGTCAGCCTCCACCACATCACTGCCTAATGCATTCCATTCGTTAACTACTCTGACACTGAAAAAGTTCCTTCTAACGTCTCTGTGGCTCATGTGGATACTCAGTTTCCACCTGTGTCCCCTTGTTCGCGTCCCACCAGTGTTGAATAGTTTATCCTTGTTTACCCGGTCGATTCCTCTGAGGATTTTGTAGGTTGTGATCATGTCTCCCCTTACTCTTCTGTCTTCCAGTGTCGTAAGGTGCATTTCCCGCAGCCTTTCCTCGTAACTCATGCCTCTTAGTTCTGGGACTAGTCTAGTGGCATACCTTTGGACTTTTCCAGCTTCGTCTTGTGCTTGATAAGGTACGGGTTCCATGCTGGGGCCGCATACTCCAGGATTGGTCTTACATATGTGGTGTACAAGATTCTGAATGATTCCTTACACAGGTTCCTGAACGCTGTTCTGATGTTAGCCAGCCTTGCATATGCCGCAGACGTTATTCTTTTTATGTGGGCTTCAGGAGACAGGTTTGGTGTGATATCAACTCCTAGATCTTTCTCTCTGTTCGTTTCATTAAGTACTTCACCTCCTATTCTGTATCCTGTGTCTGGCCTCCTATTTCCACTGCCTAGTTTCATTACTTTGCATTTACTCGGGTTGAACTTCAACAGCCATTTGTTGGACCATTCACTCAGTCTGTCTAGGTCATCCTGTAGCTCCTACTATCGTCCTCCGTTTCAATCTTCCTCATAATTTTTGCATCATCGGCAAACATTGAGAGAAACGATTCTATACCCTCCGGGAGATCATTTACATATATCAGAAACAGTATAGGTCTAAGGACTGACCTCTGCGGGACTCCACTCGTAACGTCTCGCCAATCTGAGACCTCATCCCTCACACTGACTCGTTGTCTCCTGTTGCTTAGGTACTCCTGTATCCAACGGAGTACCTTCCCTTTCACTCCAGCCTGCATCTCCAGCTTTTTCACTAGCCTCTTGTGTGGCACTGTATCAAAGGCTTTCTGACAATCCAAAATATGCAGTCTGCCCACCCTTCTCTCTCTTGCCTTATTTTTGTTGCCTGGTCGTAGAATTCAAGTAACCCTGTGAGGCAGGACCTGCCATCCCTGAATCCATGTTGATGCTGTGTTACAAAGTTCTTTCGCTCCAGGTGCTCCACTAGCTTTCTTCGCACAATCTGCGAAGAGTGTGCAATCTGCAATCTGCAATCTGTGTGTGTGTGTGTGTGTGTGTGTGTGTGTGTGTGTGTGTGTGTGTGTGTGTGTGTGTGTGTGTGTGTGTGTGTGTGTGTGTGTGTGTGTACTCACCTAGTTGTTGTACTCACCTAGTTGTGCTTGCGGGGGTTGAGCTCTGGCTCTTTGGTCCCGCCTCTCAACCGTCAATCAACAGGTGTACAGTTTCCTGAGCCTAATGGGCTCTATCATATCTACATTTGAAACTGTGTATGGAGTCAGCCTCCACCACATCGCTTCCTAATGCATTCCATTTGTCAACCACTCTGACACTAAAAAAGTTCTTTCTAATATCTCTGTGGCTCATTTGGGCACTCAGCTTCCACCTGTGTCCCCTAGTGCGTGTGCCCCTTGTGTTAAACAGCCTGTCTTTATCAACCCTGTCGATTCCCCTGAGAATCTTGAATGTGGTGATCATGTCCCCCCTAACTCTTCTGTCTTCCAACGAAGTGAGGTTTAATTCCTGCAGTCGCTCCTCGTAGCTCATACCTCTCAGCTCGGGTACTAGTCTGGTGGCAAACCTTTGAACCTTTTCCAGTTTAGTCTTATGCTTGACTAGATAGGGACTCCATGCTGGAGCCGCATACTCCAGGATTGGTCTGACATATGTGGTATATAATGTTCTGAAAGATTCCTTACACAAGTTTCTAAAGGCCGTTCTTATGTTAGCCAACCTGGCATATGCTGCTGATGTTATCCTCTTGATATGAGCTTCAGGGGACAGGTCTGGCGTGATATCAACCCCCAGGTCTTTCTCTCTCTCTGACTCTTGAAGTATTTCATCTCCCAAATGATACCTTGTATCTGGTCTCCTGCTTCCTACCCCTATCTTCATTACATTACATTTGCTTGGGTTAAACTCTAACAGCCATTTGTTCGACCATTCCTGCATTTGTTCGACCATTCCTGTGTGTGTGTGTGTGTGTGTGTGTGTGTGTGTGTGTGTGTGTGTGTGTGTGTGTGTGTGTGTGTGTGTGTGTGTGTGTGTGTGTGTGTGCAGGATAACAACACCAGTCTGGACTACAGTCCTCCAAGCCGTGTGGACGATGGAACCATCGTGGTTCCATCTATATTACATTATGATATAATGCAGTAATATAGCTTAATCCTCTGGCAGTCGTCTGCACGTGGTGCAGACACTTCAATAATTTAAAATCTGTTATATTTTACTTCATTACGAAAAATTCAGAGAAAGAAATAACCTCTTAATTTAGATAAGATAAAAGATTATGTTCTCTGGGGCTCAGGTGGTTTCTTTATCGTTGTCACAAGGTGAAGTTATCAGCATATTGTCGCTCTCACAGTCACGTGATCACACTCCGGCCTTTCTTTCCGTTTATGCTAACTATTGATGATAATTTTCCTCCTGTCAAGAACGTCCCAACCTTTGTTATGGCGCCACAGACGAGCTTCTCTGGTGACGTCAGCAGACACAAACCAGTCCCGGGAGGTGGCCGACGGCCCCGACACCCGGCGGACGCCTCACCACCAGTGTCTTCACAATACATCTAGATGCTTGTTAGTTCCAGTTTCATACATTTTCTAGCCCCGCTAACTTGACGGAAGAGTGAGCGATGTCCTCTGGCTGAACCTCAGTTGCACATAACACGGAGGACATCCGCATGACGACAGTGTGACCGATTGACAGTTGATGGCTCCACACTCTTACAAAATTATTATTATTTATTAATATTAACATAGGTATATGAGCATGTATACAGGAACCCTAAATAATACGACCAGTAACATATTTTGTGATACTTAATAAGTCGCTATGGTGCAGGATGGTCAGTGATACAGCTGAGGCACTGTCACGACTCCACAACAACACACGACTCAGCCTCCTCTTTATAATATTCTTTATAACTATGTACACCATAGTACGTGTACTGACGTAATGGACAATTACATAGTAGAATTTGATACTATTCACTCTATAATTCGGAAAAAATAGAGCTAAAACCAAACTTAAATATTCTTAGGTTTAGTCTAGCACATATATGTACTATATTACGCCTCATATAGCGTGTATTATGCCGAGGATGGTTAGGTTAGGTTTTATTACAAACATAAATACAAAACTTTTTTCCAGTTTGTTCAAATTCAATAGTACCAAATTCTACTTTCTAATTGTCCATTACGTCAACATAGGTACGATGGTTCACATCGTTACTACAAGTACTGTCTAAGTGTACTGAGTGTAGCAAGACTGAAGATAAATTACACAGCGACTAACAACTGAGGAAAAACTGCCTCGCCAGTGTTCACGTATGACGTCACGATGTCCCCTTCACCGCCCTGGATAACAAAGAATTCGTTCAACGTCTTCGTACTCAATACATTATCCTGTTTAGATAGTACTTTTGTAACTATGCGCACCACAGTATATCTTATGGAGTGATTTGATTGTTGCCGCCGGAGGTGGCTAGTTTATTGTGCACCCCATACTCATCTGTGAGCGGTAGCGCAAAAGCATTACAGAGGGCACAAAAGGTCTTTATCAGACTTCTTATTACATTATTACATAAACAATTGCATCTATCCTTCACACCTTATAGTTATAATGTCAACTAGTTACAGTGAATGTTCTATTTCAAGAGTTATATATTTCCAGTAAGTCATTATACATTAATGTTATCCTTAATACATAATTGTTTGATCAGTGGAGATATTACAGTCATAGGGGAGATGCTGTTTATTATTAGTCTTCACAGTACTTAGTTTCTTAATCTCAGTTAATCTCAGATGTCATTTATCTACTGGGAGCGAAATGTGGATACAGTGCAAGGATTTCAGGTATTTTATCCATGGTAATAAGATAGGTTGCCACAGCTTGAGCTTAGATTTATCTTTAAATGGCTCAATTTTACTACAATCCAAGATATAGTGTTCGAGTATGTGTCCCTGTCTTTGTCCACACACTTTACACTTTACTTCATCTAGATCCCTATACAAGCCGAACTGCCAGAGATACTTGTTGCCAAGTCTTATACGAGCTGTGACAACATCTGTTAGTCTCCTGACTTTGTTACTTGCCCCATACACATGTTTTACTTCACACATTTCATTGTGATAAACAATGGACCTGCTAGTTCCAGTTTGCACAGTTCTACTTTCTTCAAATCCATCCAGGAGTTCTCGTCTAATGACACTTTTGAGGGACCTATTTGATAACTCAAGATGCCGTTCAATACTGTCTTTATTTAATGCAGCCTTAGCAAGGGCGTCAACTTTGTCATGTTCCTGGAGGCCAATGTGAGAAGGAATCCACAACATTTTTATACCTTATGGTATACCACATTTCCTACTTTATATACAATTTAATATATGATTTAATATATATAAAGTAAACAAAGAGTTTACTTTAGTCCTCAACTATGTTCAGGGCTAAAGTATACTTACTGACTGGTAAGTAAGCACATAAGTGCGTAACCACAATAAACTTCCAGATGTTGACAGATCAGTCCTGTCAGTTCTATATGCAAAGTTTAATGAGACTAGCCCCAAGCGTCTGGCCCCCACCCTCAGACAGTCAAACATTCTCCCTTACAGCTACATGTGGGTCATGTGGCCGCAGCTACTGGCTGGTCTTATGGATGGTCCACAAAGTCCTGGTCTTATGTTAGTATAATGAAATATAAGAGCTTTGACAATTACTTTTTTTTAAACTAATGATGACCGTGGTTGAGAGGTTATGTGAAGTGGAGAGAATGTGCTGGGCTGGGTCGTCCCTTCACACCTGGTCCTCTCCCTCCTCTAGCCACATGAAATTAACATCATTAAATAATTAGCCATCAATTGTTTAATTGTTTAAACAATTAGCCATCAACTTTAGCCAGATATCATTAAAAGATGCAGAAAGTTACCAGGTCGTTCGTTACTGATAAGAACCAATTATTTGAGAAAACATGACAGCCAAGTTTATTTTTCCATGTAAATTTTACATTTAACATACTAAGAAAAAGGCTAGGCCTACTACCCTACTTACTGGCATGTTGAAAATATAAGAGCAGCGTTCATGTTCTGTCTACCATGTACCCTCCACTGTGTACTATACCCACCTCCGTGTACTGAATAATTACCACTATATTTCGTGAGAAAATCCACAGGAACCGTGATGAGGATTCGAACCTATGCCCTAGGTATATGTATTCCCAGACACACGCTCTAGACGACTAGGCCACGACATGGTAAAAGAATTGCAACCTGGAAATAGGCTTACAGGTTCCGGAAGATGAGAGGAAATGTCAGCACTGTGGAGAAATGCCCGACAGATCACTGGAACATTATCTAACACAGTCCACAGTTACAAACCCATTAAGATTTCAACTTAGATTCAACAGAGCAGAAGAAGCTGTTAAACACATATGGCAGAATCTTACTGAAGCGACCATACGAGTCATAAATACTCATACTCCGCCCAAGTAAAACAGAAACAAGCAACACTTAGTGGGCCAGCCAGAAGCTTAGGGCCCGCCCAGTGGCCAGCCAGAGGCTTAGGGCCCGCCCAGGAATAGCCCTGAAAAAAAATCTACAAGAGGAAAGGCAACGAGCAGTCTTGCGATAATCACCTGGGGTATTTCTGGGAAGATCTTGGGGCCAGATTCACGAAGCAGGCGATGAGTCACAATAACGTGGCTAAAGTATGTTGACCAGATCACACACTAGAAGGTGAAGAGACGACGACGTTTCGATCCGTCCTGGACCGAAACAATCGACTTTAGAATGGTCCAGGACGGACCGAAACGTCGTCGTCCCTTCACCTCCTAGTGTGTGGTCTGGTCAACATACTTCACGAAGCAGTTACGCAAGCTCTTACGAACCTGTACATCTTTTCTCAATCTTTGGTGGCTTTGTTTACAATTATTAAGCAGTTAGTGAGCTCCGAAGCACCGGGAGGCTGTTTATAATAATAACAACAGTTGATTGTGAAGTTTTCATGCTTGTAAACTGTTTAATTAGTATAACCAAAGCCGTCAAAGATTGAGGAAAGATGTACATGTTCATATAAGTACTTGCGTAACTGCTTCTTGAATCTGGCCCCAGGCTGGCTCGTATCCTGCTCAACCGTTTCCAGCAACACCTTGAGCAGTCTCCTCCCAGAAAGCCAATGCGGCTTCCGCGCAGAACGCGGAACTGTTGATATGATATTTACCGCACGCCAGCTCCAAGAAAAATGCATAGAGCAGCGTAGGGACCTCTACATGACCTTCGTCGACCTGACCAAACTTTCTATACGGACAGAAAATATGGCTTGTGGAAGATAACTGAAGTTTGGCGTCCCGGCAACTGCATTGCAATTGTTCGGCACGACCACGACGGCATGAGGGCGAAAGTACTTGATGAAGAAGAGTCAAAAGCCATCTTAGTGAGGAGCAGTGTGAAGCAGAGCTGCGTTCTGCGACCACTGTGTACTGTATACCGACCACTGTGTACTGTATACCGACCACTGTGTACTGTATACCGACCACTGTGTACTGTATACCGACCACTGTGTACTGTATACCGACCACTGTGTACTGTATACCGACCACTGTGTACTGTATACCGACCACTGTGTACTGTATACCGACCACTGTGTACTGTATACCGACCACTGTGTACTGTATACCGACCACTGTGTACTGTATACCGACCACTGTGTACTGTATACCGACCACTGTGTACTGTATACCGACCACTGTGTACTGTATACCGACCACTGTGTACTGTATACCGACCACTGTGTACTGTATACCGACCACTGTGTACTGTATATCGACCACTGTGTACTGTATACCGACCACTGTGTACTGTATACCGACCACTGTGTACTGTATACCGACCACTGTGTACTGTATATCGACCACTGTGTACTGTATACCGACCACTGTGTACTGTATACCGACCACTGTGTACTGTATAACGACCACTGTGTACTGTATATACCGACCACTATGTACTGTATACCGACCACTGTGTATAATGACCACTGTGTACTGAGTACAGACCACTGTGTATAATGGCCACTATGTACTGTATACCAATATCAAGCCCACATCATGCCGGCCTGTCACAAGTCATGCATCAGTGTACAGATTTTCCACAAAGTATTGATGAACTGGAATAAACTCTCCCTGCAGATCAATAAAGCACGATAAAAAAAATAACATTATATAATATTGTGGCGCCCACGTATGCCTTCCGCATCACATGTCAGGTAATACTCTCATACACATGTTCCATAGTGCGGTCCCGCGCACATCTGGCAGCCTTGGAACTCTTAAACGGAATTTTCCAGGCGTAGTTGTACAGCACTTGGTGTATGTTGTTAGTGGGCGCGGTCACTGCTGGTGTTGTGTCTCACAACCCACACACTCACATACAACATGTGTATGAGGAAGTAATGCTTAATACGCCTCTAGATATTCAATGATGCGACTGCACATCTCTGGCGGTATCTGGCAATGTTCTCGATGATGCCCCTATATAATTACTCGTAATTTTATTAAATCATTAAAATATTATCGTGTTGAATTGTACGGTTATAATTCAGTGTTGCAGCGTCATATTATACAGGTGAGGCCTACTGATACAAGCTGTGCTGGCCAGATGATTACATGGTAACCCAAGTGTCGGGGCGCCCCGGCCCCCATGTGAGCAGGTCCACGCAGGTGTACGTGACGCCCCACACACCACACCCCTGCTGAGGCATCTTCACATGTCACTACTCGCCACACCTGCCACACATGTCACTACTCGCTACACCTGCCACTACTCGCCACTACTCTCCACACATGTCACTACCCGCCACACCTGCCACTACTCGCCACACCTGTCACTACTCGCCACACATGTCACTACTCGCCACACCTGCCACTACTCTCCACACATGTCACTACTCGCTACACCTGCCACTACTCGCCACACCTGTCACTACTCGCCACACCTGCTAAGGCAGTGGACCCCCACACAGGACGAATGTGGGGTTCCACTACCTCTCACAGGACGGGTGTGGGGTTCCACTACCACTCACAGGACGGGTGTGGGGGTCCACTACCACTCACAGGACGGGTGTGGGGGTCCACTACCACTCACGGGACGGGTGTGGGGGTCCACTACCACTCACAGGATGGGTGTGGGGTCCACTACCACTCACAGGACGGGTGTGGGGGTCCACTACCACTCTCAGGACGGGTGTGGGGGTCCACTACCTCTCACAGGACGGGTGTGGGGGTCCACTACCACTCACAGGACGGGTGTGGGGGTCCACTACCACTCTCAGGACGGGTGTGGGGGTCCACTACCACTCTCAGGACGGGTGTGGGGGTCCACTACCACTCTCAGGACGGGTGTGGGGGTCCACTACCACTCTCAGGACGGGTGTGGGGGTCCACTACCACTCTCAGGACGGGTGTGGGGGTCCACTACCACTCACGGTATGGATATGGGGTGCACAATCAGAATTAGAGGTCTCATCACCTCCATGAGGGAGAGACACCCCGACATCAACACTTGAGGGCGTCCCATGTTCTCGCGACCACCACATTCGAGCGGGAAGCAATATTTGCCGCTGTTTCAGGCTCCAACCTTGACGATTTATCTGTCACGTTATCTTATACAGTTTAAAGCTTTTATTTACATAGATTTCATCCGTCACACAGTTTTTGCCTCACTGGATGTAGTTTATGGCTCACATGCGAAACCAACCTTAACTAAGCATGGCCGCTTGCCAGTATATATTTTATATAACTTTTGTTTACATGTAAAACCAGTTTTACCCTTGAAGGGTATTTCTGGGTATTGAGTCGGGCGGTGACGTGTTACGAGAGCATGGTTGACCTTGGCGGGAGGAGGCGGTGTGGCAGCCAACTGTGGCGTCTGGCGCCGCCCGCCCCATACTGTGTGGGACCCGGCGCCAGCACCACCACCCCGCTCGGCGCCAGCACCACCACCCCGCCCGGCGCCAGCACCACCACCCCACTCGGCGCCAGCACCACCACCCCGCTCGGCGCCAGCACCACCACCCCGCCCGGCGCCAGCACCACCACCCCGCCCGGCGCCAGCACCACCACCCCACTCGGCGCCAGCACCACCACCCCACTCGGCGCCAGCACCACCACCCGCCTGGCGCCAGCACCACCACCCCGCCTGGCCCCCTCCTGACCCTGCCTCATATAACACAACACATACCAACCACTCACTGTGTTTTACACCTTCACTCTTGGCTAAACTGCCAGAGTTTTATGTGAGATTCAGGCGGGTGTCTGTGATTGACAGTGTAGAGAAGATGCAGGTCCTCACTTAGTTGTGCTTGCGGGGATTGAGCTTCGGGTCTTTGGTCCCGCCTCTCAACTGTCAATCAACTGGTGTACAGATTCCTGAGCCTACTGGGCTCTATCATATCTACATTTGAAACTCCGTTGGGCGCGTTTCCTACACGTTTGCTAGTATTACCTAGAAAGGTAAAAACATTTGAGTAAGTACTGTGATCGGGATAATTCCATAGTGGTGTTGAAGTGATTACCACCAGGGTACCTGAGGAGAGGTTGATAGTTAGTTGACTGGTGTCCGGGTCACAATCATTTGGGCTCCATAATATCTACTTGGAATCTTTATTCCATAAGGTTCGCCTCCGTTTTATTTACTTCTCTGACACTGAGAATATTAATTATAATATCTGAGGCACATTCAGATTATAATATGAGGCACTTGGAACCATCCAAGGTCACCTGGTTTGCTGCCACCTCTCCCAGCGCCGTGATATCTCCTGTTCTATTGTAAAGACCTCCGGAACCTTTTGTTGAGTTCTTCACACACTTCTTTGTCATTCTCTGTGTACCTTTCCTCGCCCACCCTAAGTTTAATCACCTTTTCCTTCACTGTTGTCTTCCTCCTGATGTGACTGTGTAGTAGCTTTGGTTCAGTCTTGGCTTTATTAGCTATATCATTTTCAGACCTTTTCTCATCTGCTCTTCTCACACTGACATACTCGTTCCTGGTTCTCTGGTATCTCTCTCTACTTTCTGGTGTTTCTGTTATTACGGAAGTTCCTCCATGCCCTTTTGTTCAGCTCCTTTGCTTTCATACATTCCTTATTAAACCACGGATTCTTCCTTTGCTTCTCTGTTTTTTTCCTGTTGGGCTGGGACAAACCTGCTTACAGCCTCCTGACATTTTTGGGTGACATAGTCCATCATGTCTTGTACGGACTTGGTTCCGAGTTCTGGTGAGACCCGTCGGTGTTGTACTGGTGAGATACATCAGGTGTTATACTGGTGAGACCATCAGTATTATACTGGTGAGACACATCAGGTGTTGTACTGGTGAGAACACATCAGTGTTTATACTGGTGAGACACATCAGGTATTATACTGGTGAGACCATCAGTTTTGTACTGGTGAGACACATCAGGTGTTTATACTGGTGAGACCCGTCAGGTGTTGTACTGGTGAGACAACATCAGGTGTTGTACTGGTGAGACACATCAGGTGTGTACTGGTGAGACACGTCAGGTGTTATACTGGTGAGACACGTCAGGTGTTGTACTAGTGAGACACGTCAGGTGTTGTACTGGTGAGACACTTCAGGTATTATACTGGTGAGACACGTCCGGTGTTATACTGGTAAGACACTTCAGGTGTTGTACGGTGAGACACATCAGTGTTATACTGGTGAGACACGTCAGGTTTTGTACGGTGAGACACATCAGGTGTTGTACTGGTGAGACACATCAGGTGTTGTACTGGTGAGACACGTCAGGTGTTATACTGGTGAGACACGTCAGGTGTTGTACTAGTGAGACCGACACGTCAGGTGTTGTACTGGTGAGACAATCAGGTGTTGTACTGGTGAACACATCGGTGTTTCTGTGAGACACTTCAGGTGTTTGTACTGGTGACAAATCAGGTGTTGTACTGGTGAGACCCGTCAGGTGTTTGTACTGGTGAGACACATCTGGTGTTGTACTGGTGAGACACATCAGGTGTTGTACTGGAGAGGACTATCAGGTGTTGTACTGGTGAGACACATCATTGTTGTCTGGTGAGACACATCAGGTTTGTACTGTGTGAGACCATCAGGTGTTATACGGTCAGACACATCAGGTGTTTGTACTGGTGAGATTCGTCAGGTTTTACTGGTGAGACACGTCAGGTTTTGTACTGGTGAGACCATCAGGTGTTGTCTGGTGAGACACATCAGGTGTTGTCCTGGTAGACACGTCAGTTGTTATACTGGTGAGACACGTCAGGTGTTGTACTAGTGAGACACCATCAGGTTTGTACTGGTGAGAACATCAGGTGTTTACTGGTGAAACACGTCAGTGTTGTACTGGTGAGACACTTCAGGTATTACACTGGTGAGACACATCAGTGTTATACTGGTGAGACACATCAGGTGATATACTGGTGAGACACATCAGGTATTATACTGGTGAGACACATCAGGTGTNGTGGCGCTCCATGGTGTAGCCGGAGTGGATACGGAGAGTGTTGTGGTCGGGCGTGTTGAGGTCCTTGTGGAGGGTCAGTTTGATCACGGTCTTCACCTCCTGCCGCGGGTCCGCCACCACCTGCGCCAGCCTGCAACACAACCTTCGTCACAAACTAATTTGTTGATTCACTGTACTCTTATGTTAAATATCTAAGCAATCTTAAAAAAAATATGAGTGATTCATGAAATAGCTAACCCAACGAAGCCGTAAATGCCAGGACATTGCTGCAGATCTTCACTGCTCAAACAATTGAGTATTAGCGATAAGACCTACCATGTATGTATAATGACTTACTGTTAATATATAGCTCTTGAGATAGAACATTCTCTGTAACTAGTTGATGTTGTAGTTATAAGGTGTGAAGGATAGATGAAATTGTTTATGTAATAATCTAAGTTGAGTTCTGATAAAGACCTTTTGTGCCCTCTGTAATGCTTTTTGCGCTACCGATCACAGGATGGGTATTGAGAGCACAATAAACTAGCCACCTCCGGCGGCAACAATCAATCAAAATCCAGCTGGATAAAATCGCCAAGAAAAATGGAAGTTGAGGGGACTTATGACAAGCTGCCGGCTTCCTGTTCCCGTCCAGGCCACTAGAAAGATGGTGGCCCTCAGGTATATTCAGGTAACAATACTTTAAGACAATTCAGAGTTGTTGGTAGATATTATATGAAATGACAAACCAAAGTGCAGTATATTATTATGCAAAGGTGTGAATAATGTTTGTTGCAGACTCAACATATTATGAATATAATGTATTCAACGAACATAGAGAAATGAGTAATACATGAAGAATATAGGAAAGTGAGTGAGAGTTACCTCTTGGAGGAGTGACCGTCGTGGAGGTAGAGCTCGACCAAGGAGCTGCGGAGGCCCAGGGGCCGGTCACAGCTCAGCCTGAGCACGTCATGGGCCGCCCTGTCAACACAACATTTCATGTTAACTTGTCATTCTTTTTCACTTTATACGTCTCATCGCCCCGTCTTAAGCAACAGCTGAAGATGTTTCTGAAGATGTTGCTTAAGAATATGTTACTGTATTTTGCTTAAATTTAAATGTGGTTAAATTTAGTTAAAGAACTTACAAATTCACATTTGTGCATTATATTAGAAGTCCACAATACATTTAATGTATAAGTTGATGAGAACTGTACACAGTCCCAAGAGACCATGTTTCCCCTTCCCTGTACGCTTCACAAAACATCCGACCTACACATTTAATATTTTAGTAAGATAAACCAGGCTGGTGAGGTAAGACTTCTGTAAGGTTCATGTTAGGACAATGTTCTGTAGTAAGACAATGTCAGTGTTGGGTTCTGTAGTAAGACACCTAGCAATATATATATATATATATATATATATATATATATATATATATATATATATATATATATATATCTTTGATTAACTTTGTAGTATTTAGAAGTTGAATGCTTCTGGTTGAGTGGTCAACACAGTCGGATCTCTACGACTCCCGCGGCAGGGCAGAAACCCTTGGGCATGTTTCTTTACACCTGATGCCTTTATTCACCTAGCAATAAGCAGGAACCCGGGAGTCAGGCAACTGTTATGGGTTGCATCGTGGGAACGTTGTGTATAACTAGGGAGACCTTGATAAGCCTAATAGGCTTCATGCCCCAGAGAAGGGGAAGCTGTTGTACAGAGTGTCATCTTGACTACAACAACAGCCGGTGTGTTGTGACGTGTGCTGTATGCTTGCCATGTATGTGGAGTGTGCTGTATGCTTGCCATGTATGTGGAGTGTGCTGTATGCTTGCCATGTATGTGGAGTGTGCTGTATGCTTGCCATGTATGTGGAGTGTGCTGTATGCTTGCCATGTATGTGGAGTGTGCTGTATGCTTGCCATGTATGTGGAGTGTGCTGTATGCTTGCCATGTATGTGGAGTGTGCTGTATGCTTGTTATGCTGCCATGTTTGCCCTAGCTTAGTGTATTGTTGTACATTGTCGTATGTTGTTGACAGTTGTGATGGGACGGTGTACTCACCTAAGTAGTGTGGAGCGGGAGATGAGGAAGGCTTCACAGTTGAGGTACCGCTCCACCCCGCGGTACAGCACGCTCTTCAGCTTATTCATCACCAGCAGCGCCTCCACGCTCTCAACCTCCTCTGTAACAAAACACACACACTTATAACTCATGATAACAAAGCTGTACAAAACACACCTAATTGCAAAAAAATAAAAACTTACCACACACCCGGTTCACTCATGAGTGGTGTGTGGAGCTGCTAGGTCATCTCTGGCTATATTACCAGGTCAGCTGGCTTGAGGTCAGTGAATAATATTGTAATTTATGATATTTATGAAGAATTAATTTAGCAAGAGGGTTAGTAATGTTAAATTTACCTTCTTGTTAAAAAATGTTCCATAAAATATATTGTAATTCATAATTGGGCATGTATCCCTCTGTGACCTGATCTGACCTGACCTGACCTCATCACACCTGTTGTAATTTTTATTATTATAGAAAATCAGTAGGAGTCAAGCGGAGGATTCGAACCTTCACAATGGGTACTCCCAAACACGCGCCTTAAACCACTGAGCCACAATACATTCCTTAACAGTTATGTAACCTGGGATTCAACTGAATTCTCTGTGGTTCCTGAGGCTTGTGCTGACAACACACCTGAGCTTTACACAGTAGCGCCAGGTACATTTATTGGCTATACTGGTGTCCCACGCTTACAAGTATGGCGGTGAGGTAATGACTAGTTTATGAGGAGAGATGGTAAGGTGAGGGAACTAAGGTGAGGGAACTAAGGTGAGGGAACTAAGGTGAGGGAACTAAGGTGAGGGAAGCTGGTGTCATCTTGCGTGTGGTCCATCTTATTGCGTTAAACCTCATGAACAGACCATATACGTTAATTAATAATTGTTGTTCACCTGTCATTAAAGTCCTCGAAGCCACAATATATTTACAAATAATAATGTATAAATAGTTTTATCCCCTGTAACTCTCGTACATAAAACCAACAGAGTGATGTAGCACCGTAGTAAGGAAGGCCGGGGAGCCGAGGCGGCCTGCGCCGGCGAGGTGCTGTACTACATCACTTACACCTGCGTGTATTTTCATCCTTTACGTCGTCGCTACTCTTCTAGTAAACCTAAGCAAAATAACAGATAGAAAGTTATGTTGTATATTTGGCGTGCGCAATGTGACGTCACATTTTATGGGGCTCAGGTGCGCGGGTCCTGGACAACTGTGGCCGGACTCCAAGAGCACCACACACACGCGCCACCACAGGAACATGTAACATTGTTGTGTATACACACACAGGTGACATCTGGTGGTGTGGCAACACCTAACCAGTTAGCACATGGGTTGTATATCTTATTGTTGGGTACAAGAAGCCTGTTAGGGTTATTGAGATCCTCCTATGGGTTCACCTACTGACCTTGCCCAGGATGCCAACCACAACAGTTGGCCAAACGTCTCGTCCTGCCCTACGACCAAAGAATTATAAACCAACTTTGATACTCTAGCTAAGTTATACAACTAGGACAAGATGATCACGGGAAACATTAAGTAACAGTGGGTTGAGGGGGCGTAGGGGACGACTACCGTAACATATATATATACCTATGAACACTTCCTGGCAACTGACCCTCCCCATGACGCAGGAGACGCTGACCCACCTCTGACGCCCGGTCCGTGTCGTAGGAGACCCTATATAGTCGTCCCGCTTACCCCTGGCGCCCGGCCCGTGACGCAAGCCATAGTAGTAGATGACGTCAGGCCACCTTTGACGTCATCTACGCACACACTCCTCAAAACGTTTTTCATACAAACGCACAAATAAAATATTAATTAACAAAACAGGAATGAAGACTAAACCACACACCAGAAAATGAGGAGACGATGACGTTTCGGTCCGTCCTGCACCATTATCAAATTGATTGTGTCGATTTTATGAGCTACACAATCGACTTGATAATGGTCCAGGACGGACCGAAACGTCGTCGTCTCCTCATTTTCTGTTGTGTGGTTTAGTCTTCATATCTTAAGCCATATTGTTGTGACTCATTGTCTGCAAGACAGGAATATTTGCAAGGTTGCACTTGCAGTGCATTACCTCTATAGGTTACTATGGTTGAGACCAACGTTGGTGGCGTAACTAAACAAATCAATGATGGAATGTCGCTTGTCCCGCGACAAAGGTCACTTGTAACCTCCTCATAGGTCAGGTGAGCAAACCAGCTGGAGCGGGCTGCTACTGGATGTCTTGTCCGTCCAGTTTATCACAGCAGTTTAAGACACTCTTATTTTCGAGTCGAGAGAAACGATGCATTCTCTGCAGGCATGGTTTTCCTTGCAACAACTTTAGTTGACACTTATCATGAACTGACAAAAACTCTCACAAATCAGACCGGGCTTGGGGAGTAGAAGAACTCCTAGAACCCCATCAAGCAGGTATCAAGCAGGACGTTCCCTAACTGCCTGGGTTATGTGGTATTATGTAGGGCTGACACTAGCAGTAAACACCGACCTTATTGACACTCACTGATGGTGAGAGGTGATCACAGCAGTGTCCTCACCCCAGCTGTTGCACCATGGATATATAGTTCTTACATGACCCAGAAGATTATGTGAGAGGCTACCAGCACGGTGTTGGGGGTGGGGTCGACGTTGGTCCTGGACCACTCTCACGGCCCACATGGTTTATTTCCAGACCTAACCCAGCCTTGCCAGTGGAGGAGTGCAAGTGAGCACATCGGTGCTGGCGTACCTTGACGCTCTCTCATCCTAAACATCAAACTAACTTTCTCCCCCGAAATTATGAATGGTAAGACGAAGCCTCATGAAGGTGGACAACAGCAAGGCGCGTGACTGACCACATACTGTGTGTTGCCACCCAGGTTACTATACTGGTGTGTTGCCACCCAGGTTACTATACTGGTGTGTTGCCACCCAGGCTACTATACTGGTGTGTTGCCACCCAGGTTACTATACTGGTGTGTTGCCACCCAGGTTACTATACTGGTGTGTTGCCACCCAGGCTACTATACTGGTGTGTTGCCACCCAGGCTACTATACTGGTGTGTTGCCACCCAGGCTACTATACTGGTGTGTTGCCACCCAGGCTACTATACTGGTGTGTTGCCACCCAGGCTACTATACTGGTGTGTTGCCACCCAGGTTACTATACTGGTGTGTTGCCACCCAGGTTACTATACTGGTGTGTTGCCACCCAGGTTACTATACTGGTGTGTTGCCACCCAGGTTACTATACTGGTGTGTTGCCACCCAGGCTACTATACTGGTGTGTTGCCACCCAGGTTACTATACTGGTGTGTTGCCACCCAGGTTACTATACTGGTGTGTTGCCACCCAGGCTACTATACTGGTGTGTTGCCACCCAGGCTACTATACTGGTGTGTTGCCACCCAGGTTACTATACTGGTGTGTTGCCACCCAGGCTACTATACTGGTGTGTTGCCACCCAGGCTACTATACTGGTGTGTTGCCACCCAGGTTACTATACTGGTGTGTTGCCACCCAGGCTACTATACTGGTGTGTTGCCACCCAGGCTACTATACTGGTGTGTTGCCACCCAGGCTACTATACTGGTGTGTTGCCACCAGGTTACTATACTGGTGTGTTGCCACCCAGGCTACTATACTGGTGTGTTGCCACCCAGGTTACTATACTGGTGTGTTGCCACCCAGGCTACTATACTGGTGTGTTGCCACCCAGGTTACTATACTGGTGTGTTGCCACCCAGGTTACTATACTGGTGTGTTGCCACCCAGGTTACTATCCTGGTGTGTTGCCACCCAGGCTACTATCCTGGTGTGTTGCCACCCAGGTTACTATCCTGGTGTGTTGCCACCCAGGCTACTATCCTGGTGTGTTGCCACCCAGGTTACTATCCTGGTGTGTTGCCACCCAGGCTACTATCCTGGTGTGTTGCCACCCAGGCTACTATCCTGGTGTGTTGCCACATAGGCTACCATACTGGTGTCTTGCCACAGTCCAGGCTACCATACTGGTGTCTTGCCACAGTCCAGGCTACCATACTGGTGTCTTGCCACAGTCCAGGCTACCATACTGGTGTGTTGCCACAGTCCAGGCTACCATACTGGTGTGTTGCCACAGTCCAGGCTACCATACTGGTGTGTTGCCACAGTCCAGGCTACCATACTGGTGTGTTGCCACAGTCCAGGCTACCATACTGGTGTGTTGCCACAGTCCAGGCTACCATACTGGTGTCTTGCCACAGTCCAGGCTACCATACCGGTGTCTTGCCACAGTCCAGACTACCATACTGGTGTCTTGCCACAGTCCAGGCTACCATACTGGTGTCTTGCCACAGTCCAGGCTACCATACTGGTGTCTTGCCACAGTCCAGGCTACCATACCAGTGTGTTGCCAGGCGCGCCATATCAATCCTGGTTACAAGGTACAGGTACCTGTTTTTTTTTTCGAGGCAATCTGGCCCTTGCCAGCTACGTCTGGCCTGAGCGTGTGTGTGCGCGCGCAAGTTCTAACATACACTAGGCATCTTTGCCAGAGATAGTTTGTACTCACCTAGTCACCTAGTTGTACTCACCTAGTTGTGCTTGCGGGGGTTGAGCTTTGGCTCTTTGGTCCCGCCTCTCAACCGTCAATCAACAGGTGTACAGGTTCCTGAGCCTATTGGGTTCTTATCATATCTACACTTGAATATCTACACTCTGCATGTGTGTGTGTGTGTGTGTGTGTGTGTGTGTGTGTGTGTGTGTGTGTGTGTGTGTGTGTGTGTGTGTGTGTGTGTGTGTGTGTGTGTACTCACCTAATTGTGCTTGCGGGGGTTGAGCTTTGGCTCTTTGGTCCCGCCTCTCAACTGTCAATCAACTGGTGTACAGATTCCTGAGCCTACTGGGCTCTATCATATCTACATTTAAAACTGTGTATGGAGTCAGCCTCCATCACATCACTGCCTAATGCATTCCATTCGTTAACTACTCTGACACTGAAAAAGTTCCTTCTAACGTCTCTGTGGCTCATGTGGATACTCAGTTTCCACCTGTGTCCCCTTGTTCGCGTCCCACCAGTGTTGAATAGTTTATCCTTGTTTACCCGGTCGATTCCTCTGAGGATTTTGTAGGTTGTGATCATGTCTCCCCTTACTCTTCTGTCTTCCAGTGTCGTAAGGTGCATTTCCCGCAGCCTTTCCTCGTAACTCATGCCTCTTAGTTCTGGGACTAGTCTAGTGGCATACCTTTGGACTTTTTCCAGCTTCGTCTTGTGCTTGATAAGGTACGGGTTCCATGCTGGGGCCGCATACTCCAGGATTGGTCTTACATATGTGGTGTACAAGATCTGAATGATTCCTTACACAGGTTCCTGAACGCTGTTCTGATGTTAGCCAGCCTTGCATATGCCGCAGACGTTATTCTTTTTATGTGGGCTTCAGGAGACAGGTTTGGTGTGATATCAACTCCTAGATCTTTCTCTCTGTTCGTTTCATTAAGTACTTCACCTCCTATTCTGTATCCTGTGTCTGGCCTCCTATTTCCACTGCCTAGTTTCATTACTTTGCATTTACTCGGGTTGAACTTCAACAGCCATTTGTTGGACCATTCACTCAGTCTGTCTAGGTCATCTTGTAGCTCCTACTATCGTCCTCAGTTTCAATCTTCCTCATAATTTTTGCATCATCGGCAAACATTGAGAGAAACGATTCTATACCCTCTGGGAGATCATTTACATATATCAGAAACAGTATAGGTCTAAGGACTGACCCCTGCGGGACTCCACTCGTAACGTCTCGCCAATCTGAGACCTCACCCCTCACACTGACCGTTTGTCTCCTGTTGCTTAGGTACTCCTGTATGCC
>WNGS01165339.1:20828400-20844428 GCA_020271785.1 Procambarus virginalis | reverse complement strand
CACCACACACACGAGTACTCATTCACCAGAGTATATTCACAATAGGGCATTCATTCACAGAGTTACACACACGGGTCTCATTCACCAGAGAATACACACAATAGGGTATTCATTCACCAGAGTATACACCACACTGAGGTACTCATTCACCAAGTATAACACAATAGGTCTCATTCACCAGAGTATACACACACACCGAGGTACTCATTCACCAGAGTATATTCACAATAGGCTCATTCACCAGAGTATACACACACACCAGAGGTACTCATTCACCGAGAATACACACAATAGGGTATTCATTCACCAGGAGTACTACACACACTCGAGGTACTCATTCACCAGAGTATACACACACACACACACCTGAGGACTCATTCACCAGAGTATACACACACACACACACACACACGAGGTACTCATTCACCAGAGTATACACACACACTGAGGTACTCATTCCACCAGAGTATACACACCACACACACACACACACACTGAGGTACTCATTCACCAGAGTATACACACACACACACACACTGAGGTACTCATTCACCAGAGTATACACACACACACACACACACTGAGGTACTCATTCACACGAGTATAACACAACACACCACACACACACACACACACAACCATTACACACACACACAACAACACACACACACCACACACCACACACACCACACCCTGAGGTACTCATTCACCAGAGTGCAAAATAAAAGTTAACAAATATAACAATACTACTTTGTTACAATGTAATATAATTTGTTTATTCTTGCATTACTGAAATTTTTTAACATTTTATTACATTATCTGGCTTTGTATGAGACAAAAATTGCAATAAAATATACCAGCTGGGTTTTGTATAAGATCTGATACATAATGCTCTACTATCTTTACACAGAGTACACTTTGTGGGGTGTTGATGCAAGACGTGGCAACACGGGCTGTGTGGGGTGTTGATGCAAGACGTGGCAACTATGAGCGGCTGTGAGTGTGGGACGACTACAGATTTTTTCTTTTTAGTGTTTCCCCGATGGGCGAGTATATTGGTCAGGTGCATCGGTCCACCTGCGCCGGGCTTTGGATCCTGCCCATGCAACCTCTGAAGATACAACTAACACAACACCTATACCCCTATTAGACTATTTTACAGGAACTTCTTCTCCACAGCTCATAAAACGGAGGAAAGGGTCCTGAAAGATACTATTATCTATTTCATTATGCGGTACTTGGTTCCACAAATCAACAACCCTGTTACCGAACTGCTACCGAACTGAAAGATATTGTTAATAGAAACGTTATCCCTACAGACAAAAATCAGAAGATACAATTGACGATTTACTATAAAACCAAGAAAACTGCCAACCTACTCATGAGAAACTCTCCAGACACAAACGCTTTGAAAGAGACCAATGTCGTCTATGCCTTCAAATGCCGACTTGGGGACTGTAAGCCCCAAAGAACTCAATATATAGGCAAGACAACAACATCTCTTTCCAGGCGATTAACGATGCATAAGCAACAGGGCTCTATCAAGGAACATATAATCTCTTCCCACAACCAAACCATCACCAGAGAAATCTTAACAAACAACACAGAAATCATTGATAGATACAGCGACAACAGGCGGCTTGACATCTGCGAGGCACTACACATCAAGAAGTCAACACCAGCAATCAACAGCCAATTAACGCACTACTATATTCTACCCACTTCAAGACTCCGCTCCAATATAGAAACATCAAGAAATACGGGCCAATAGGCCTTCTGCAGTTACAGATCTATTCTTCCCTTATACCCATTGTTTCGTGTTCTGTGTTTGTTCTCACCTCACCCCAAACCATTGTAACATGTCACCTCACCCAAATGCAGGTATTTAAACTCTGTTCAGTTATAGTTGTTCTGTGTGTGTGTAACTAAAGTCTTTGAAAATGTAATAAGTTTTACGAAACGCGCTCAAGTGTCGCGTCAGACTAAGAAATAAAGAATGAATTTTGGAGAATTGATTTTTAATTTACCGTCATCAGTAAAAACAAACATAAGGAAAATTGAGAAAATTCGTGTTAGAATTATTAATCTTACTTTTTCGGTCATATTTAATAACATATGTCTACAGGAAAGACTGCTACCAAAATATACTAATATATATATATATACACACATATATATATATATATATATATATATATATATATATACATATGTATATATACTTATATATATATATATATATATATATATATATATATATATATATATATATATATATAAAACCCTAATACAAAGATAAAATGGTAAAATCAGAAAATATATCAAAATAGTAAATAAATCTTAGAAATAGCCTAGCAAAATATTATGGCGATGTAAATTCCAAGAAATCGTGATTAGTAAATAATATAAAAATATTACCAGTGATAATAAAATTAATAAAAATTCAAGAATAATAAATATCCAGTGATAATAAAATAAATAAAAATTCAAGAAGAGGAAAGTGACCATATTCGCCCTCAACAATGGTAACCAACTGATAGTCAGCTGATTATAGTAATGATAGTTACTTGGATAGTTCTTATCGGTCTCATCCCTCATTCCCGAGGCCAGTGTGTGCGCACGCTTACGCTCTCGCAATGCCACACACCGCACACCTGTAGTTAGGCTAAATACTTCTGGGTTGTGGAAGTTGGCTTAACTGGTTTTATCCTGCTACCCCCTTCCCCCTTCCTGGACACCCCCCCCCCCTTCATCTATCCCGCCCCCCCCCACAGCAAACCCCCTACAGAACACCCTTAACTCCCCCCAGCAACAGCCCTCAACCTCCACCCACACACACACACACACACACACACACACACACACACACACACACACACACACACACACACACACACACACACACACACACACACACACACACACACACACACACACACACACACACACACACAAACACACACACACACACAAACAAACTAAGTATATGGAGCACCACTTGGCAAATGGAATTTAATGTTAATAAATGCCATGTTATGGAATGTGGAATAGGAGAATATAGACTTCACACAACCTATATATTATGTGAGAAATCTTTAAAGAATTCTGATAAAGAAAGAGATCTAGGGGTGGTTCTAGATAGAAAACTATCACCTGAGGACCACATAAAGAATATTGTGCGAGGAGCCTATGCCACGCTTTCTAACTACAGAATTGCTTTTAAATACATGGATGGCGATATACTAAAGAAATTGTTCACGACTTTTGTTAGGCCAAAGCTAGAATATGCAGCGGTTGTGTGGTGCCCATATCTTAAGAAGCATATCAAACTGGAAAAGGTGCAAAGACATGCTACTAAGTGGCTCCCAGAACTGAAGAGTAAGAGCTACGAGGAGAGGTTAGAGGCATTAAATATGCCAAAACTAGTGGACAGAAGAAAAAGAGGTGATATGATCACTACATACAAAATAGTAACAGGAATTGATAAAATCGATAGGGAAGATTTCCTGAGACCTGGAAATTTAAGAACAAGAGGTCATAGATTTAAACTAGCTAAACACAGACGCCGAAGAAATATAAGAAAAATCACTTTCGCAAACAGAGTGGTAGACGGTTGGTCGGTTGGAACAAGTTTGGTGAGAAGGTGGTGGAGGCCAAGACCGTCAGTAGTTTCAAAGCGTTATATGACAAAGAGTGCTGGGAAGACGGGACACCACGAGCATAGCTCTCATCCTGTAACTACACTTAGGAAATTACTACCAGGCCCCCCTACCATGGGGGGTCTGGTAGACTGGTGGATAGTGCGCAGGACTCGTAATTCTGTGGCGCGGATTCGATTCCCGCACCAAGCAGAAACAAATGGGCAAAGTTTCTTTCACCCTGAATGCCCCTGTTACCTAGCAGTAAATAGGTACCTGAGAGTTAGTCAGCTGTCACGGGCTGCTTCCTGGTGTGTGTGTGTGTGTGTGTGTGATGTGGAAAAAAAGTAGTTAGTAAACAGTTGATTGACAGTTGAGAGGCGGACAGAAAGAACAAAGCTCAATCCCCGCAAACACAACTAGGTGAATACACACACACACACACACACTCAATACTTTGTGTTCTTGTTTTTTGTCTTATATATATTGTGGTTTATTATTTATTAAGTGTTTATTTTTTACCTTGTTTTCGTTTACATCTTTGTTGTTTCCTCTTGTCTGTATTGTCCATTATCTATGCTGGATATGTGTGCTTCTCTTTTTTTTGGCTCATGTTTGTAAACTTTTTCTGAGTTTACCTTTTGCTTCCGTGTTTTTACTTGTTTTTATTTCCTTCTTGTGTTTCCAGACGCGGCATCATACGTTACGTTAACATATGTGGTTGATGCGTCCATGTGACGTGGTCCTGTGTACTCACCTAATTGTGCTTCCAGGGGTTGAGCTTTGGTTCTTTGGTCCCGCCTCTCAACCGTCAATCTAATGGTGTACAGATTCCTGAGCCTACTGGGCTCTATCATACCTACATTTGAAACTGTGTATGGAGTCAGCCTCCACCACATCACTTCGTAGTACATTCCATTTACTAACTACTCTGACACTGAAAAAGTTATTTCTAATGTCTCTGCGGCTATTTTGTTTACTCAGTTTCCACCTGTGTCCCCTTGTTCGTGTACCACCCGTGTTAAATAATCCATCCGTGTCTACCCTGTCAACTCCTCCTGAAAATTTTGTATGTGGTGATCATGTTGTTATTTTATATTTGGGTACTCAGAACAAAGTGTCCATGTAGCACGGGCTATGGTGAGCCCGTAATGGTGATCATGTCTCCCCGAACTCTTCTATCTTCTAGCGACGTGAAGTGTAGTTCACGCTGCTTTTCCTTATAACTCATGCCTCTTAGTTCTTGGACTAGCCTAGTGGCATACCTCTGAACTTTTACAGATTTCTCTTGTGTTTGACAAGATGGGCTCCATGCTGGGGCCACATACTCCAGGATTGGTCTTACATATGCGTCTTACAAGGTTCTAAAGGATTCCTTACACAAGTTTCTGAAGGTAGTTCTGATGTTAGCCAGCCTCGCAATACGCCGCCGATGTTATTCTTTTGAGATGGGCTTTAGGAGACAGGTTGGGCGATTTATCTCCTTGATCAACTCCTAGATCTTTCTCTCTGTCCGTTTCATGAAGGACTTCCTCTCTCATTCGGAATCCAGTGTCTGGCCTTCTATTTCCTTCGCCTAGTTTCGTCACCTTACATTTACTTGGGTTGAACTTTAGTAGCCATTTGTTGGAACATTCCTTCAGTTTGTCTAGGTAATCTTGCAGCCTTGTGTGTTATACGCTTGTGGTTGATGCGTCCATGTGACGGGGCTGATTTCCAGAGTCTCAGCATTGTGCCATATCCTCTTACTAATTANACCCAGATTTAGGAGAGTGACTTGGTCCTCAGTGAGGTTGATACTGCAAGTTTTCAGGAAGCCGTTCTCTTGGTCGTGGAATTGCCATGGGTCCTCCATATAGTGTTGTTAGCTTCTTGATAATCCTTGTTTCCGTGCTGAGGTGATGTCGGTCTGTGAGGATGTCAAGTGTTGTTCGATGCGGGTGCGGGACTTTCGTCGATGTTGCTTTTCTCCATTCGTTTGTGGCCTGAAGTAGTTGCGTTTTTATTGTCTTTGGATATCATTTCTGCCTTGTATATCTGATTACGAATCAGATCTTGGCGATATTTTATCGTGAAGGCTTGATTCCTTGCTGCTGGGTCGTGCGTTTTAATATTAGTATATTTTGGTAGCAGTCTTTCCTGTAGACATATGTTATTAAATATGACCGAAAAAGTAAGATTAATAATTCTAACACGAATTTTCTCAATTTTCCTTATGTTTGTTTTTACTGATGACGGTAAATGAAAAATCAATTCTCCAAAATTCATTCTTTATTTCTTAGTCTGACGCGACACTTGAACGCGTTTCGTAATAACTAATTACATTTTCAAAGACTTTTAGTTTTCTCACACAACTATAACCTTAAAGCACTAAACAGTTCTTTACTATGCTATGATTTAAACAGCTTTCATCTTTCATTTTATACCCGCGTTTTGGGTGAGGTGATATGTTACAACAGTTTTTAATGAGGTGAACAAAACTTTCAACAAAGGACAGAACACGAAAACAATGGATATTAACTGGATATTAACTGGGTAAATTGAAGGTATGAATGGAAGTAACTGCGGAAGGGCCTATTGGCCCATATTTCTTGATGCTTCTATATTGGAGCGGGGTCTTGAAGTGGGTAGAATATAGTTGTGCATTAATTGACTGTTGATTGCTGGTGTTGACTTCTTGATGTGTAGTGCCTCGCAGACGTCAAGCCGCCTGCTATCGCTGTACCTATCGATGATTTCTGTGTTATTGTTAAGATTTCTCTGGTGATGGTTTGGTTGTGGGAAGAGAGTATATGTTCCTTAATGGAGCCCTGTTGCTTATGCATCGTTAAACGCCTGGAAAGAGATGTTGTTGTCTTGCCTATATACTGAGTTTTTTGGGGCTTACAGTCCCCAAGTGGACATTTAAAGGCATAGACGACGTTTGTCTCTTTTAGGGCGTTCTGCTCCGTGTCTGGAGAGTTTTTCATTAGTAGGCTGGCTGTTTTTTTGGTTTTATAGTAAATCGTTAGTTGTATCTTCTGATTTTGTCTGTAGGGATAACATTTCTATTAACAATATCTTTCAGGACCCTTTCCTCCGTTTTATGAGCGGTGGAGAAGAAGTTCCTGTAAAATAGTCTAATAGGGGGTATAGGTGTTGTATTAGTTGTTTTCTTCAGAGGTTGCATGGCGTTCTACTTTCCTTCTTATGATGTCTTCAATGAAACCATTGGAGAAGCCGTTGTTGACTAGGACCTGCCTTACCCTACAGAGTTCTTCGTCGACTTGCTTCATTCTGAGCTGTGGCTGAGAGCACGGTCGACATAAGCGTTAACAACACTCCTCTTGTACCTATCTGGGCAGTCACTGTTGGCATTTAGGCACATTCCTATGTTTGTTTCCTTAGTGTAGACTGCAGTGTGGAAACCTCCGCTCCTTTCCATGACTGTTACATCTAGAAAGGGCAGCTTCCCATCCTTCTCCATCTCGTAAGTGAAAGTAACACAGAATTCTGCTCAAACGCTTCTTTCAGCTCCTGCAGATGTCTGACATCAGGTACCTGTGTAAAAATGTCGTCAACATACCTGCAGTATATGGCCGGTTCAAGTTTAAGTCGACTAAGACTTTTTCCTCGATAGTACCCATGTAGAAGTTTGCAAACAGGACGCCTAGGGGAGAACCCATGGCGACCCCATCTACTTGCTTATACATGTGCCCATCCGGGCTCAAGAAGGGTGCCTCCTAGTACAAGCTTGGAGTAGTTTCCTCAGGATATTTTCTGGCATGTCAAGGGGAGTACAGGCCGGGTCTCGAACACTCGGTCCACTATCATCCCGATTGTTTCATCCACAGGTACGTGGTGAACAGTGATTTCTACGTCAACGAGGGCTCTTATCCCTGTAGCCCGTGTTCCCCGCAGTAAGTCAACAAATTCCTTCGGGATTTCAGGCTGAAGTTTATATAGTTTCAGGCTGATATATATATATATATATATAATATATAGATATATATATATAATATATATATATATATATATATATATATATATATATATATATATATATATATATATATATATATATATTGGCCCATACGAGGCAGCTGGCATCTACATACAAAGATTAATCCAGTGTAATTGGCCTGTTATGTTGAACATTGTCTTCTGTGTTGGCATCGTTATGTTCTGGTCTTGTCCTTACTCTCATGGTGGGAAGAGTAAATAGTTCCGTGATTTGGGTGTTCATGGTAGGTTGTTCTGTTCTTATGTGAATTGCTTCAAGAATTTGTAATCTTCTTGCATCTTGGGTTCTGTCTATTATGCATGTATTTTTGTTCAACATTTCTCTTGTTAGGGTGATGTCATGGGCTTGTCTCATGTGATTCCTAGGGGCACCGGATTGAAGATGGCATGTCAAACGCCTCGTCACCAAGCTGACGAGGCGTTTGACATGCCATCTTCAATCCGGTGCCCCTAGGAATCACATGAGACAAGCCCATGACATCACCCTAACAAGAGAAATGTTGAACAAAAATACATGCATAATAGACAGAACCCAAGATGCAAGAAGATTACAAATTCTTGAAGCAATTCACATAAGAACAGAACAACCTACCATGAACACCCAAATCACGGAACTATTTACTCTTCCCACAATGAGAGTAAGGACAAGACCAGAACATAACGATGCCAACACAGAAGACAATGTTCAACATAACAGGCCAATTACACTGGATTAATCTTTGTATGTAGATGCCAGCTGCCTCGTATGGGCCAATAGGCCTTCTGCGGTTACCTCTATTCTTATATATATATATATATATATATATATATATATATATATATATATATATATATATATATATATATATATATGTATATATATATATATATATATAATATATATATATATAGATATATATATATATATATATATATATTATATATATATATATATATATATTATATATATATATATGCAGAATAACCACATGTGAAAATAGAAAATGCTTAACGCGTTTTCGGCTAATTCGCCTTCATCAGAGCAAAGAAGATAAGAAAACATTGCTGATCAGACCTTTATATCCGCCTGGGCAGATCACCTGACCACCAAAAATAAGTGGAGGAAAGGAATCCCTATTTAAGCCTCAATATAGCACGTCAAAACAATATATCAATCATTTAACACGTATGGCACTTGGAGATATTAATGGGAGCTGCCTCGTATGGCAGCTCCTATTAATATCTCCTATTAATATCTCCTTTTAATAGCAGCAACTGCCTTCTGCAGTTACCTTCTTTCTTATAATTCCTTTCCTCCACTTATTTTTGGTGGTCAGGTGATCTGCCCAGGCGGATATAAAGGTCTGATCAGCAATGTTTTCTTATCTTCTTTGCTCTGATGAAGGCGAATTAGCCGAAAACGCGTTAAGCATTTTCTATTTTTCACATGTGGTTATTCTGCATACTTGGATCAGTGTTTTTGTGATCATTGTTGCATATATATATATATATATATATATATATATATATATTATATATATAACCTATATATCCTAACCTGTGTATTTATATACATAAATAAACAGATTTACGTCTGTCCTACATAAACAGTGTTCGAGGTGTCTTTTTACATAGTGTCATTAATGCGCTGTTTACAAAGGTGAAATGGAAAATTCCTCATTAATTGTTGGTTTCACTCTGATCCTCGTTTACATACAGCATTACGCCACCTGTTCTTGTTTTGTCTTTTCTGAAAGGTGGATGGTATCCTGGGAGATGGAATTTCCCCTTCAAATGTGTCCTCTCGTCCCATCTTTCACTGATGCCAATGATGGGATTCTCAGCCTCAGCGTTGCACACAATGCATCAAATTTATTTACTCATAATGGGTTCAGGGACTGAACCCCACAATTCATTTAGTTAAGCAAGTTACAAGTTGAATTTTGTAACTAGTTCATCAAGATTGTAACTTGCTTAGCTAAATGAATTGTGGGGTTCAGTCCCTGAGTCCATTATGTGCCTCTGTAACCCTTTCCACTACCGCCCACAAGATGGGTATAGGGTGCATAATAAATGAAACTAGTTACCTAAACTAACTAGTCTTCGGGCGTTTGTGAAGCGGCAATTACACTCCGGGACATTGTTTTTAGACGGCTGAGAGGCTGTTACGACATTCTGCACATTACTAGTATTAATATACTTAGATCTTCACGGACACTATGCTTACACCAATGGGTTTGTTCAAATGTCATCAGGGCGCACTGCAGCAGCCTGTAGAATATACAAAGACAACATATGTACACAGAACACGTAACAGATAGTTACAAGATACGAGCTAGATGGTGTTGAGATTGCGAAGTCGGATTGCGAAAGGGATCTAGGAGTTATGATTAGTTAGAATTTAAAACCAAAGGATCAATGCATGAATGTTCGTAATAAGGCAAATAGGACACTGGAATTTATTAATCGAAGCGTTAGTAACAAGACACCTGGTGTGGTTCTTCAGCTATATCTTGCTCTGGTTAGGCCCCATTTAGATTATGCAGTTCAGTTTTGGTCGCCGTACTATAGAATGGATATAAATTCACTTGAACGTGTCCAGCGTAGGATAAGTTAATTCCCAAAATTAGAAACCTGTCATATGAAGAGAGATTAACAACGCTTAAATTGCATTCACTGGAAAGGCGAGGAGTTAGGGGTGACATGATAGAGGTTTACAAGTGAATGAATGAACGTAACAAAGGGGATATATTGGTAGGGTATTAAAAGTATCAACACAGGACGGAGCACGAAACAATGGGCGTAGATTGGAAGAGTTTAGATTTAGGAAAGACTTGGGTGAGTACTGGTTCGGTAGCGGGGTTGTTGATTTGTGGAACCAATTACCGCGTAACGTGGTGGAGGTGGGGTCCCTCATTGTTTCAGGCGTGGGTTGGACATGTTTATGAATGGGATTGGATGGTTATAGATGGGAGCTGCCACGCATGGGCCAGTGGGCCTTCTGCAGTTGCCTTTGTTCTTATGTTCTTAACACTAGTGAGAAACCGAACAACTGGCTTAGCTCCACACATGCAGCCACGTCATTGTGACTCAACATCAATAATACACAAGGCAAGAGTATCAGTCTTCTTTGTATGGATACCATCTGACATAGGTGTTGTCCAGCATGATGACACGAACATGGCAGCTAAACTTGCATGCGATAAGCCTGAAATTGAGTTAAATCTAGGCATTCCAATCTCTGTTGTAAACACAGCAATATTTCAGGAAATTAGATATGTAGAAAAACAGTCTCTGACACTCAAAGGCCAGAAAGCATTAATATAAAGTTATGATATGTTTAGAACCAAAAACTATATGTACGGGCGGCACAGTCATCCACTAAACAGTGTAACATTGCAATTGCCAGAATTAGGCCGGGATATCGATATTTATGGCAGGTGGCTGCAGGTAATGAATCGCTAATGGTGAACATTCCAACTGTAAACTATGTGAACAAGAGCTGGGACATACTCTCCAACACTATATCTGTGATTGCCCTGTTATCATTGATATCAGACCAAATAATATGAGATACTTTGAGCTCTGTAAGCTCTTCATACACTCACGAATTTTTTTTTTTTTTTTTTTTTTGAGATATATACAAGAGTTGTTACATTCTTGTACAGCCACTAGTACGCGTAGCGTTTCGGGCAGGTCCCTGGAATACGATCCCCGCCGCGAAGAATCGTTTTTTCATCCAAGTACACATTTTACTGTTGCGTTAAACAGAGGCTACAGTTAAGGATTTGCGCCTAGTAAATCCTCCCCGGCCAGGATACGAACCCATGGCATAGCGCTCGCGGAACGCCAGGCGAGTGTCTTACCACTACACCACGGAGACTACACAAATAGAAGATATTGACATTGGAAGATATTCTTGTGCTCTACCCAAAGTTTGCTAGTGCAGGCTGGTAGACTAGACTATCCAGAGTTTGCTAGTGCAGTCTAATAGATCAGCCTCGCATTTCTTGGTCTCTCCTGATTCCATGTATGACTGACCATCCTGGTTCCTAGATATTAGAGGCTAACTTGTTGCTAGTTTTTTTTATCTACACTTTGTAATCTTTCATATAGAATAGGGTAGCAGCACAGTGCTGTGTATACCTCTAAACTTGTTAATACAAAAAGTACCTTAGAATGACAACTGTGTGCTGCTTAAATAGAGACTGACAAAAGACAGCTAGACTACACTGTCTTTGAAAGAGGTTAAGGAGTGGCTTGGTGTAGAGGATTTCCCTGAGGTGGGTTCGAGGCAGTTACTAGATGTTCAGTTGGTAATGAATAATTTGAGGTTAATTTCATTAGTTATTTCATAGTTTTTTCCGCGTCAGTCTTCCTCGTTAGCATTCTTCCACCTATAACTAATAAATCTTTCATCATTCCTCAGCTTAATTGCGAAACAGACGCATTTTATAGAAAAGTTTCTGCCGGTTTCTCGTCATTCATTCACATAAACATGGCAGGTTCTTTTAGACACGGCAGAGTTTATATTCTGTTTTTATCGAGCAACTATCTTATTTGAGACGAATTCTCATGTATTTTACACCAGTAGGTATTTTCATTCTTACTCTAATACTGCTTTGGTGTCTCTTGGATGTTTCCACTCGCAGCGCCTCCCATTGTTGTCTTATCACGACGTGGAGAGTCTTCTCCATCGGTTTAATAGAGAGAAATTTGGCAAGAGTTACAATAACGGAATCAATTATGAGCATTTGTTGATCAGATTCTTATTGGGAGCCAGCAATTGCTGATGTAAGTTATTTAGTTAGTTGTCAAATTCTCTAAAATTCTAAAAGAAATTCACATGAAATTACATATTGACACAGGGTATGCAGTGACTGAGTTTACATTTGGTCAGGTTTACTTGTGCAGGTGATGCAAACTCCCAGACTTGTACCCAAGCCTAAGCCTAGTGAGTGTAAAGTTTAAAAGTCTGCTGACCTTATTGGATGAACATAATAGATGGAATAGCTAGTGTGAATTTCACTTTGACACATGTCTACAAAATTTTGTTGTGGTTCTCGGTATATTGCTGCTTATAGGCTGCTCTATGTCACTCCGAGGTGGTAGTAACTGCGACACATCGATTGTTACAATTCTGGCTGTAATGAACACGTGTACAGTACTGCAATTTAAACTAAATTAAAACAGTAAAAATAAGAGAATTAAAATGATAAACTACATTTAAAACACGGTTGGGTAAGTGGACTACATTGACAAATAAATGTTTACAATGTACCAACATTATTACAGATACAGATCAAAAAGCCATCATCAGTATTTACACGGCGACAGTTTCTGCCCCTCAACTCATTTGTTGTCAAACATACGGTTACAAATGTACACATTTTATTGCAAAATATTAGTATACAATATCTGCATCTTACTAGACGACGTGGACAGACTTCGATCGTGCTTCGATCATTAATGATTAATAACTTTATATTTATATTGGGCACAGGTTGGTGAGGCAAGCGCAGTGTGTGTAGCATACATGAGGCTGCTCAGTGGCTCCACCTCACACCACCGGTGTTCCTCGCTATGAGGCTGGTCAGAGTGGCTCCGCCTCACACCACCGGTGTTCCTCGCTATGAGGCTGCTCAGAGTGGCTCCACCTCACACCACCGGTGTTCCTCGCTGTGAGGCTGCTCAGAGTGGCTCCGCCTCACACCACCGGTGTTCCTCGCTATGAGGCTGCTCAGAGTGGCTCCACCTCACACCACCGGTGTTCCTCGCTATGAGGCTGCTCAGAGTGGCTCCGCCTCACACCACCGGTGTTCCTCGCTATGAGGCTGCTCAGAGTGGCTCCGCCTCACACCACCGGTGTTCCTCGCTATGAGGCTGCTCAGTGGCTCCACCTCACACCACCGGTGTTCCTCGCTATGAGGCTGCTCAGTGGCTCCACCTCACACCACCGGTGTTCCTCGCTATGAGGCTGCTCAGAGTGGCTCCACCTCACACCACCGGTGTTCCTCGCTATGAGGCTGCTCAGAGTGGCTCCGCCTCACACCACCGGTGTTCCTCGCTATGAGGCTGCTCAGTGGCTCCACCTCACACCACCGGTGTTCCTCGCTATGAGGCTGCTCAGAGTGGCTCCACCTCACACCACCGGTGTTCCTCGCTATGAGGCTGCTCAGAGTGGCTCCACCTCACACCACCGGTGTTCCTCGCTATGAGGCTGCTCAGAGTGGCTCCGCCTCACACCACCGGTGTTCCTCGCTATGAGGCTGCTCAGAGTGGATCCACCTCACCACCGGTGTTCCTCGCTATGAGGCTGCTCAGAGTGGCTCCGCCTCACACCACCGGTGTTCCTCGCTGTGAGGCTGCTCAGAGTGGCTCCACCTCACACCACTGGTGTTCCTCACCATCACCGGCGCCTTATTTATTATAATAACAATAACCACAAACGGCCGAGCCTCTTGTTTTGGCAGCACTTATAGTACCGATAAGGACCATAGTACATATACCGACATACAACGCAATCAGAAGGTAGAAATCGGTACTATTGAATTTGGACAAACCAGAAAAGATTTTCTATTTATATTGCAAAGACAAACTAAACTAACCTAACCTTCCTAAGGACCAATACACTTTATTTGAGGCCTAATATAATAGATATGTGTGCTATACTAGGCACAGGAATATTTTTTTAGCTTTATTTTTTGGGACTCTGAAGTGAATAGTACAAAGTTCTACTATGTAATTGCTTAGTATGTTAATGTTTGTACAAATCAACTATCTGAACAGGAGGATGGGTTGCCACAAGATATAAATGATCACGGCTAAGATTCCTACCGTGTCACATTATTTACTATCATGCAATGTTATGCAATCATGCTTTCTTGATTGCACAACATTGAATGAAGAATGATGTGTGTAACGATAACCAGGAAGTGGAAGGTGTAAATTTAAGTTGTGGTAAAATAGTCTTGCAGTACCTTGACTCTTCAAGGTGTATTATACACTCGGCAACTTCCTTCATCTCAACACCATCTTTTTCCAAATGTTCCTACTTCTATCCTACGATCCTCCTCACACCACCAGTGACATTCCTCATAGTTTCTCTAGCGATCATCCTCACAGTTCCTCTTGAAACGTTCTTCACAGCCTCTCCTGCAACATTCCTCACATGTGGTGCGACCTTCCTCACACGTCGTCCTGCAGGCTCACCCTGCAGGCTCACCCTGCAGGCTCACCCTGCAGCCTCACCCTGCAGCCTCACCCTGCAGGCTCACCCTGCAGGCTCACCCTGCAGGAGGGTTGGGTAAAACTCTTCCCTTCCCATGACTTTTTCTTCTTCGCTCCTTCCCTCAGCTCCTCTGTGCATACTTCATTTTTGTTTTATTGTTGCCGCCAGAGGCAGCTAGTTTATTGTGCACCCCATACTCATCCTGTGAGCGCTAGCGCAAAAAGGATTACAGAGGGCACAAAAGGTCTTTATCAGACCTCAACGGAGATTATTACATTAACAATTTCATCTATCCTTCACACCTTAAAATTACAGTGTCAGCTAGTTACAGAGAATGTTCTATTTCAAGAGTAAATCTATATACAGTAAATCATTATACATTAATGGTAGGTCTTATCGCTAACACAAAATTTTTGAGCGAAAGGGATATTACAGTCATAAGGGAGCTGCTGTTTGTTGTTATTCAAATACTAACAAACAGCAGCTCAATACAGTAAACGTAGTTTACTGCATTGAGCTGTAAACGCGGCTCAAACAGCAGTAAACGTCTTCACAATACACTACTTGTTTCTAAATCTCACATGTCGCTTATCTGCTGGAAGCGAAATATGGCTACATTGCAAGGATTTCAGGTATTTTATCCTTAGTAATAAGATGGTTTGCCATTTCATACAACGTGAGTTTAGATTTATCTCTTAATGGCTCAATTTTACTACTATCCAAGATATAGTGTTCGAGTGTGTGTCCCTGTCTTTGTCCACACAGTTTACACTTTACTTCATCTAGAACAAGTCGAACTGTCAGAGATACCTGTAGCCATTATTCAAATTCAAAAATTCAAAAATTCAAATGTTTTTTCAGGTAAAGTACTTACATACAAGGTGAAATACAAAAGTTGATGGATTTATAGATAGAGCTAGTACATACAATGCCTAAAGCCACTATTACGCAAAGCGTTTCGGGCAGGAAAAACACTAAAGACTAAAACTTAATACTAATTGAGATTAAGTATAAAATGTGTTGAGAAAATATAAAAATAAAAAAGGGGGGAACATGGCAGAAAAACAGCAACAATACAATTAGGTCGACAAACAGCATTGTTTAAAAATAGCAGACATGGGTTGACAATATAGGGGTAAGGTAGGTTACAGGGAATTAATTAGGTAGTGCTTAGTTTT
>WNGS01165339.1:20804452-20825889 GCA_020271785.1 Procambarus virginalis | reverse complement strand
CAACTTGCCTAGCTTGGTTGATGCGCAGAAATGTCAATATTACAGTGCTACAATTTTACCAGTACGGTTGTTGCATTTCTAATATATTAGTTGATTCTAAAAAAGTTTATCGGCTAATTTTGATAGTATGTTAATGTCTCACCAAGATGGTTTTATTCTCAACAGCAGAAACATTGCGTGCCTTTGGGGGCACTGTTTTGGCAAATGCTTGTGGTCCTTGTATTGGTCAGTGGGATCGTCAAGATGTCAAGAAGGGAGAGAAGAATACAATTGTTACTTCATACAATCGCAATTTCACTGGCCGTAACGATGCTAACCCTGCTACCCATGCCTTCGTTACATCCCCGGAGTTGGTTACTGCAATGATATTGGTGGCACACTAGATTTTGACCCACGTCGGAGCACATTGGTAAATCATTTAATTTAATTTCTTTTGTGGCCGTTATAAATGAGTTTATATACAGTACAGATAGTGCTCTGTTGTTTATGGTTTTAATCTATACGTGTAATTGTATTTTGTTTTTTAGATTGGTAGTGATGGAAAAGAATTCAAGCTCAGTACTCCTTTTGCTGACGAGTTGCCATCCCGTGGGTTTGATCCCGGAGAGGACACCTATCAGGTCAGCAGTGTTTTGGATAATACTGACTTCATACCTATATTTGTTAAATGGGAATTCCTTATTCTATTACAAAATGTTGAAGTATTGCTGGGGAATATTTCAGGCACCTCCAAGTGATGGCTCAAGTGTATCAGTTGATGTGAGTCCCGAGTCTCAACGACTGCAGCTGCTTTCCCCCTTTGATAAATGGAATGGCAAGGACCTGGAAGAAATGACTATTCTCATAAAGGTACTATTGCACTTATTTTTGCCCCCTCAAGAAATGATGAATCAAATGTAATTTTTCATATTCAGAGACAGGATCAGTGAATGTTAGAAACTTAGATCTTGGCTGCCTATGAAGCATTGAATGATGTTAAATTGCTACCTTGTTCCTGCTAATTTTTGTTATTGGAGAGGAGCCTTCTCACCAGGTTGTATAAAGTGGTATGATGAAGCTGTTGAGGTTTTGGGGTAGTGCAGCAATACTGATTCTGAGAGATCTGCAGTATACAGTGTGAATGAATGTAGCATCTGTTCTGGGTATCTCTTATTTTTGCTTATACTGTTCAGTATTGCTTTTCTATTCCTTCAAATAGATGCCTATCTACCCCTTGCATTGGGGATATGGTGATAATTATGGTGACAAACTTCTCGGCTAGTGATTAAGGTGGATTGTTCAAATTAACTGTAATCACAGATGTTTAAGGCTTTTCTCTTACTATCATCACTGTTATGATCAAATTAAGACTAGAGTGAATGACCTCTATTTACTTGATCCAACCAACTACCTGGTTTTCAAAACATTTTTATTTGTGTGAATAATGTTATCCAGTTGGTAGGTGTGTTCTAAGTTACGAATACTCAACAGGGAGAGAGAGGCCTGGTTTCCCAAGTGGGCAACCACAGGCCTTCATATATACTTTGATTTCTTGCAAACAAATGTGAAACTCATTCCACTATGTCAGTGCAAAATACAGTCCTGCTTTGTTAAAATGCAGCTTATTCTGATTCCCTCTTAACATGAAAATGGAAACATCAGCCCAGAAGAAATAGGACTGCAAATATGAAAAGAATATAGTTATAAAAATAGTACACATCTTGCACACAAGTGTACACACCATATTATCATGCCATCAGCACCTTCACACTCCAGTAATAAATCTGCAGTACCCTTACTCTTTAATACAACCATGTATAAAATGCTTCTTGTGAGTTGTCACTTAAAAATGTGAACCATTCACTCTTTTTAAAACTTATTACATCATGTCTTATTTTCTACCACTTAATTAACTCCTACTTTCTCACATTATCATGATGTGTGTCCAACTTCGTGGCCTTTCTCTTCAACTATAAAATTCACTTGAACTCTTATCATTATTCATTCAGTCAATACTTTTCACCAAAATATCTTTATAAACTCTCCACTCTTGTGAATTATTCATTGTTTTTTTAAATAAGTACCTGTGAATTAGGCCACTTGTGGGTGGTGTAGGTGAAAGGCATCATTGTCCCGGGGTATCTTAATATGCCTAATAGGCTTCTTGTTCCCAACACTGGGAACCAACACCACAAATTCATTTTAGATTGCTCTTTTCAATATCTGTACCTCTTGATTTTTTTCTGCTCCTGGTTCACTAGCATCACATCCATACACAAGTGTGGGCACACGTGCACTTCCATACAACCCCCAACCTGCCTCTCTTCCTCTATGGTTTTACAGACACTGCTGCTTCAGTAGTGATTGGTGTCTGTGCCTCATTAATTCTTCATTGTTTTGGATCACAATGAAGAATCCAATGGCCACTCTGACCTTAGAACATAAGTCAGATCCAATTGGGGTTGGGCGAGTGACATGACAGCTGAAGGACGTGACATGATACCTGAAGGACAATGATATTCTGGCAGCTACTAGTTATACAGTTATTACCCTGCTGATGATCACTTAACCTGAGGTCATGAAGTGCAGTTCCCAGAAAAACAAATGGCCAGAGATAAATATAGAGTTTGTGCCTTTAGTGTAATTTAGCATTCAGGTCCCACACCTTTTAACATTTGTTTCTCACGCATCTAATGTGTAGCCTTCCATTCTTGAACATATCTATTATAGGTTTACTACTGTATTATGTGTATACATGCAAGGACCTACACTCATTGTCTGAAGTTCATGAATTTGTTAAGTGTTCATTATCCTAGGTGAGACAGGCAGTTATTCTTTTGACCTAAAAATGTCAATTACATAGATCATATTTAAATTTATTGCAGGAGTTTTTTGTCTGTAGCTATTTTTGTACTTGAATCTGTAATATGTTTAGTACTATGCATTATTGATACCATATGTAGTGCTGTCGATGTTTGCTCATAAACTATTTTAAATTTGAGAAAGGTAATTGGTACATTTATCAACAGGTCAAGGGCAAATGTACAACAGATCATATTTCTGCTGCTGGGCCATGGCTCAAGTTCCGTGGCCACTTGGACAACATCTCGAACAACATGTTCCTTACTGCTGTCAATGCCGAGAATGGTGAAATGAATAATATACAGAACAAGGCAACAGGGGAATGGGGCCCTGTACCTGCCACTGCTCGGGCATATAAAGCCAGTGGCATCACCTGGTGTGTCATTGGTGATGACAACTATGGTAAGTTTAACACCTGCATTGTTTTTCATTAGTTTATAAATTAACTTTGTATGCTGTTAGTACTGTATAGCATATTGGATAACTGTCCAAATTTAAAATTGTGCAACTATTATGTTACATTTGGGTTGTGGCAATCTGTTATATAATTTATTTTTTTTTTCCCTGGTTGGTTGAGTCAACCAAGTATTTTATTTCTTCAGAAGTATTTTTTTAACTGTGGAAGATCCTATTTCAAACTAGCATCGAGTTTTGTTTCCTCCATTGGTGGGGCACCAATCCTTCCTCCCCGTCTCGTCCCAAATCCTTATCCTGACATCTCGGTGCTATACTGTATAGTCGTAATGACTGGGTGCTTTCTCCTGCTAATTCCTTCCTTTGTTTTCTCAGAAAGATCCTTTAGAATATTAAACATGTTACCATAATGTTGATTGTTAAGCAGTGTGAATGTACCTGTTTAACAACTGCACTACTCTGCATTAATTAAAATACAACACACTTGTGGTGCGACGAAAATAAATTCTTTCCAACAAAATTTTTTCTCTTCTTTATATTGTTGAAATGCAGTCTCTGGTCACGGGAAGCTAAAAAAAATATTGTATGTAACATACTTTAGCCGCAATGGAGCTGGGAAGTTGAGCATATTATGGGCAATGAGCAGTGGAGCGCCCGAGGTCACTAGGCCCCGCCACCCCGTGGGGCGGCAGTTGCTGTGAATATAATGTTTCACAATTATTTTGATGTTTCTCATTCGTTTCTTCTCTGGTTTTATGCTGTAATATTATTCAAAAGTGTGTAATATGTGGAATTTATATAGTTCAATGTGTGGAACATTGCTATGCTCAAAATTATGGGTCTCATATATGTGACATGTACATTATATTCTACGATCAATCAAACAGTGATTTTGCTGTTATTACACTATATACACACATTGTATATACCTATCTACATATGTGTTCACCATAGCGAACCAATAAGTTGGTATGGTGAGCTCAATAAACAAGAGTGGGCTGCCACACCCAGCCAGCCCTCCCTCACTCCTTCAACACCTATCTCGCCAAAATTGCTCCTCCCGCAATACTGTTTGTGGTGTTATTACACTATATACACACGTTATATATAAGTACTGTATCTACATGTTTTATTCACCATAACTATATTAATAAGCTGGTATGGTGGCCAAACAGCATAGTGGCCACTGCATGACAAGTCACACAACAGACTACATCACTCACTCCCTCACCTAAATGGCTCCTTTGAGCGTAAGCCTTTTGCTGTTATTACACTCTATACACACGTTATACATATATCTACATTTGTGTTTACCATGGCGAACCACTAAGCTGGTATGGTGATTACAGACGATAACATGTTGCCACACACCAGCCAGCAGCTGATGCCACCTCTCTCTCTCTCCCCCCCCCCCTCCCTTTCCCTCCCTCGCCAACAGTACTCCTCCCACCTCTAATTCACATTGTTAATTTTCACCACAATCCTGCTATTATCAGAATCCTGGTCACTAAATCATGTAAATGATTAATTTTCCACATGTATTTTGTAAAGGAACATGAGAAAGCATCTGAAGAATTTTAGATGGACAAAATAATGGCAGGGTGCTGTGGCTAGCGCTGTGAACATCTTGAACAGTGCACACAGAAATCACAATTGCGTGATGCATCAAATGAACAAATCCACAAGAGCCGTGACGAGGATTCGAACCTACGTCCGAGAGCACCCCAGACGCTGCCTTAATTCTCATAGCTCGGTCGATTAAGGCAGCGTCTGGGATGCTCTCGGACATAGGTTCGAATCCTCGTCACGGCCCTTGTGGATTTGTTCATCTTGAACAGCATTGATTCACTGATATCTGAACGTTGTAAACAGTCTTTATCACAGTCAGGCTCTTCTGTAATACTATGATGGCTAAATAATACCAGATACATATATGTTTGGAAAATTTTAGGCGATGATGTGGTAAAAAACTGAACAGCAATGCTGTTAGCTCATGCTGCATGCGCCAACCTTGGTTGCTCACTCAGTACTGAGGCCTTCACACCCAAGAATGTTGCCCACGGTTTTTTTTAAATTCCGTCTGTTTAGGAGAGCCCTGAAGAAGCTGATGTGAACCCTGTGTAGCCGCAGGAGTTTTGAATGATAGGCTATACTGGACCTATAAGATCCCTGAGGCGCGTTGTGCACCACCCGTTGAGAGCCTCAAGGCTCGTTGCTCAGTGCAGTGGTTAAAGTTTGTCGTAACATAGAGACATTTACCTACTTTGTTTCTGTACTTGACTAGCAAACTGGCCTTACTGCTCAAGATAAATAATTTTAAACATTAATATCTGTAATTCTCAGGTGAAGGAAGCTCTCGGGAGCATGCTGCTCTTGAGCCTCGTCACCTGGGAGGTCGTGCAATTATTGTCAAGTCTTTTGCCCGTATTCATGAAACCAATCTGAAGAAACAAGGCATGTTGCCACTCACATTTGCTGACCCAGCTGACTATGACAAGATTCGTCCTGATGACAAAATTTCCCTGCTTGGATTAGCAAATTTTGCTCCAGGAAAGGTTGGTATGACATAATTATAAACTTTTTAAAGTTAAGATTACAATACTGTACCTTTATCAGTGAGACTACATTGTAAATTATTTGTATAGTATTTTTCTTTTATCATTTCATATATATTTTCTGCTTTTTGGTGTCTTGCATAATTTGGCAACAGTTTAAATATTATGAGACATTTAGTAAAACAACATGTAACTGCTTCATTGTAGTACTGTAGTGGTATAGTAATATTTATGTTGCACAGGTGTTTGACACAGGGAAGGTAGAGTGATAAGTGAACATAAATGTTACCTTGCAGTATGATGGAGAGCATTTTAAAGTGGAATAAATTTTGGCATATGAAAGCAGTGCAAGTGAGTTGTACGACTGATCATAATGATATTTTCTGTGTCTGAAGGAAAGAAGTATATTGTACGAAGAATGGGATAGATGCACGAGTGAGAAATTACTCTTATGTGGCAAGATTCAGATTTGCAGGAAGAGGAATGAAATATTATTTATTTATTTATTTATATATACAAGAGTTCTTACATTCTTGTACAGGCACTAGCACGCATAGCATTTCAGGCAAGTCCTTAATCCTAATATTCCCCGGAATACGACCTTGCCAAATCGCTTAACAACCAGGTACCCATTTTACTGTTGGGTAAACAGAGGCTACAGTTTAGGATTGTCACCCAGTAAACTATAATACAAAGAACAGTTAAGTGTGCATGTCTTGCAGACCCTTCTAAATTACATTGCTTGATGACCTTGTTGAGGGATTAATGTGTATAGAATGGTTACGAAGACTGAATTTCTTGAGAAATGTATGCAAATCACATAATGGTTTTGTAAATACAGTATGTAAAAATTTCCACACGAGATGAGATATGAGAGTAGAGTGTTAGTTAAATGTGGCGATATATGTTGAGAAAGCTTGATGGATTTTGAAGAATGGGAGGTGACCTGAAGGCCTGGTCGGAAATTGGGCAACAGGAATGTTGAGCCCCGAAATCATCACAAGGTATGTGTGTGTATTCCAGTAAAACAATGCATATATATATCGGGTATATAATACACAACACTTGTATTATATACCCGATAATTAGAAATGTTTGGTAAGGTATTAATTTTTGGTCTCCTTTTTTTTTCAGCCTGTCGAGTGTCGTATCAGACATCCTGATGGCTCAACGGAAACTATTAGACTAAATCACTCGTGCAATGAGCAGCAAATTTCCTGGTTTAAGGCTGGCTCTGCTCTAAATCGCATGAAAGAGGTAGCAGCTGGAAATTAATAAAAGAAATATCACATTGTACATAAGCCTATTTCTTTTTCTCCAAGTTAGTTAACTTACCCAGTGATCTTTAGAGAGTGCTGGCTTGTAGGTTTGTAGTTATATTCAAGTACAAGTTAGTTAACTTATTCTTGTACTTATGTTGTTGAAGTAAAGACTTAAGAATTTTATAATTTCTAAAGTTAACCCTATAACCTGAAAAGCAAAATTTATTGAAAAATACTTAAATGTTTGTTACAGAAGTTAGTTTCTGGTTGGTGAAAGGAATTTATAAACTATGCATCACTTTGGAGAAAATTGTGTTAGTGTTTATATAGTAATGAGGTTAATATTTTGTTAGCCACATTTAAATTGGTTAAAATATTATTTTATCTGATGGGCAACCTGAGCATCTTGTTCAGACATGCTAATTTGAGGTATAAATATGGTCCAGTGAAGAATTTTAAGTTTCTTCAATGAAGACACCGGTGAGTTTTGTACATTAGTAATTTTCTTGTGGGAATTTTCTGTAATGATGAACTGTGGTGAACAGAATTCATCAAAATTTTCCAGTTTTGGCTTGACCTTTGTGGACGAGGGTTAAAATACTATAACATTTGTACAGTATATTAATTGTATGTTTTAACAAATTAATTCTGAAATACTGTCTGTTGTCAGACTGAAGACTGTATATAGTTGTCAATAAAGTATAAGTTAATATTTATTGGCGATTCAAATTTTCCTTTTAATTAATAATTTTATATGGCTTTTCTATATACTTTAAATGTCTGGAATGTGTTAACTGTTGGAGCAGTTAAATATTTATTGCATAAATACCATTGTTGTTTAGCAAGTGAGTAAGGGGGCATTAGCAAGTGAGTCGGTCACTGAAATGAACAAAAATGTGTGGATATAGAAATTTGCATCTGTAAGTGTATACAAATAAGAAAATATAAACATTTTTGAAGATATGGTACAATGAAGGATAACAAAATTCAAAACATTATCCATTGTCATTGTAATGCTGAGTGAAGACAATAGTGCAGACCACCACTGAGAAACATTTTTAGCTCAGTCTACACATAAGGAGACTGACTAGTACAATTGCCTTCCCCCCCCCCCCCCTCCATGCTGGGTACTGAGATGGAGACTCAGTCACCAGAGGAACTGGCTACTTCCCACAGCAATATTAACATGGACTCTGAAAGCAGCCAGTCAGTCGAGGAGGGTGAGTATCAAGACGTTAAACACTCGAGAAGAGAGTGGTAGAGCACCCAGTGCTAGGCTGAAAGCCACAAATCGAGCATATCTACCCCATGTGGAGAGAGGACAGACATTGTAATGGAGAGGATGTGGCTTCAGAAGGGAAACGTCATGCCTGACAAACTTTATAAGTCTTACAGCAGGAGCAAGAAGGCTGGGCAAATTGTTTTCCTATAGCCTCAAAACACTTTGGTGACTCTGCTCCTATAAGTGTGGAAAGGCAAGCTGAGATAACTGAAAAAAATGAACTGGATTAAGGAACAGAGTAACTTGTAGATTTTTTTATCATGAGCTTGATGCTCATGATAAGTATTGATAATGTGTGAATGCCCTGCCAGAGGGACGTGTGTGTGTGATATGGCAATGTTTGCAGGTGACTTGAAGCTAAGGAGGACTGAAACATGCTGCAAAAAGACCTTGACAGACTACAGGAATGTGCAGATAAATAGATGCTGGAGTTAACCTCAGCAACAATAAGGAAATGGGAACAGGCGATTGGAAGGAATCTACACCATAATGAGATCGACAGGAAACTACAGGAATAGATTTGCTATATGCTACACGGGGGAGCAGGTCGGCCGAGCGGACAGCACGCTGGACTTGTGATCCTGTGGTCCTGGGTTCAATCCCAGGCACCGGCGAGAAACAATGGGCAGAGTTTCTTTCACCCTATGCCCCTGTTACCTAGCAGTAAAGTAGGTACCTGGGTATTAGTCAGCTGTCACGGGCTGCTTCCTGGGGTGGAGGCCTGGTTGAGGACCGGGCCGTGGGAACATTAAAAGCCCTGAAATCATCTCGAGATAATCTCAAGATGCTAGTGAACATGACTTCAGCACTAAGATGAGCACACAAGAGTTAGAGAAAGACCTGGGGGTTGATATCACACCAGACCTGTCCACTGAAGCTCATATCAAGAGGATAGCATCAGCGGCATATGCCAGGTTGGCCAGCATAAGAACGGCCTTCAGAAACTTGTGTAAGGAATCATTCAGAACTTTGTATACTACATATGTCAGACCAATCCTGGAGTATGCAGCTCCAGCATGGAGTCCGTATCTAGTCAAGCATAAGACTAAAATGGAAAAGGTTCAAAGGTTTGCCACCAGACTAGTATCCGAACTGAGGGGTATGAGTTACGAGTTGAGACTACAGGAATTAAACCTCATGTCACTGGAAGACAAGTTTGGGGGGGGGGACATTATCACCACATACAATATTCTGAAAGGAATTGATAGGATAGATAAAGACAGGCTATTTAACACAAGGGGCACACGCACTAGGGGACACAGGTGGAAATTGAGTGCCCAAATGAGCCACAGATATTAGAAAGAACTTTTTTAGTGTCAGAGTAGTTGACAAATGGAATGCATTAGGAAGTGATGTGGTGGAGGCAGACTCCATACACATTTTCAAGTGTAGATATGATAGATCCCAATAGGCTCAGGAACCTGTGCATCAGTTGATTGATAGTTGAGAGGCAGGACCAAAGAGCCAGAGCTCAACCCCCGCGAGCACAATTAAGTGAGTGCAAAATTAATAACTTTTGATGTAAGTATGTCACTGGCATTTGTACACTTAAACAGTACCATAGTACTATACAAAGTACTAAGAGTTTTATGGCAAGGCTTGCGCCTCAGACGTAAATGATGACCAGAGGGTACATTGTTCAGCCCATCCTCCGAAAATGGGGGGGTAAATGTAACAGCACAAGTAAGTGTAATTGTACACTTGCACAAATACTATTCCTAGCAGTCAGGAATTGTACTTATTTTCACTTAGTATCAAACCGTACTGTCAAATATATTGTGAATATTTGAGTTTACCTGAAAGCTGAATAGAAAACCACGACCTAACCTAACCTTAGTGAATGAGGACAAGCATTTTATTGCTTCTTATATACAGTTAGTACTTAACCTATAACTGCACTTCCAGCTGCACCCGTGGTGCGGTGTAGGGAACCATCAGTGTATATGATTTGAGAGAGAGAATGCTCTGTGGACAGAGCATCAATATGGCTTAAGGCGTTGAGCTTTCCAATAAAATCAGCAGACTTCTAGATGTTACTACTGCTCGGCTTAGACTCGGTTACAAGTATCTCTGGGAATTCTCATTATCTGCCGATATAGACCTGACCAAATGTAAACTGTGTCAACAAAATTATTCCCGCACCCTCCGTCACTATGTGATGGAGTGCGAAAAGATACGTGAATTTAGAGACAATTCCATAACCAATGTTCCAGCGATGTGTAAATATGTCATTCAAAATGATCTGCTACCAGAAATTTTAGCCAAATATCCCCAGTTTGTTAACTGTAGGTAGTAACTAAGTGATTGTAACCTATCCACCGCTGCCCGCTGGATGGGGGGCGGTGTGCAGGACAAACATATAAATTGTGACACTAGCTCTCCACTTATGTCAGTTGCTTAATTTAGAACCTGTACTTGAGGTCGATCTCGAACCCATTGTTGATGTGACGACTTATATTGAATTTTGTAACTAGCTCATCAAGATTGTAACTTGCTTAGCTAAATGAATTGTGGGGCTCAGTCCCTGAGCCCATTATGTGCCTCTGTAACCCTTTCCACTACCGCCCACGGGAAGGGTATGGGGTGCATAATAAATGAACTGAAACTAAACTTCAAGACCAACCACAAGCACAGTCTACAAGCTAAGCAATTGGCATATGTGGATAACTAGTATCAGAAATGTTATATATGTTTATCCTGTAACGAGTACAAAACAATATACTCACTCTAACTTCTCATTAGCTTAATGGCGTAACTAATTAGCACTAATTGCAGAAGCTATAATCTCTTCCCTAATTACAGGTAACAGTTCTTCCATCCTCCAATCCTAGTGGAGGAAGCTGAGGTGTAGTCACCGAATATAAGCAAGCATAAAGTGAATAGCCGACCGTACAATAGCCGACCCTTTCTAGACTGTTACATCTAGAAAGGGTAGCTTCCCATCCTTCTCCATCTCGTAAGTGAAACGCAACACAGAATTCTGCTCAAACGTTTCTGCTCAAGTCTTAGTCGACTTGAACTTGAAACCGGCCATATACTGCAGGTATGTTGACGACATATTTACATAGGTACCTGATGTCAGACATCTGCAGGAGCTGAAAGAGGCGTTTGAGCAGAATTCTGTGTTACGTTTCACTTACGAGATGGAGAAGGATGGGAAGCTTCCCTTTCTAGATGTAACAGTCATGGAAAGGAGCGGAGGTTTCCACACTGCAGTCTACACTAAGGAAACAAACATAGGAATGTGCCTAAATGCCAACAGTGACTGCCCAGACAGGTACAAGAGGAGTGTTGTCAACGCTTATGTCGACCGTGCTCTCAGCCACAGCTCAGAATGGAAGTAAGTCGACGAAGAACTCTGTAGGGTAAGGCAGGTCCTAGTCAACAACGGCTTCTCCAATGGTTTCATTGAAGACATCATAAGAAGGAAAGTGAAACGCCATGCAACCTCTGAAGAAACAACTAATACAACACCTATACCCCCTATTAGACTATTTTACAGGAACTTCTTCTCCACAGCTCATAAAACGGAGGAAAGGGTCCTGAAAGATATTGTTAATAGAAATGTTATCCCTACAGACAAAAATCAGAAGATACAACTAACGATTTACTATAAAACCAAAAAAACGGCCAGCCTACTCATGAGAAACTCTCCAGACACGGAGCAGAACGCTCTAAAAGAGACAAACGTCGTCTATGCCTTCAAATGCCCTCTTGGGGACTATAAGCCTCAAAAAACTCAGTATATAGGCAAGACAACAACATCTCTTTCCAGGCGTTTAACGATGCATAAGCAACAGGGCTCCATTAAGGAACATATATATTCTCTTCCCACAACCAAACCATCACCAGAGAAATCTTAACAAACAACACAGAAATCATTGATAGATACAGCGACAGCAGGCGGCTTGACATCTGCGAGGCACTACACATCAAGAAGTCAACACCAGCAATCAACAGCCAATTAATGCACAACTATATTCTACCCACTTCAAGACTCCGCTCCAATATAGAAACATCAAGAAATATGGGCCAATAGGCCATCTGCAGTTCTATTTGTACCCAACTTCTGCAAATCTATACCCATTATTCTGTGTTCTGTGCTTTGTTGAAAGTTTGTTTTTCACCCCACTATTGTATTACATCACCTCACCCAAATGCAGGTATAAGAGCCAATGTTGTTTCAGGCATAAGTTGTGTGTTGATAAACTAAAGTCTTTGAAAATGTAATTAGTTTTACGAAACGCGCTCAAGTGTCGCGTCAGACTAGAAATAAAAATGAATTTTGGAGAATTGATTTTTCATTTACCGTCACCAGTAAAAAGAAACATAAGGAAAATCGAGAAAATTCGTGTTAGAATTATTAATCTTACTTTTTCGGTCATATTTAATAATATATGTCTACAGGAAAGACTGCTACCAAAATATACCAATATATATATATATATATATATATATATATATATATATATATATATATATATATATATATATATATATATATATATATATGTGTGTGTGTGTGTGTGTGTATGTCGTGCCTAGTAGCCAGAACGCACTTCTTGGCCTACTATGCAAGGCCCGCTTCGCCTAAAAGGCCGAGAGATTTTCTTTATTTTCAATAAATTGTTTCCAATTAATTTATTGGAATTATTATTATTATATTATATTAGGAACATAATTTATTGAATTAGTTGTGTTAGTATAGGTTAGGTTAGGTTAGGTAGGGTTGGTTAGGTTCGGTCATATATCTACGTTAGTTGGGACAAACTTCCAGTTTGCTGCAAAAGCCTGGGAGATGGTATCATTGAAGGCTCCTTTACGTGCAACATGGGAAATTGGATGACGGGTAAGGTGAGGCGTGTTGTGCATCGCTTCGGCTAGTTGGTCTACAAGTTCATTATGGAGAATACCACAATGTGCTGGGACCCATTGGATAGAGGTGTCATAACCAAATATTTGTAGTGCACAAGCATCCTCAGGAAGAACAGCAGGGCTCAGAACAGGTGATGGGCAGTCCTACAACCCATCCTTCTGTTTAGATAGTAGTTTTTGTCACTATGTGCACCACTTAGTTTAGTTCATTTATTATGCACCCCATACGCATCTTGTGGGGGGGTAGTGGAAAGGGTTACAGAGGCACATAATGGGCTCAGGGACTGAACCCCACAATTTATTTAACTAAGCAAGTTACACTCTTGATGAGGTAGTTACAAAATTGAATGCACATCGTCACATCATCAACGGGCTAAAGATCGACCACAAGTACAGTTCCTAAATAACGCAACTGACATGTGGAGAGCTAGTGTCACAATTGATATGTCCTGCACACCGCCCCCTCCACCTCATCTAGTGGCAGCAGTGGATAGGTTACAATCACTTAGTTACTACCTACACTTAGCAAACTGGGGACATTTGGCTAAGACTTATGTAAAAGAAAAATGTTTAATATTTGGAGGCGACGCTTATGAGTTCACCGTGGAGGGCCAGGGCACCGTTTTCTATCATGTGGTGCAGGAGGGCGGGAGCCGGCGGGGGTGGACCCAGCCCACTGTTCCTACTCTGTGGCTTGAACAGTAAATTATAAATATTGTTAACGTTGTGGATCTTCATCTGAACGTCCTGATAGTTGGAATCGTGAAGGAAATCAAGAAAGGCTGCGCTCCACTGGTCCAGTGTACTGGAGGGCGTGTCGGAGTGGAGTGGTGTATCAGCGCTGGACATGGCTGGATCTGCGACAATATTAACCGTTTGTACGTATAATGCATCACACACATACTGACGTAACAACTGCAGTTAGTCTAGGTTTTAGTCTTGCAGTATGTATTACATATACGAGTAAGAGAGTGTAACTTACCGTGTAATATCCTGGTAAGATAGAGGTGAGTGAGGGAGGCTGCAGGCTGGTGGTGGCAGCTGAAGTCTGCTGCTGCCTCACACCGCCCGCGCCTCACCTCGCCTTCTCAACCACTAACAGTAGCGAATTTATTTGTAATAAAAGTATCCCAATATTTTTAACTGCCTACTCATACTATGTTCAGGGTAATAGATTATAATATATTTATTACACTTCACGATTTAATGGTTTTATTAATATTATCATTACGTGCAGAGGACGAGTCACAATAACCTGTCAGAAGATAAGATATCCAAAGCACACATTATCTGACGTGTCGTATAGATATCATCACTGCATGTGTTTAATAAAAAAAATGCGATAATTGAATAACTTACCAAAATTTACTGCTTGAAACATAATTATGGGTGTGCATCAGTTCCTCCACGTCTTCACAGTTGAAGATTATCTGCATCCACAACCTCATTCTTGTATATTGCAGAATCATATTTTAGCATAGACATTCAAAATTATCTACTACAAGATATTTTAACCAAATATCCGCAGTTTGCTAACTACGTAGTAAATGTAGCTGATTGTAACCTTTATATTGCTGCCCACAGGATGGGGGGACGGTGTGCAGGATTGTAACGTACGGTTATGTTACGTTATTGAGTAGATTAGATACACGGTGTTTAGTGGATTTTCATATTTATTTAATAGTCTTGGATACGGCAGTGTCGTAGAGGTTGAGACGGAGCTTGGAGCAGAGCAGAGAGCTGAGTGAGGCCGGAGTCGTGGAGCTCTATGCGGGAAGCGTGGCGGCTCGATTGGGAATTGCGAGTGTCTGAACTCGGGGAGCGAGAGCGTTGTAGCTGGATGCGGGCGTAGTCTGCTGCCTGCTCTGTGTCGAAGCTGTAGCGTCTTGGGTCGATTAGAACTGCCTACGCCGAGTGCTACATTCTTGACTGTGGAAATTGTACGGTCGGCTATTCACTTTATGCTTGCTTATATTCGGTGACTACACCTCAGCTTCCTCCACTAGGATTGGAGGATGGAAGAACTGTTACCTGTAATTAGGGAAGAGATTATAGCTTCTGCAATTAGTGCTAATTAGTTATGCCATTAAGCTAATAAGAAGTTAGAGTGAGTATATTGTTTTGTACTCATTACAGGACGTGTAATAAAGGATAAACATATATAACATTTCAGGATACTTATATATATATAACAGGATAAACATATATAACATTTCTGATACTAGTTATCCACATATGCCAATTGCTTAGCTTGGAGACTGTGCTTATGGTTGGTCTTGAAGTTTAGTTTCAGTTCATTTATTATGCACCCCATACCCATCCCGTGGGCGGTAGTGGAAAGGGTTACAGAGGCACATAATGGGCTCAGGGACTGAACCCCACAATTCATTTAGCTAAGCAAGTTACAATCTTGATGAGCTAGTTACAAAATTCAATATAAGTCGTCACATCAACAATGGGTTCGAGATCGACCTCAAATACAGGTTCTAAATTAAGCAACTGACATATGTGGAGAGATAGTGTCACAATTTATATGTTTGTCCTGCACACCGCCCCCCATCCAGCGGGCAGCGGTGGATAGGTTACAATCACTCAGTTACTACCTACAGTTAGCAAACTGGGGATATTTGGCTAGAATTTCTGGTAGCAGATCATTTTGAATGAAATATTTACACATCGCTGGAACATTGGTTGGTCTTGAACCTATTGTTGATGTAACAATATACATTAAATTTTGCAACTAGCTTCATGGTTTACAGTTATCTAGATATTTGGGATCGTCTGAAAGCATATTATGGTTCCAGTTATAGTCTACATGTAAACTGGCAAAAGAACCTTTGTATTAAGCAGACTATTTTTTTCAAGTTATAACTTTATTATATTATAAATCGTTGGTTTAAAATATGCCATATATGCTGAAAACGTTTTCTTTGAAGAATTTGGTTTTCTATAAACGAAATTATCTGGTACACTAAAATAGTTTTCGAATTCCATTTTTCACATTATCGTTAATAATACACTGTATTAACGTAGCCAAACATAATGAAACCTAAACCTAAAGTAACCGTAACCTTACCTAACCATGGATAAAGAGTAGATAATACCACTAATTATGTAGTCATTCTCTATACTTTCTCGTGAGCGGATTTCCTCTCTGAGGAAGGTTATATCAAGGCCAACTTGCTTAAGAACATAAGCATTATACAAAGAAGCTCCTTAATTCTATCTTAATTCTACCTGAGGGCCACTAAACACTAGTGGCCTCGACGAGGACAGGAAGCCGGCGGCTTGTCGAAGGTCCCCTCATTTTCCTTGATGATCTTTTCCAGTTGGATTTTGAAATTCAAAGATTTGGTACTTACAGCTTCGGCGGGTATGAGGTTCCATGAGTTTATAACCTTGTTGGTGTAAAAGAATCTCCTGTTCTCAGTCCTACATTGTGGCTTGTCTAGCTTGAAACTGTTGCTCCTTGTTTGTGTTACATTCAACATTTTGAAGAAATTTTCTGAATCAACATCCACAAAATTGTTCAGTATTTTAAAAGTTTCAATGAAATCTGCCTTGTAATGCCTGGTTTGCAGTGTTGTTAGTCCTGGTGTTTGCCCGTGGAGAGGGGAAACCTGCTGCTTAGGTAACAGCTTCTCCTCTGTATCAACCTACCCTGGCTTTGATACCTGCATGGAGAGGCCACTCCAAACCGACAACCAGAGCGCAACTCTATAGTCTCCTGAGACTGATGGATGCCTACTAGTCGTGTGGCCCTCAACCGTTCCTGATACGGGAGATGACTTACACACAGAAATCACAATAGCGTGATGCATCAAATGAACAAATCCACAAGGGCCGTGACGAGGATTCGAACCTACGTCCGAGAACATCCCAGAAGAGGTAGAACGGCCTATTGACATAGCTCGAGTGCATGGGGGAGTTGTGTAAAACCCTGGTTTGTGTCTCGTAGAGGCTGCAGGAACCAAGTAAGTTCAGTAGAACTTCTGGTTTCAACTCTTTTTTTTTTTTTACTATGCCGTAGCTCAGTCGATTAAGGCAGCGTCTGGGATGCTCTCGGGCGCAGGTTCGAATCCTCGTCACGGCCCTTGTGGATTTGTTCGAGAGATGACTTAGCTCTTGAAAGATTTTTGTTGCCTGGTGTTGCACTTTCTCCAGAGCAGCTATGTCCTTGTGAAGATGGGGTCTTGATACAGTCTTGGTCTTGCATTTGTTAATATTAAAAACATTTTCCAATGTTTTTTTTATACAATAATTCTTACATTACTAGCACGCATAGCGATTCGGGCAGGTACTTAATCCTAATTTTCCGGGAGTGCAACGCCAAATCGTTTTACAACCAAGTGCTTATTTACTGCTGGGTGAACAGAGGCTACAGTTAAGGATTGGCGCCCAGTCTATCCTCCCCGGCCAGGATACAAACCTAGGCCCACGCTCGTAGGGCGAGTGTGTTGCCACTGTGCCATGGGGGACTGCATGTTCATGTAGATTTCTTTATAGGGCTCAATATTATTATTGTTTTCTACTTTACCATATATCTTTGTATCATCTACAAATTTGATGATGTGATTTGTAATATTCTCATCTGTCATTGATGTAAATGACAAAGAGGGTTAGTTCCAAAATGAACCACTGAGGTATCCCACTTACCACATTTCTCCAGTCTGATTCGGACCCATTTATTACGACCCTTTGTTTTCTTTATTTCAACCAATGTTTTATCTATTCTAATATTTTATCTACCATTTATTTCATGAGCCTGCAATTTCCTTGCCAGTTTTTCATGTAGTGCCTCATCAAGGCTTTAGCAAAATCAATGTATACTATATCCATGTATATATCCATGTATATATGTATACTATATCCACCGGAAGTCCCTTGTCTTAGAAGCTACCGTTTCAAAAAAAAAAAAACACTAGGCAAGATCTATTTTTAACACTCCCATGTTGTGTCGATTTTACAAGATTGTTCACTGAAAGATGGTGAATAATTCCCTCCCTTATAATTCTCTCCGTTGGCTTGCAGGTGTGTGATATCAAGCTGATTGGACGGTAATTTTCTGTTGAGCTTTTTCTGCCTTATTTGAAAAAAAGGGATGACATTTGCATATTTCCAATTTAGGGGGATTACAGTACAAAGTCAAAATGGGAGCACACCAGAGATTTATACAGTTCAATCACTACCATCTGTTCCTTAAAGTCAAAGGTACGCTTGATTATTCCAAAGGTTTGGTTAGCTTTTCTGACTGCTGCTCCTACCTGCTGTGCAACTTGGGGAGTTGCGTGGTGACCACCGGCCGGGTCGGACGCTCCTGAGGTCTCTCCGCACTGGCTAGTGTTTACGTTGGGTGATTGCTGGTTTGCCCTGCTGGTGGTGGTTTGCCACTGTCAGGGTGACGTGTGACTTAGCCATGGGGTCTTCTCGCCCCCCAGTGAAGAGGACGTTGTCGGCTGGTCTGGCATTTACGGTGCCTGTGGACCATCCATTGGTTGGTGTCGCCCTGTTGGACGTGCTTCATGTGAAGCTGTCGGACCTGGTGGGCATCCAGCTGCTTCAGGGCAACCGTGCTGTGGTCAAGTTCCACCTCCAGGCTGCCTTTCAGGCGTTTCTCGAGCGGTGTGAGGTGCGTGTTTACCCTCTCCCTGATACTGCTGGCTCCGTTAAGGTGGTGAATCTTAGTGTCACCTTGACGTCTGTGGCGGTGCATGGTGCCCCCTTCGAATTTCAGGACGACTTTTTGACCTCCTGTTTCGAACGGTTTGGGACAGTGTTAAGTGTTCGTTGGAACAAGGTCGTTGCCGGGCACTGTGTTGGTATGCTTGACGGCTCCCGCACCCTGACAATGTCGCTGAAGTGTAGTGTACCGTCGTCGATGTCCGTGTTGGGGTACACGCTCCGCTGCCAGTATCGGGGTCAACCGCGCACCTGTTATCGGTGTGGTCACGAGGGTCATCTGGCTGCAGCGTGCGACGTGGGAGCAACTGGTCGGGTGCATGTTTTTCGTGCGGAGGATTTTCCGCCCCTGTTGCGTTCGGACGGTTCTGAGGATGGAGTGGGTGCTGTGCCTGAGGCGCCTGCTTGCCTGTCTGCTGCTCCCCCTGTTGAGGCGAGTTCTACGGCCTGTGCGACACATCTGGTGCCTGCTGTGGCCCCTGGGGCTGTTGAGCCGGTGTGTGTGGGTGTCGGGCCGTCGCCTGAGCTGCGTGTTGTGCAGGATGTCCCGGTGGAGGTCCATGTCCCGCCCCCACCTGTGGATGTGATACCGGCTCCCGGGGACGCGGGTTCTGCTGTGTTGGAGGGGGTGCTTCAGCAAGGTGAGGTGCCTGCCGTGTCTGTGTGTTGACGACTGTAGTTCTGCTCTTTCCATCCTGTGCAGAAGCGTGCGGTGTGTTCTGAGGCTGTGTCCCAGGATGATGTGGACAGTGTGGGTGATGTGGCCTCTGTGGACTCTTCGGACGGTGCTGGTGTGGCCTGTGTGGATGTGAAGATGGTGGCCGTGCCTGCGGAGCGGCCTGCTGGGAGTGGTGTGGTGCGGCCTGTCTCGAAGCGTTCGCGGCGGGCTCGGAGTGTGTCTCCCCTTCGTGGTGTGCCTTGGGAGGAGGTGGGGGAGTATGGTGATCTGGCGCCCCCACCGAGGATGTTGGTGCTGTGAGGGCCTCCGAAGTTGCTACCTGTGCCTCTCCTCCTGCGTCTCCTGCTGTTGGATCTCCGCAGTGGGGGGTTGTCCCTGATGATCGGGACCTCGTCGTGATGTTGCGGAAAGATGTGCGCCGGGGGGCCTCGGGTCCTGTGCCCGGTGGTGGGGTCGGTGACGCACCTGCATCCCCTGCTGTATCCCCTCCTTCCTTGCTCCGGTCTGGGGATTGTCTGGTCCCGTCTGCTGGGGTCGTGCCCTGTGAGGGTCCGGAGTTGGGCCCTTATCGAGATGCCCGGGTGCTTCCGATCCCGTGGTGCTCGTCCACTATCTGGGTGTCGCGGGTGAAGGAGTTTGTGTATCGGGTGCCGGATAGGATGTCTCAGCCGAGGGCGTCGCCTAGTGGCCGGCTGCCCGATGACGAGTGGGTGTTTGGGAAGCGTACTGCTTGCGCTTTCCGATATACAAGTTTCCGGAGAAGTATTAGTTCCCGTCTTGCGCACACTGCTACGCCGTGCGTGGTGACCACGACGCCCCGCCCCCCGTGCGGGGTGTCTCCCTCTGACATTCGACTCTGTTTTCGCCGCCTCTCCTCTCTCTACGGCCCATCACGTCTACGCTTTTGACTTTCTTCTCATCCTAACCGTCAACGCATCTCCTTACGTCTGTCCTGGTGCAGTCATCGGGAGGGTTACCCCTTCATGCAAACTGCACCTATTCTCAAGAAGAAGAAGAAGCTGTGCAACTTTCAGTAAGTGGTGGATTTGACTCCAAGGTCAATTTCTTCATCAATCTCCTGTAATGTATGTTACTAATTTGGTAGTTGTGGCGTGGGTTGATATACCACACATGCAAGGTTTTGCATTTGTCGATGTTAAAAAGCATTACCAGTCTTCTGACCATTTGTGGCGCTAATGTAGATCTCTTTATAAGGCTTCTCTATAAATTTCCCCTTCAAATATGTCCTCTCGTCCCCACTTTCACTGGTGCCAGTGATGTCAGGATTCTCAGCCTCAGCGTTTTGCTCAAACAATTATATATTAGTAATAACACCTACCATTAATGTATAATGACTTTCTGTAAATATATAGCTTTTGAAATAGAACATTTTCTGTAGCTAGCTGACATTGTAACTATAAGGTGTGAAGGATAAATTAAATTGTTTATGTAATAATCTAAGAATAAGGTCTGGATAAGGGGTTGTAGAATAGCCTAAGCTACTCATACCTCCCTTTGATGATGTATTTCTTTCTTGTTTCATAACATAGTTGAACTTGAGGTCTGATAAAGACCTTTTGTGCCCTCTGTAATGCTTTTGTGCTACCCGCCGGTCGAGCCGGTCCGGCCGACGCGGACAGCACATGACTTGTGGTCCTGGGTTCGATCCCAGGCGCCACGGCGGAAACAATGGGCAGTTTCTTTCACCCTATGCTCTGTTACCTAGCAGTAATAGGTACCTGGTGTTGTCAGCTGTCACGGGCTTGCTTCCAGGGGGGCTGTCGAGGACCAGGGCCGCGGGGACACTTAAATGCCCCAAAATCAGTCTCAAGATAACCTCAAGAAGATAT
>WNGS01165339.1:20715020-20762523 GCA_020271785.1 Procambarus virginalis | reverse complement strand
TCCCCTCTCTCTTTCACCCTCTTTTACCTCCCCTCTCACCCTCCTTGCCTCCTCCTCTCTCTCCTTGAGGTGCTTCCGGGGCTCAGCGTCCCCCGGCCGGTCGTCGACCAGGCTCCTGGTTGCTGGACTGATCAACCAGGCTGTTAGACGCGGCTGCTCGCAGCCTGACGTATGAGTCACAGCCTGGTTGATCAGGTATCCTTTGGAGGTGCTTATCCAGTTCTCTCTTGAACACTGTGAGGGGTTTGCCAGTTATGCCCCTTATGTGTAGCGGGAGCGTGTTGAACAGTCTCGGGCCTCTGATGTTGATAGAGTTCTCTCTCAGAGTACCTGCTGCACCTCTGCTTTTCAACGGGGGTATTTTGCACATCCTGCCATGTCTTCTGGTCTCGTGTGATGTTATTTCCGTGTGCAGGTTTGGGACCAGCCCCTCAATTATTTTCCACTTGTAAATTATTATGTATCTCTCCCACCTGCGCTCAAGGAGTACAGATTTAGGCTCTTTAGTCGGTCCCAGTAATTTAGATGTTTTACTGAGTGGATTCTAGCAGTAAAGGATCTCTGCACGCTCTCCAGGTCAGCAATTTCTCCAGCTTTGAAAGGGGCTGTCATTGTGCAGCAGTACTCCACTCTAGAGAGCACAAGCGTTTTGAAAAGTATCATCATCGGTATAGCATCTCTAGTGTGAAAAGTTCTTGTTATCCAACCTGTCATTTTTCTTGCAGTTGTGACGGCTACTTTATTGTGTTCTTTAAAGGTAAGGTCTTCCGACATGAGTCTCATCCTCATTACCTGTCTTTCATTCTCCCTACCTCCTTCCCTCTCATTCTCCCCTCTCTTTTTTCTCCTCCTCCTCTCAGACAAATGTAATGCTGAATTCATGTTCATTGTTTTTGAACAATTGCAGGTCAGCCGCCTTTTACCAATTACGTGGGGAAAGTGTGGTCACTATTGGAATGCCAAAACCCTTCTTAATAGAAGTAATAAGCCCAACTTCAAACAGTATATTCATCCATTCCCAAGCCATCCACCCTGCAAAGTTGGGTGAGGCTAGCATTTGGCCTCCAACTTTATACAACCAGACACACACTCTTACAGGTATAGATTAGCCCCACTGAGACTGGGTGGGAGAGAAGCAGATATTCAAGTGCCACAACCAAGTAAATTACTGAAATTTTTTATTAAAGTAAATTGGGTTTACTGAAATATTTTATTTGTATTTATTTGCACTGTCAGGGTACACAAAAGAAAAAATGATTTTAGATTCTGGATGGGGTCAGTTCACATCAAGATGGACAAATATTGTATAGTACACACATCCAGTGTAGCTACAGCATTTGTCAGTAAGTTTTAATAATAATTTACAATATGCTTTACTTGCATAACATTCCAGTGAAACTAGCCATCATATCCTTCCCTCATCCTCAGCATTAATATTTCAACAGAATTTATCCATACATTTATTTTAATTAAAAAGAATAAAGGTAAATGAGGAAGAAATCAGAGTTGATTCATGTCAAAACAAGAGACTTTTCTGTGAAGAGAGAAGAGTTAAGGCAGTAGTAGATGGCCAAACACATAACAAGATGGCAGCAACACCAGTTATATTATTGCCACACAAACTGCAGCAACACTAAGAGCTTCAAAATCCTCTCTCCCCCAACAAAGTAGATAATGCACAAATGGTAATATGCATGCAATTTTCATTTTTTTTTTACTAACCTTGTGAACAGGATGAGCGAGATCTGGAGTGAATGGACCATTAATATGTGGTTCGAGTTCAGATAAGTTAATTTCAATCAGCTGATCATATGGAGATCCTTCATCTGGTGTTAGCAGGGAGATATTCTTATCAGCCAGGTTGGCGATATCCTTACGATTGGTGGCTGCCAAATAAGCTTGCATCCGTTTATTATAAGGAAATACTGACGTCGTTGCACCTGTGGACAATTATATTTCATGTTATAATTTCAGAATTTTCATTTTCTGTAATGTAAAATAAGGTTTATTAACGGAACAAAAGAATTACTTTCGTTGACTTTCATTCAACAAAATCCTAATTTCATTCTAATCTTCTAATTAAAAAAATATATTTTTCATTCTAATTTCACCCTCCTGACTTAAAAAAAAAAAAAAAAAACAGCATTGAATGTAATGAAACACCAATTTCTGGAGGAGCTCCACATGATGACAACATCACTAATGAATCATGATGTCATTGCATGACTTCCAGGCTTTGCCATTGCCAAAGTCAGTTATTATTTCTTGTCCCTCTTCTGTTGCTACTATCCTAGATGGAATTTCCTTTTGTAAACACCCAAACATTATTATGGACTTACTTCTAACTGCATTCTTTTCTACTAATTTAGCGTTGTTAACCAGTTCTTTACTAACTGCTTGTTTAATATGTTTCTTGTTGCACATTTCTATTTTTGAATTCCAAAAATATCTGATTTTTTTTGTTCACTTTAACAACTTGTGCATATTTCTTTAATTTCTTCTTTGCACTTCTCCAATCCTTTATTAGCCTCCTCTATTAAACCTGTGAATGAAGTTTCTTTTATCATACACTTGTCTAATTCACTCTTTTGGTTAGCTTGAACGGTTGCTCTCGAGATGTTCTCCATATGAATCTATTTTCCTGTTAATGTCTTAAAATTATCTACCTTCAATTTGCATATTTTCTTTCAATAGTTCATTGATTTGTATCTTCTGTCTCTTAACCATGTCAGTCAAGCTGGTAATTTCCTCATCATTCTCTTGAATACTGGAATAACATTGGCCCTTTTCCAGATTTCTTGAGTTGACCAGCTTATAGTGTTTTACAACCCAGGTATCACACCAGGTGATACCTGGTGTGACATTGCTACCTTTGTACATCTAGTGCTTCAAGATTCCTTTTAGCCTCCTCTTTTATAACCAGACTAGTGTCCAATGTTAAAGATAAGATAGGAGAATACTGGTCATATATGACCAGATATAAAATTTCCTCTAAATTGTAACAAAGCAAATCATTGATCCGAATTAGTGTTCCAAATGCTCCCTGTATCCAAGAGACACAAAATTAACCTTAATATGGCTATCATTAAAATTGTCAGATTGCCTGTGTGAAAATATCTGTCTTTTCTGGTTTAGTGTGTGCAGTACGAGGAAGCTGAGTGCTGAGTCACTGTTTTCGAAATCACATGATAAAGAATGCAGACACCTGAAATGCTCAACTAGAATGGTTTTCATGTTCATTACTTCACTTTCACTTCACTTATTAGTTTACACAATGTAGTGTTCAAGTTGAATAACTCGGTTTATGTACACATAATTGACAAAAAGAAGTGATTGAATACTGTGCATAAGCAATAATGCAATATGTACCCCAAAATTGCACATAAACCTAGTAAAGCTCCAAAATGGTGTCTTGCAACCCACTCCTTTGCTGTAATTCTGTTTGGAAATGTCGTCTAGGTATGGATTCAAATACAGCGTTGGCATTAAAGACAATATCCACATTTGACAATAACTGCAGGCCCCTAGTACATGATTACCTCATTGCATAGTTTCACATTTTTCAGAGTTAGAGCAAACTGGCTTCACTGAACTACCTGGTGGTTTTAGTATTAAACACCACATCTATAACACTAAGAAAATAACTGCTTGAAAACTCACCAATTTCAGCACCCATATTGCAGATGGTTGCCATGCCAGTGCAAGAAATGGAATCGACACCAGGCCCAAAGTACTCAACAATAGCACCTGTTCCACCTTTAACAGTGAGAATTCCAGCAACCTTCAGAATGATATCTTTAGGTGAGGTCCAGCCACCCAGTTCACCAGTAAGTTTCACACCAATCACCTGCAAATAAAGAAGAATGTTTATACAAGAGAATGTCTGGTTTATCTGTTCAATCTGAGAGGCTAGACATTTGGGCCTAATCTCGTCAAACTTTCCATGGTGGCTGGTGGTTGTTCCAGAAAGGTCATATGCAGATCGGAGTCAACTCACATGCCACCACTAATTGAATGAAAAGGGAAATGATATTTCCAATAATTAGCAAAAAACAAATGTAAAACTGCTCAGTAAATAAAGATAAATAAAGCTGCAAGACTATCGGCCCACATGAGGTATCTATGTTTACCAAACTCATTAAAATACGTCTAACCTACAATTGAAACGATTCAGCATTCCCATGCCTATTATGTTACCTAAATGTTTGTTCCATAATCAACCACAACATTTCCAAACCAATATTTACCTGGGACTATTCTGAATGTAAATTTATATACATTGTTTCAGGTTCAATTTTGTGTCAAACTATTTAAAACCTTATTTACATTCTTTATTATACCATTTTGCTCCTTACACTTCCTATCTTTAGATATTTAAATTAAGCTTTTCCCTTAATCTCTTTATGAGGAAGCCTTCCAATTCCTGGGATTAACTTCTTCATCCTTCTCTGTGTGCATATAAGTCAATTTAAGTATGTCCATTCTATAGTATGGACACCAAAGCTAAATTGAATAACCAAATGGGGTTCTAACAAAGAAGGGATAAAGATAAAGAATAATATTAGACATCTTACTACCAACACTTCTAGCAATAAATTTCCAAATATTTTGTGCCTTATTCTGTACATTTATGCATTAATTTTTGGCTTAACCCCTCAACTGCGCCGGCCAACAAATGCCGTTTTGAGAGTTGTATGTTTTTTTTTAATTAGGCTATATTTTAATGTTTTCATTACTCTTTGTGTTTTGAAATGAAAATAGTTTAGTTTGGAAACATTTTGACATTAACTTTACCTGAACATTTATAAAAAAAAAATATGTCCTTAACAATTGCACTTTGAAGTTTTTGCCAAAAACAGGTGCGCAGTGCATGGTTAAGATCCCTACTCTTAACTTTCAGACCTTTTTTGTAGCCAGATTGTGCAATTTCAATATTGTCCAATACTGATAAGTAGTAGATACTGTATTTCCATTACCCAAGCTTGGAACCCAACATTTGTCATCATTAAGCTTCATTTGTCAATCTTCTGTTCATTTTAAAATACTATCTAGTTCATCTTGTAGTGATTTTGTGTTGTCTGAATTTATTTCCCTCCCAATTTTTGGATCGTCTACGTGTTGCTACTTATACTTTCGCTCGGTAACGACACAGTATGGCGTAGAAAATTTAGTAGATGAATGCTCGGTAACGACGCAGTATGGTGCCAAAAATTAAACAATTTGGCCTGCTTTTGCACTTGGCTGCGGGAGGGGCGCGTCGCGGTTTGAGACATTATATGCATATACTCCTGTAGGGAATTTCATTGTGAATAAATATATTGATACCAAAATGAAAGACCTAGGACGAGAATTGAGGTAACAAAGTTGAAAAGAGTATTCACATTTTATTGCTCTTGACGAGCGCTCATGGGGGTAACGTGCTGTCACTTTCTCTGTTTGCTTTGGGTGGTATGCCAGGCTTTTGGATTTTATGCATATAGTCCTGTAGGGAATTCTATTGTGAACACAATGATAACAAAATGAAAGACCTAGGACGAGAATTGAGGGGACCAAAGTGAAAAAGCGTATACAGTACACATTTTACTGCTCTTGTGTGCTCCCGGGTAACACGCTCTCACTTTGTTTTGTGCAGGTGGTATGCCGGGCTTTTGGACTTTATATGCATTTAATCCTGTAGAGAATTCTATTGCGAACACATTTATATTAAGCTGAAAAACCTAGGATGTGAATTGAGATGATAAGTTGAAAAGAGTACACACTTTTCAGTATTACCGCGAGCTCCCATGGAATGCCAGGCCCACCTTGAGGGTGGGGCGGTGCTCTCTTGCCCAAACTGCCAAAGTGTTAATCTTGTGTCTAAATCGCTACAATATATGGTCAACAACAGAGTCCTGGGACACTGCACAAACAACAGTTTTGATTCCCACTTAGAAAGTAGAAACCTCTAAGAATAAATTCACCATATTAAATTAGAGAAAATGATATAGTACAGTACATCATACCATGACACTTTTAAAACTTTTTGAGGGGAGAAGGGAAGGAGGAAATGTGTAATGTGATGCACTTGAGCCACAAGCAATATTCTAACTTTCCTAACTAGTCTCAGTTTGAGCTTGCATTTGAATGTTATTCTTGGGTTTCTTCGAGAAAATAAATATCAGATACACAGCATTCCATCAATTAAGATGACTTGATTCAGGCTCTACTACTGAACTTTGTAGGGTAAATTAATTCATCTAAAGGGTTAAGTCACATGTAATAGAGGTAAGAAATAATAAGTGGCCACTACCCATACCTTTGGACACTTCAGCTCCCAGGGAATATTTGCCATTACATCAACAGCATCTGCTCCTCCGACTCCAATGCACAGACCTCCCAGCCCACCACCATTTGGAGTGTGTGAGTCCGTTCCAATCATCAGAAGACCAGGGAAGGCATAATTTTCTAAGATGATCTATTAGAAAATATTAATAATAATATACCTGTATACACAAAGTTAATACGGGTTATAATTTTTCCTCTAAGTATAACCTGGGAAAGGAAATAACACAATTTCTAAAAACATATTCACACTTAAACGTGGCACACTAGGTCTTAAATATTTAAAAACAATTTAAATGTATTTTCAAAATCGATATAAATGCTTCCATCAATAACTCTCGAACTTCATACCTGATGGATGATGCCCGATCCAGGTTTCCAAAATCCAACTCCATATTTGGCACCAGCAGTAGCAAGGAAGTTGTATACCTCCTTATTCAATTCTATGGCTCGATTTAGATCTTTGGGCCCATCAACCTTAAAAAGAACAATGTTAATACATACAGTGTAGTGTTAAAACTTGTAAAACAATAATGGAAGGTTGTCAAAGTTTATATAACTCTAAAATAATGAATCTATTCAAGGTTAAAATGGTTGAAAGCACACATTAATATACCTGAGCTTGAATAAGATGATCACAATGAATTGTTGATGGTACAGCCACTTTAGGAAGACCAGAGCTTATGAACTGTAACATGGCCATCTGTGCAGTTGCATCTTGCATGGCCACTCTGTCAGGCCGGAGCTTTAAGTACGACTCCCCACGTACTATGTCTTGGCCAGCAGGATCATCCAAATGGGAATATAACACCTTTTCTGAGAGAGTTAGAGGACGATTCAGCCTGAAATCAATAAAATCAAGAAAGATAGTGTAGTATACCAGAAAATGCAAGATTTAATGAAGAATATAAAAACAAGAATGATAAGACTATACAAAGAACTCACACCGTGATATATATATCAACGAGAAACTGGAGTAATGAGATGACGAACTAGCTGTTTGGGTACTCCCAGCTGTGCACCTAACTCGTGTACCATGTCATGGTACACGAGTTAGGTGGTATAAGTTATACAACCTGGGATTCCACTGAATCCACAGGAATTCGGCTGCCCTCCTTAACGCCATTAGGCTGTGACAGTTTTCATGGTGTTATTAAATATTGAGTTCAAAGATAGCAATTAGTCTGCAGATTCCATGGCATCTATGGCCATGTCGTAGTGATCTAGCAATTGTGAGGCAGGAGCATCCTGTTCTCAGCCCATGTTGCCCAGATAGAACACAAAACAATGTCTAATTACTTATTTGAAAGTTTAACATTGGGTTGCTGGATTTTAAGCATATGTTAGTCTCATACAAGTGGGTGTTGCTGGGTATAAACAGTAACTACTTTTCATGTGGCAATAATCATTCTACATATTCATCTATCCTATTGGTATGTGGCAGTTTGTTAACCTTTAAGGCAGCTGGCAAATCTAGTAATTCAAGTCCCTTTATATTAAACCCTAGGGAATTATCAGGAATATAACAATACTTTCCAGGATTCCCAGAAACATATTAAAGAATAATATTAAATGGGCACAATAGCATCAAATCGATTACAGTAATTATTAAACCACCTCCAGAGATTCTTTCATGCACAGGAAACTAAGAAAGTTCAATAATACCAAGGCTGGCTCACTAAAGTGTTACAGTAAGAGTATAGTATACACATCTTCATAGGACTCCAACAAGACTCATGCACAAGTACCTCTGAATTCACACTTCTAACCTCTGCTTGATGACAGAAAGATTGGCTTGTAGTTTTTCATATGGCATTTCTGTCCCAGTGTCCAGGTGAGACATTGCCACTTTATGGGCAGCACTAACCAGGGGAGATACATGGAAGCAACGTGCCTGCACTCGTCCCTTCACCACAATGCTCAGGCTCTGCAAAGATTATATAGTATTAAAATAAATAAATAAAAACACACACACACAAACACTAGAACCACTATGGAGCACCAATTGGCAAATGGAATTTAATGTGAATAAATGCCAAGTTATGGAATGTAGAATAGAACTGACCCCAAAACAACCTATAAATTATGTAAAAAATCTTTACAGAATTCTGATAGAGAGAGAGAGAGAGAGAGATCTAGGGGTGGTTCTAGATAGAAAACTATCACCTGAGGACCACAAAGAACATTGTGCAAGGAGCCTAGTCTATATTTTCTAACTTCAGAATTTTTTTAATGGATTGCTACATGGATGGTGAAATACTAAAGAAATTGTTCATGACTTTTGTTAGACCAGAGTTGGAATATGCAGCGATTGCATGGTGCCTATATGTATGGTGCCTATGTATGGTGCCAAACTGGAAAATGGGCAAAGACATGCTACTAAGTGGCTCCCAGAACTGAAGGACAAGAGCTATGAGGAGAGGTTAGAGGCATTAAATATGTCAAAACTAGAAGATAGAAGAAAAATAATCACTACGTACAAAATAGTAACAGGATTTGATAAAATTGATACGGAAGATTTTCTGAGACCTGGAACTTAAGAGGTCATAGATTTAAACTAAGTAAACAAAGCTGCCGAGGAAATATAAGAAAATTCACTTTCGCAAACAGAGTGGTAGACAGTTGGAACAAGTTAGGCAAGGAGGTGGTGGAGGCCAAGACCGTCAGTAGTTTCAAAGCGTTATATGATTTTACTGGTAAGATGGGACACTACAAGCATAGCTCCCATCCTGTAACTACACTTAGATAATTACATCAGCATCATACTGGGGCAGCCAGCACACTAGCATCATACTGAAGCAGCCAGAGCAGCAGGTGCCCACACCAGCATCATACTGAAGCAGCCAGAGCAGCAGGTGCCCACACCAGCATCATACTGAAGCAGCCAGAGCAGCAGGTGCCCACACTAGTGTCATACTGAAGCAGCCAGAGCAGCAGGTGCCCACACCAGCATCATACTGAAGCAGCCAGAGCAGCAGGTGCCCACACCAGCATCATACTGAAGCAGCCAGAGCAGCAGGTGCCCACACTAGCATCATACTGAAGCAGCCAGAGCAGCAGGTGCCCACACCAGCGTCATACTGAAGCAGCCAGAGCAGCAGGTGCCCACACTAGCGTCATACTGAAGCAGCCAGAGCAGCAGGTGCCCACACCAGCATCATACTGAAGCAGCCAGAGCAGCAGGTGCCCACACCAGCGTCATACTGAAGCAGCCAGAGCAGCAGGTGCCCACACTAGCGTCATACTGAAGCAGCCAGAGCAGCAGGTGCCCACACCAGCGTCATACTGAAGCAGCCAGAGCAGCAGGTGCCCACACCAGCGTCATACTGAAGCAGCCAGAGCAGCAGGTGCCCACACCAGCATCATACTGAAGCAGCCAGAGCAGCAGGTGCCCACACCAGTCATATTAGGGCAGCGGCCCCAGCCGTTGCGTCAAGGCGACCAATCAGCTGTTGGGGGACATAACCGGCACACAACACCAACACCGCTCTACAAGGCCCGGGGTCACACCCTAGTGATGACACGAGGTGTGGCTGGTGGTGGTGGTGATGTGGTAGCCCTGGTGGCACCAGTATGATGGTGGTAGAGGGAAGGTATTAGTGTGATAGTGTACAGACCTGAGGAAGACGGCAGGTGATGGTGAGCGCCATGGTGCCTCTGGCTCCCCTCCTCCCCTCTCCCCCCCCCCTTCATCACACATTTCTCAGGGTTAACTATATAGGATATTTTGTAACCTTTATATCCCGCAACTAGTATATATTACATACATTATACATTACATATTGTCATGGATGAGGTTAAATAAGATCACAATGGGTAGTTTTATGGAGTTTTATGAGGGGTGAGGATAATGGTTGGGTGTGACCTGTACATGAAGAGTGTGTGTGTGTGTGTGTGTGGGCTGTATTACAGACGTGTATCTGACTTACAGTGACACTACACTCACCCTCAGTACATCACAACACATATAATGTCACCATGGTCTCTCATCGTTACTCTTCACTATTATTATTATTACTGCATTATTTTTGTGCAAAATACTGACAGTTATTTCATTGCACTCTTAATATATTTTTTTTAATTTATTGTTTATTGATTTAAATTCTGTTAATTATTTAGACTATTTTTAATATGAAAGCAATATGTATAAGAGTACATACAATGACATTCAAGATGAAGTATAAACATCACTAAACACGGCTGACAACCTTTCATCATCGTATCCTAAATTGGTGATCATTTATTTACAACATGATATGTAGATTAACTAAAAGAGCAAAGTGTCACATTCAACATAATATTAGAATATTTATAAAATGTTTGTCATAGAGGAATCGAGTGTAAAATGTTAGTATAAGTGTGAGAATGTTCTGGAAGAGCGGAGACGTAGTGTTGGCAGGCGTGGCGGTGGTGGCGGGCAGCAGAGGCCGGACTCGTCACCCACAACACTCCACAACACCACAATGGCTCTCCACGTCCCTAAAGCTCCGGGCTTCTCGTCTATGCTCAAGGATGGTGCTCGGGTACGTGTCACGCACGCTCCACAGTGTATTATGGCAGCTACACTAAGATAGTTGCACACAAGTGTGTGAATAGTGGAGTGTTAGTGAGGGTGTGCGGGGCCGCGTGTGTCACCCTGTGTGTCACATGTTTCTCCTGCCGCCTCTACAACAGTTATTACCACTACTAAACACCTTACCATCTACCACTTTTATAATAATAACGTAAACTTAACCCTCAATTAACAGTTTTCTCGTAAATTTTAAAATAAAATTTTGTTTGAAAATAATCAATGTTAAATTAGTTTTTTTTGGGCGAATAATGATGAATGAATGTATGCAAGTACTGTATCCAGCTTTCTGGGTTGTTGATTTAAGGGCGACGACGATCGTGGGATCTGATGTACCCTGGCGTACCCGTGAAGGGTTAATCGAAGGGAAGGTAAAATGCCAAGCCTAATCGCAAAACGAGTGACGCCTATCACTGGAAACTAATATGCCTCCCAGCAAAGAAACGTAGGCAGGCAGATGATTAGGGAGCCCCAGGAGTCCCTCAGGGTGATAAGCAGCAGCCCCGCCCATCACAGAACACTGGGTAATAAAACCAAAAACTCGGCCACCAGCTAAAATGCAAAAGTCATACAGTGTCCTCTGACAGAGCAGAAACCAGCCGCCCATCACGGCCGAGGGCACACCAGGAACCCACCAAGACCCGCCAACCCCTGGCACCTCTCGGTCAAGCCGGCCCCCGAACACTGTCACACCGCCGGGAGAACCAGCCAGAACACACCAAAAAAAAATGTCAACAATCCCGTGACCCAAGCAAAATGTGCGCCAGGCGTCGTACAATCGGACCGTTGAAGAGGGATGCCAAACGGCAGTAGCAAAGCCAAAACGTAAAAACAGGACGTGATCCGGCGGCTCCCAGGTGGAGGAGGTATCCAGACTTCCGCTCGGCGTCAAGGTTGAACCAGGAGTGCCTTTGCTGGCTTGTGTGTGGTGGCCACTCATCGTTGTTATGACTCGCCATACCAACTTAGTGGTTCGGTATGGTGAACAAAACATGCAGATACTTATAATATCTGTATAGTATATAGTATACTGGTGTATATAATAACAGCACAACTATTTGTTCATTGTTTTATGAACATAATAATTGAATCACTAATATGCACATTATACTTTTGAGTATAGCAATGATTCACACATTTTATTATATAAATATGGCACTACACACTATTGAATAATATTACAGCAAAAAACTAAAAAAATAAATCAAGAGACATTGAAATACAATAATTAGGTAATAATATCTTTGTGGCAACTCCTGCCTGACAGCCCAGGCAGAGCTGACCGCCTCCGATGCTTGCTCTGTCAATGCCTACATTTTACCAAACTACTTCGCCCTATTGCGGCCAAAATATGTCGGCTACGATTTTTTTTTTCTGTGGTCAGGGAACACAAATGAACTATTATAAGAAAAAAAGTGGAATTTTTTTCTTGAATCCAGTGGTGTTGAAGGCCATTAGGACCATAACAGCATAAGGGTTAAGCTCATTGATATTAGCTGCCCTGCCCTGGCTCTTAATTTAAATTTATCTCATTCAGACCTGATGTCTGTTATTAGTTGGTTATTTTTAATTCCTCTTTTTATGGTCATTTCCAGTTCATGTATCTTCTTTCCCTCAGTTCTCATATCCTGTAATTTTCTCATTCAGTTTTCCATATCCATCTTCCTCATACCTTTCAACTTTGTATCCACTACATCTTTACCTCTTCTAATGTCTTCTTGATTTGATTTCATATTACAGTACAGTGGTACCTTAGTTTACGAACGCCCCCGTTTACGAACTTTTCGGGTTACGAGCCCGATTTGTTCGGAAAATTTGAATTGGCTGCGAATTTTACCTCGGGATATGAGTTTGTTCATAAGAGTACAGCCGACCTAGCGCGTGGTGGCACGGCAATTGTGCCTCGGTTTACCAGTACCTCGCGCCCAGTGACTATCCAGCCTGAATTCTTCGCAAGGATTTAGTTTATTTTTTATTTATTTTTTATTTTTGGCTATTTGAGCATAAAAGTTATTTATATATCTTGCCATGGGTCCCAAGAAAGCTAGTGGGAAGGTTCAAGGCAAGAAATCACATGTAAGAATGACCATACAGATAAAACAAGAGATCATTTGTAAACCCGAAAATGATATACATGTTGTTGAACTAGCTAGGCAGTATAACAAATCTTCGGGGGAGGAGGAGAAGGCAGTAGAGGATGTCTCTTCCTCATTAATTAAGAAAATGTGTGCAGTATGGGAAGAACTGCAAAGTTTTGCTGAAAAGAATGGCCCAGATAAAGCTTTAGCAGGCCGTTGCATTGATCTTATTAATGACAATGTGATGTCTCACTACAGACAAGTGTTACAAAGAAGGGAAAAACAATCTTCAAGAAAAACTGAGAAAATCATGCAGAGAGCCAGAAGCAGGTCCTAGTGGTATGCAGGCAAAATGTGTCAGAGGACCCCAGAGAAGTCATCACTGCCTGATGTTATAATGGAAGGGGACTCCCCTTCCAAACAGTAACACCTCTCCTCTCCCCCTCCTCACCATCTTTCATTTGCCAACAGGAGTCATCAGTAAAGGTAAGTAATAACTTGTACATACTTTTATAGTCAAGATTTGGGTGACTTAGGTATATAAATTTACTTTGAAGTGAAGTTTTTGGGGAGTCAGGAACGGATTAATTCATTTCCCATTATTTCTTATGGGGAAATTCGCTTCAGTTTACAAATTTTCGGGTTACAAACCATCTCCAGGAACGGATTAAAGTAAATGAACAAATCCACAAGGGCCGTGACGAGGATTCGAACCTGTGTCCAAGAGCATCCCAGATGCTCATCCCAGAAGAGCATGTAGTAACAGCACTTGTGACGGCTGTGTTTTGTCAACAGGATGGACTAGTGAAGGCCTGGTAGCTGAGCAAGCCTCGCATCCAAGGTTATGACGAGCCGAGGGGCACCTCGGTTCATAAACCGAGGTGCCCCTGTACGTATATTTGCTTGTCTTGCCCCATCCTGATGTCGACTTGCATTACTAGGTCCCATGTCATATGTATTTTCTTTTATCTCTAGCTTTTCACCATACTGTATTTCATCCCTCTATTCCCTATAATTTTCTCCTGTTTTCCTATCATATTTTCTTTTTTTTTCTTATGCCTTTCCCTTACGTACTGTGTTTATTTACCAAGAACTGCCTAAGTTAAGATTTATAGGCATCTTATGGCCATGCTGGGGCAACTAAATAAATTGGGCATAATAATTAAACACTCATGATCACTCATGATATTTGTATTTCAGCACTATGCCGGACAGGAGGAGGCAGTGTTCCGCAATATTTCTGCCTGCAAGGAATTCAGCAATACCCTGAAAACTGCATATGGGCCCCAGGGTCGTAATAAAATGGTTATCAATCACTTGGAAAAGCTGTTTATCACTAATGATGCAGCCACAATCATTAAGGAACTGGAGGTAAGAATAAAGATAGCTCATTAATCATTTCTTTTTATGTATTCATGGTAGAGATACAAAAGTATCAAATCATAAGTGTGTTGGGTGTAATTACTTAAGTGTAAATAAAAGATGAGAACTATGCTTGTGATTTGTCTTCCCAGCACTTTGTCATGTAACATTTTGAAACTATTGACGGTTTTGGCCGCCTCCACCTTCTCACTTAACTTTTTCCAACCATCTACCACTCTGTTTGCAAAAGTAAACTTTTTAATTATTTTGACACCTTTGTTTCCTTAGCTTGAATCTTTGACCTTTTGTTCTTGAAATTGGTGGTTTCAGGAATTCCTCTGTCAATTTGGTCAATTCCTGTTATTATTTGTAAGTGGTGATCATATTGCCTCTATCTTCTAGTTTTGGCCTGTTTAATGCTTCTAGCCTCTCCACGTAACACTTGTTTTTCAGTTCTGGAGGCCATTTTGTATCATGTCATTGCACCTTTCCCATTTTATTGATTTGCTTCTTGAGATGGAGGCATCATACAATTGCTGCATATGCTAATTTTGGTCTCAAAAGTTTATGAATAGTTTCTTCAGTATTTCACCATCCGTGTAATTAAAAGCAAGTCTGAAGTTAGAAAGTGACACACATGCTCCTCTCACAATGTTCTGTGTGTTGTACGTCTGGTGACTGTTTACTATCCAAAACTACCCCTAGGTCTCGTTTTTTTTTTTATTCCTTTCCACATAATTTGTAAGTTGTGTGGGGTCTATTTTCTTAGATTCCACATTTCATAACATGGCATTTATTTACATTGATTTCCATTTGTCACAAGTCACTCCAAGCACTTATTTTATCTAGATCAATGTGAAGGCATGCCAATCATCTGCGTCTCCTATCTTCCACGCAATATAGTGTGTGTGTTATTCACAAAGAAATTAACAGGTGATGAATAATGTGAAAATATTTAACCCACGAAGGAAAAAATTAAAACGGTTGACTTGAGCGCTTTTGTGTTAATCAACACATTATCAAAAGTGTCATCACTGAAATTACACTAGAATTTATAGGCAGGAAGGTGACATATAAAACAGTTTCTGTGGGAGCTCCAGGGAGCTATCAGGCTAATATGTGATATATTAGACTATGACAATAGTCAATGGAGTTCAGCCTACCGGGAACCGCGAACCAGAACCTGAGCCCCTCAGAGAGGTACAGGGAGCAATGGCCCTTGGAAAACCCTCTTGTGGTTAGGGTAGGGGCTTTCCTAATCTGCCATTGACTAGGGTTAAGCACACAAAAAGGTAGGCATAACAAAACAGACCCCACATGGAAAGAAAATTACAACCGAAAGCCAAACAGAGAGGCAGAACTCCCCCAATTCCCAAGGAAATGAACAGACGTCACACTGCCGCTGTGCTGCTCGTCTGTGCAGCCCCACCCGGAGCCTCTGATCCTCCGTGCCGGCTACCCAGTAACTCGTAAGTTCATTGGCTATTGTGATTCCTTATGTGCCTCTGTAACCCTTTCCACTACCTCCCACAAGATGGGTATGGGGTGCATAATAAATGAACTAAACTAACTATTGTGATTCAGGGGTGGTCATCAACTCTGGCTGCGATTTCCAAGCAGTGCTTTTTTTTCTGCCATGTTGAGTTACGGTGACTAGGTGTAACAAAGTGTACTGGGGCTGTATGCACTTAAGGTGACCTTCCCTGAGCACCCTGTGAGTACTACTCCTGCGTGCTAGAGTTCTCTTCCCTGGTGCGTTCGGGATGCCATTTCCGTAGGGGATTTTGCTGCTTGTCAAAACCCAACTGAGGTTTAGTGGCCCTTGTTTGGTCTTGGATAGGGAGTGGTATTGTTGCTGGTTGGGGCGTAAAGTTGTTGCGCAGCCAGCTTACCTATGCAGCTGTCAGTTCCTGCTCATTTCCTTTGGGGACTTTTACGGGTTTTTCTTTTACTTTTTGTTTTGTTTGCCTGGTGTGGCTATAGGACCACTTATGATATTTTGGTGGCCCTCTGCTAGGCCCCCCCCCCTGTGATTATACACATTTCAGGGGTTTCAGTGGTTTGGTCTACCCCTTGTTAGCTTTGAGTCTAACCGGTTAGCAACACCTTGCCCGGGCTTCCCATAGTAGTCAGGCTACGGGCCCTGGAAAACCCTGTCGGGGCTTGGTGGACCTATGGATACATCTTCAGAGTTCCAGCTCGCCTTTTGGGAGTTTGAAAGTTGCTCTGTAGTTACCTAAGTGTAGTTACAGGATGATGGCTACGCTTGTGGTGTCCCATCTACCCAGCACTGTCATATAATGCTTTGAAACTACTGACGGTTTTGGCCTACAAAACCAAACTTTTGGCTGGGGCATTATAACCAGTGCACACCAGTTTGTAAACAGAGTGGTAGACGGTTGGAACAAGTTAAGTGAGAAGGTGGTGGAGGCCAAGACCGTCAGTAGTTTCAAAGCGTTATATGACAAAGAGTGCTGGGAAGACGGGACACCACGAGCGTAGCTCTCATCCTGTAACTACACTTGGGTAATTACACTTAGGTAATTACACCAGGCTGGCTAGGGGTGGTGGGGTCTGTCCTTCTCTCGGAATCATAGCATGGTGCGGGAGTTTGTGGTGGTTTGATTGTCGCTTCAGAGGGTTCGGGTTGCTTGAGGTTCGACCATCCGGCTCCATATTGTTCTCCGGTGGTTCATTGCTTGCCCCGCGGGGTTCTCTTCAGTCCTTGCCTCTTTGGGGCTGGTCGCTTCGAATGGCTCGTCTGCTGGTTTCTCAGGGTTTGGCTCTGTACGGTTCATATCTGGGGAGTGTCCAACGTCGTCCTGATGTGACTGTGGAGCAGTTTTGGTTGGGTCTTAACTTTACTCAGTGGGATAGCTTCAGAGAGGCGATGGGGCTCCCCACAAAAATATACTAAGAGTTGGGGACGAGTGCTAGTCTTGTGGACAAGCATCATTCGTGTGGCACTTATGGTGGCTACTGGGTATTTTATGCCCCACCTCTACTTGGCCTTTACCCCCCCTCCCCCACCATTACTGGTAACATTTTCAGATGGGCTGCAATGCTCCCTGCCTTTTAAATTGTTATTAAAATCCCTTGCTCTATGAACCACTGTATTTAATTTTATTCAGACTGTTGCAAAAGTGGGAAATTGGCATTTCAAGTTGTCTGGAAAGCACATGGTCATGTGTTTGGTAATTAAAATGTGTATCCTTGGTGAATATGCTTATTTGCTGCACAGTACTTAATTATATTCTAAATATAGAGATCGCTTATGGCCTAGTATTTAGTTACTTGGATACAATTTTTTCCTCATTATAAAGAGTTGACATTTTCAGTGGTATTTATGGAAAGGCCTGTGTTAAGACATAATTTGAAACTGATTTTTTTCACTTTATATTTTCTGTGGGAATAATACATTCCAGAGGGTGTTGGAAGCACAGGGGTTAAACACTGATGCTTTTCCTTCAACTGCAACATTTGCAAACCATTAATTTTGATGTTATAGTACTTTCCTGTTATAATGTATAGTTACATAATTCTTCTTTTTCCAGATAGAGCACCCAGCTGCCAAGTTGATGGTATTGGCTTCCCAAATGCAGGAACAGGAAATGGGTGATGGCACAAATTGGGTCATAATTTTTGCCGGAGCACTTCTAGAAGGCGCGGAGGATCTTATTCGTATGGGCCTTACACCCACGGATTTAGCCGATGGATACCAGTTAGCTTTAAATAAAGCTCTTGAGATTTTACCAAATTTAACGTGTTGGGAAGTTTCAGACCCACGAAATATTGATAAAGTAAGTTTCATTTTTATAGAGAATAGATGTAAATAGTTGATATGGAAAATTACTTTAATTCTTGGTAGTCACCATTAGTTGACCACTTGTAGTAGGAGAAAAATGGAAACTTTAGTAACTGTAACATTGTGTAAAACTACACCCAAAATATACCAGGATATATTGAAATATAATACATTTCATGTGTTAATATGGAAGATGTCTTTAAAAATAAAATCCAAGTTGTAAACCTTATATTTTATGTTGTTTGAGTCAGATATAGGATCAGCTTTAGGGTGATACAAGGGTAGGACACCTCGGGATATACATTATTGGTATACTTGTGTTGTGGCCTGATGCTGGTTCCATGGAAACTCCTGCTAGTTGTCAGGCAGCAAAAGGATGTCTCCAATTATATTGAAAATGCACTAAAACATGATGTATCATGCCATCTTGCATATAAATTTAAAATCTTGTTGCACTGTGGTTCCCAAGATAAAAGCCACCGAGAGTGGAAGTGGCCAGAGTCTGTTACTGACATTGACAGGGAACCAGTACTGACGATCCTTGTGGTAAAGACATGAGCAGTCATGTTGTATTCTGTGTGTAAAGCTGATTATAAGGAATGAAGGGTTTTTATTGCTAAATGGTGTCAGTATGTCTGAATTAGAAAAGGTGGAAAAACCTTTATACTAAGTGGCTTCCTGACCACTGTTGAACAACAACTTTTGAGAGACTAATGGTACTAAATATGCCAAAACTAGTTGATAGTGATTGACAAAATTTTATAAAAGGGGTTATTGAAATCTTCATCATTGAGAATGAGGCCATAAGTTCAAGGCAAAATGCAGGGAAGTGCTTAAATACTATTTGTATTGAAATATAAGGGCAACAAAGTTGATAGGACATCTTATTTAAATTAAAAGGAAGTAGGATAAGGAAATATTGCTGGAAGCAATATTGCTCTGCAACTGTCGTGCATATTTAAGGAAATTCTTAAACCAAGTGGCTTTGACACCACCCTGTAATGGTGGCTGTCAATGCCACTTTAAATTACATCTTCAAGATAAATATAAAACAAGGCTTTTTGAACTTTTAAATATGAAATTAGCATTCCAGGTATAAAAGACTGAAACAAGTCATAAAGATTTTGAACTTGCTTCCCTGTATATACTGATAGGCAAGTAGCTGGTAAGTGTTTGATGTTATGGTGCCTGCTGACACATTACCTTGTGACCCAATATCTGCTGATATGGTGCCTTCTGATTCCTCTACCACTGGCTTAGCATTTGCTGACAACCCCCATTGATGTGAGGCCTGCTGACCTGGGTACAGAATTGCAGTAAAATATTTGCAACATTCATAAGGGATGTATCTAAGTAATCAAATATAAGAACATGCAGTAGGGAGGGAATTATTAGGGGAAAGCGCCAAGCATTACAACTATATAGCACTTGGAAGGGATCAGGATAAGGATTTGGGATGGGACGGGAGGAAAGGAAAGGGGTCCAACCACTTGGACGGTTGGGGATTGAACGCCGACCTGCATGAAGCGAGACCGTCGCTCTACTGTCCAGCCCAAGTGGTTGGGTGGGAATATGAAGGAGCATAGCTCTGCTACTGAAAATGAATTGAAGATTTCTGTAAATCTCCATAGAATAGGTGAGTAATCCACAGGACTACATCATGGGCATGGTGTAATCATAGAGAACAAAAACATAGTTGTGATCATACACAAACCCCAGCTAGCAGCAGAAGGCCCAGGGAACAGTGGAAATTCTCCAGGTCATAGAGGGTATAGCAGTGGTATACTGTGGAGCAAGAGCCAAGCTTTTTATTCTTGGAGACTGGCATCAAAGGGAAATGAACCTGCCAGAGATAAGAAAAATGAGCTATGCAGACAGGCAAAGTGAGCTAAATTGGAAGAAGATGTGGTATAATTAGTGTTTTCTTAGGAATAATGGAATGAGGGGGCACAGGTGGAAGTTGGAAGAATTAGTAAGGCATAAAAGTATAAGAGAATGGTCATAGGAAGTGGGAATGGTAAAAAAGTGTAATGATCTTGGACCATAGGTGGTGGAGGCATCTAGTTTCAGCAGCAAAACTCGGTGTGCTGGGAAGTTGGGAGGTACGAGTACACCAGGTACTATAGCCACGAGGCATGGCTGGACATCTATAGCCACCAGGCATGGCTGGACATACTATAGCCACGAGGCATGGCTGGACATACTATAGCCACGAGGCATGGCTGGACATACTATAGCCACCAGGCATGGCTGGACATACTATAGCCACCAGGCATGGCTGGACATACTATAGCCACGAGGCATGGCTGGACATACTATAGCCACCAGGCATGGCTGGACATACTATAGCCACCAGGCATGGCTGGACATACTATAGCCACCAGGCATGGCTGGACATACTATAGCCACGAGGCATGGCTGGACATACTATAGCCACCAGGCATGGCTGGACGTACTGTAGCCACGAGGCATGGCTGAACGTACTGTAGCCATGAGGCATGGCTGGATGCACTGTAGCCATGAGGCATGGCTGGATGCACTGTAGCCACGAGGCATGGCTGGACGTACTGTAGCCACGAGGCATGGCTGGACGTACTGTAGCCATGAGGCATGGCTGGACGTACTGTAGCCACCAGGCATGGCTGGACATACTATAGCCACCAGGCATGGCTGGACGTACTGTAGCCACGAGGCATGGCTGGACGTACTGTAGCCACCAGGCATGGCCGGACGCACTGTAGCCACCAGGCATGGCTGGATGTACTGTAGCCACCAGGCATGGCCGGACGCACTGTAGCCACCAGGCATGGCCGGACGCACTGTAGCCACCAGGCATGGCTGGACGTACTGTAGCCACCAGGCATGGCCGGACGCACTGTAGCCACCAGGCATGGCTGGACGTACTGTAGCCACCAGGCATGGCTGGACGTACTGTAGCCACCAGGCATGGCTGGATGTACTGTAGCCACCAGGCATGGCTGGATGTACTGTAGCCACCAGCATGGCCGGATGTACTGTAGCCACCAGGCATGGCTGGACGTACTGTAGTCACCAGGCATGGCTGGATGTACTGTAGCCATGAGGCATGGCTGGATGTACTGTGGCTACGAGGCATGGCTGGACGTACTGTAGCTACCAGGCATGGCTAGACGTGTCTTCCCTTGGACACCCCAGGGAAGCACAAATTTGCAAGACAAAAACAAAAATAATTCAGGGTTTGAAGGGCTGGTAGTTTGGCTGCAGAAATGTAGATAAGCTTTGTGACACTGATATACCTAAGCCAGGTCAAATCATTAGGTGGTTGTTGCCGACACAAATGGCTTGTTGACCATTGAATTTACAACAAATTTCTGAATGGGTATTGAAATTTTGTTTGTCTCTTTATCTGATAACTTATTACAACTTTAAGGTCCTAGCTCAAATGTTTATATTTATTGATATCTCTGTAAATATGTTGAGTGACCAGGCCATGGTACATTCATTCACCACTTTTTTAAGTATTATGTATCAGTGTAATTGTTACTTTTATTCTGTATTCTGAACATTTCATATAAGCTTTGTGTGAAGATGTGTTTATCAGGTTTGAGGTGCATTATGTAATGCCATTAAAATGTCAGCTTCATTAATTTCATGTTTCGTTTTACAGGTAACTAAAGCTCTACGCACAGCTATAATGAGTAAGCAGTATGGCAATGAGGATTTCTTGGCTAAACTTGTAGCCCGAGCCTGTATTTCTATACTTCCAGAAAAGACAACCTTCAATGTTGACAATGTTCGGGTGTGCAAAATTCTTGGCTCTGGAATCCATAATTCAGAAGTAATTCAGGTAAGACTTTTTTTTTTTCTTGGCAGGATAGTGTTAAGTATTGCCACATTTACTTTTTATTAGGTATTCCTACTACTGTAGATACATTATAATTTTATAAACTTAAATTTCTTGGAGGCAGATGGTCCTTTTAATGTGCTCTAAATTTTGAGATTTTGTTCTTGGCAATAATTAATTTTAAAATGTTGCATTGTGGCCATTTGCTGATGCATAGGATTCAAATTTGATTAGACATATCATTATACTATTTAGCTGTGTATTGTACTTCAACAGCAACTTGGTGTGGCACCTTGTGTTTTCTATGTTTCCTCTCAAGATAAACTAGTAAAAGTTGTCTAAATTTGCTAAACAGGGTATGGTGTTTCGACGAACAGTTGAAGGCTCTGTTACATCAAAGGAGAAAGCCAAGCTTGCTGTGTACTCTTGCCCATTTGATGTAACTACCACAGAGACCAAGGGAACTGTTCTGATTAAGACTGCTGATGAGTTATCAAATTTCTCACGAGGGGAAGAAAATAGGATGGAGGAAGATGTAAGTACATACAGTACATAAAATTTTGTTGTTTATTAATATATACACTGCAGGTTACATCATTGTACAGTAACATCATATGGAGGCCTGGTCAGAGACCAAACTGCAGAGATGTTGATCCTCAAAATCACCACAATATAACCTGCAGTGTTTGGAAAATGAGAGTAAGGCTGCATGGTATACCCTCAGATACACTCAGGAGGAGGTAATGAGGTGATTTTCTGATTCTTTGGGACAATTTTGGGTTTTGTTTGATACAATGCAACCTCAGTATAATGAACAGACAAATTCACCGTGCCATTTCATTCACAATCTTCTCAGAATTTGGCATCTAACCCCAACAATTATACTTGCCTGTTCTACCTCCTCATTTCTGTTTCTTTTTCTTTAATATGAAATCTAAAAGAAATGTATATTGTTGTGACACTTGTGCTCATGCCCTGCCTTTCCAGCTTAGTGTTTCACATTGAATAGATTTCCTTTTTTTCTCCCTGCTGTGTATCATAATGTTTAAGTTTTAAGACATGATTTTTCTTGTAACAGGTTAAAGCCCTGTCAGAAGCTGGAGTGACTGTAGTTGTTGCTGGTGGAAAGATAGGTGACCTTGCTCAACACTATCTGAATAAATACAATATTATGGCAGTACGAATTGTAAGCAAATGGGACTTGCGTAGGCTGTGCAAGACAGTTGGTGCCACAATCTTACCCAAGGTGACTTGTCCTACTCCAGAGGAAATTGGGTTCTGCGATCACGTGTTCCTAGATGAAGTGGGAGACACTCCTGTTACAATTTTCAGGTGAGAATACCTTAACAGTTATGAATCCTAATTGTGAATTATTAAAACTTCCTTACTGTATGTGTGTGTCTTCTTAGTTTCCATGTTCATAAGATAAGGAAAAATTGTCATTGCATAGTTATGTTAGGTAACCATGTGTTACCAGATGTACAATTTCTTCAGTTCATGTTGTTGAATGGATTGAGCAAATGGATGGATTCAGAAAGGTCTCTCCAAGTTCAAGGAGTCACTTGCCAAGAAATCGGAGGCAAAGAGACAGAAGAAAAGCCGGTAGCCAGAGACCAGAATCGGACTTTGTTTGTGTTCCGTGTGTGATGGACTGCCATTCTCGGATTGGCCTCATCAGGCACACCAGACGCTGCACCTGGATTGACAACCAGAGCACAACCCTATAGTCTCATGAGATTTGAGATTGAGATTATATATGTATGTATGTGTGTGTGTGTGTATATATATATATATATATATAATATATGTCGTACCTAGTAAGCCAGAACGCACTTCTCAGCCTATATGCAAGGCCCGATTTGCCTAATAAGCCAAGTTTTCAAGAATTAATTGCTTTTCGACTACCTAACCTACCTAACCTAACCTAACCTAACTTTTCGGCTGCCTAAACCTAACCTAACCTATAAAGATAGGTTAGGTTAGGTTAGGTAGGGTTGGTAGGTTCGGTCATATAACTACGTTAATTTAACTTCAAAAAAAAAAATTGACCTCATACATAATGAAATGGGTAGCTTTATCATTTCATAAGAACAAAATTAGAGAAAATATATTAATTCATGAAAACTTGGCTTATTAGGCAAATCGGGCCTTGCATAGTAGGCTGAGAAGTGCGTTCTGGCTACTAGGTACGACAATATTATATATATATATTATATATTATATATATATATATATATAATATATATATATTATAATAATGACAACCAACAATATATATATATTGACAACTGTATTGGAGGGGACCTACATTCCCTCCAATGCGTTATTTTGATTTCCTATTCCTCCGAGGCTATGGGTCCCCCTTCTTCCAGCCAGAGGTGGTACTCCCTTCCATTAAAAAAAAATATATTATATATATATATATATATATATATATATATATATTATATATATATATATATATATATGTCGTACCTAGTAGCCAGAACGCACTTCTCAGCCTACTATGCAAGGCCCGATTTGCCTAATAAGCCAAGTTTTCATGAATTAATTGTTTTTTGACTACCTACCTAACCTAACTTTTTCGGCTACCTAACCTAACCTAACCTATAGAGATAGGTTAGGTAGGGTTGGTTAGGTTCGGTCATATATCTACGTTAATTTTAACTCCAATTAAAAAATTGACCTTATACATAATGAAATGGGTAACTTTATCATTTCATAAGAAAAAAATTAGAGAAAATATATTAATTCAGGAAAACTTGGCTTATTAGGCAAATCGGCCTTGCATAGCTGACTGAGTACGACTTCTGGCTACTACTTATATATATATATATTAATATATATATATATATATATATATATATATATATATATATATATATATATATATTATTAGATATATATATATATATATGTCGTACCTAGTAGCCAGAACTCACTTTTTGGCCTACTATGCAAGGCCCGATTTGCCTAATAAGGCAAGTTTTCCTGAATTAAAATATTTTCTCTAATTTTTTTCTTATGAAATGATAAAGCTACCCATTTCATTATGTATGAGGTCAATTTTTTTTATTGGAGTTAAAATTAACGTAGATATATGACCGAACCTAACCAACCCTACCTAACCTATCTCTATAGGTTAGGTTAGGTTAGGTTAGGTAGCCGAAAAGAGGTTAGGTTAGGTAGTCGAAAACAATTAATTCATGAAAACTTGGCCTATTAGCAATCGGGCCTGCATAGTAGGCTGAGAAGTGTTCTGGCTACTAGGTACGACATATATATATATAAATATTATATATATATATATATATATATATATATATAAAAACAAATCTGGTTTTGTTATATATATATATAATATATATATATATATATAGTAGTATATATATATATATATATATATATATATATATATAAAAAACAAATCTGGTTTTGTTCCTATCTTTTTATTTATTTAACTACAGTATTTTCACGGTTCACCCTACTCCCAATTTTTTTCTCCCCTTTTTGCAATTATATACTATGGTGTTTGAGACTTGTTAAAATTAGTGCTTTTTATGATTTCATGGTTTGTAATTAATGACAGATAAATAACATTCAATAGTTACTATAATAACCCTAGCATAATTTTTTCTACAGTCCAAAAAATAACTGTTCAGTGATGTACACTGCAACAGTATTTATTGATCAGATATTTTGCATAGCTACCTGGGTGATTTGTGGTTACATTCCCACCATGCTAGGCTTGAAACTTTGAATAAAACCACAAGTGTACCTTTAGAAGAATTGGGTACCTCTAGGTGGTCAATCTCATGGACTGGTATGCTCATTACTTCAAGATGTAATAATTGGCATCTGTACTCACTTAGTTGAAAGAGCTTTGGCTCTTTAGTCATGCCTCTTGAGCGTCGGTCAACTGATGTACAGATTTCTGAGCCTACTGGACTATCATATCTACATTTGAAAATGTGTATGGAGTCAGCCTCCGCCACATCATTTCCTAGTCCATTCCATTTATTAACTACTGACACTGAAAAAGTTCTTTCTAATGTGTGTGTGGCTCATTTGGGTACTCGGCTTCCATCTGTGTCCCCTTGTGCGTGTACCACTCGTGTTAAATAATCCATCCTTGTCTACCCTGTCAATTCCCCTGAGAATTTTGTATGCGGTGATCATGTCTCTCCTAGCTCTTCTGTATTCCAGCGACGTGAGGTGCATTTCACGCAGCTTGTTCTCATAACGCATGCCTCTTAGTTCTGGGATTGGCCTAATGGCATACCTCTGAACATTTTCCAGATTCGTCTTGTGCTTGACTAGGTACGGGCTCTATGCTGTGTGACTGTACTTAAATTATAGTGTTTATTCATTGCCTTAGGCTAATATAAATGTTTTGTGTAGTGTAGAGATGTGTCCATAGGTGTGTAGCCTATGCACCAATGAACACATTCCTGTATCTTTGTAAATAAACACTATACAATATGAAAGCAAGTCATTGCCTGCCATTTCTGCTCTCCACAGACTTCCTACAATGTAGAGGATGCAGTGCTGAGGCACTATTTCCGTGAGCAGTAGGGTCATTTATTGGGTTTAATCTCATGGCACAACTAATATTTAGAATAAAATTCTTATTTATGGGAAAGAGATCTAGCTCTCGAACGTAGTGCATTATACATCTTGGCTTTCCAGTACAGTACAGTTACAGTAGTCATGCTTGTTCTTAATACTATGAATCATGGTGACCGTTGTAAATACTTATTCTTTCCCCAAATAGGCAAGATGGTGCCGAATCTCGAATTGCAACAATAGTCATTCGTGGGTCTACTGATAACTATATGGATGATATAGAACGAGCCGTAGATGATGCCGTCAACACATTCAAAGGACTTTGTCGGGTAAGATAATGCACAGTGTAGTAGTGAGAAGGAAAAGTGATTTTTTTTAGATTAGTTTTTTCTACACTAATGGGCATTTTGCAAACTCAAGAATAAGTTAACTTCTAAGGAAGTCCATTTTCTTTTTCACTGTTAATCTTGTCTTTCCCTCAGTTATTGTTAGCAGTACTACTTACTCAATTCACCGTTGCATGGGAAATTCCAGCTCTTTGGACTGTCACACTATTTGTACCTGATGCAGTTGTAAATTTGTATTTGTTTTCGAAGGTGTGGATAGCAGTAACTTTCACAACTACTTTCAATGCATTCCAATTGTTCATAACCCACACAAAAATTCTTACATCTAACTTTCACCTTTGTCTTATAAAGTCTTATATACTAATTTCTCATCTGGAAAAGATTATACCTGTCCACCTTTTATACTCTTCTTAGTATTTTGTATGAAGTAATAACAAGTATGAAGCAAGGATAACAAATAAAACCTAAACTTAGACATGTAAGTTTTCCTAATGCAAATTATGAATTATAATTTTGAAGTTAATACTTTATGCGTATCCATATTGTCATTGTATTTATTACTTTAACAGGATGATGCATTGCAGTTTGGGCCAAATTATGCATAAATAGCTGCATAGTCTCCCTGGCTTAGTGCCTTCTTTTGATAAATCTGTGTAAATACAGAAAAACAGAATTGGACACCCAAAATATATTATAAATTGTAGTATAAAAGTATTTGTCATGATTCTAGGATGGGAGGTTTGTAGCAGGAGCTGGTAGCACAGAAGCAGAGTTGAGCCGTCTTGTAGAACAGTACGGGTTGCAGTGTCCAGGACTAGAACAGTATGCTATTAAGAAGTTTGCTGAAGCCCTTCGAGTTTTCCCAAAGGTAAGCTCTATAATTATTATTTTTTGTAATTACTGTAATTGTTCCATAAGTACCTGCTCAGGAGCTTGATCTCTACTTGGGTTATTTAAAGGGTGCTTGCTTATCAATGTTGATAGTGAGGTGTAGCTTTTCCACGCCTGATGCATTTTTACATCTCTTGACATTTGATGTCATTTCTAGAGGAGCCCCTTTTGGCTTCCCGAAGTTCTCATCGAGGTTGCTCCTAGTTACTAGGAATCAGTCGTGGAGTTATTTGATCTACTGGGGCCAAGAGCCAGAACGTGGCCTCCTAACGGAGGCACAAAACGTGAGGTGACATTCTGCCTACCCCACTGAGGAAGCATCCAGTCAACATACCTATACAAACCACTGCTAGATTAAAAGGAACCAAAGCCTCAAAACTGTGTAAATAAATAATCAACACTCGAAACTACCTTAAACTTTTTGGAACCAAATAAACGCCCCTCCAATTTGGTGCCCCAGAGTCTCCCCAACCCTCCCAAGCCAGTACTGTTGCTTATGTGGACATCTTTGGTTGTCCACTGTAGTGCTCCTGGGTCACCAATCAATCATGTGGGTCCTGCTGTAACCAATTCTAAGCTAAGTTCCAGCCATCCTATGACTTAGTCATATGTGGCCATATGAAACCATTGCTTGTTTGTTTAAATTGTATTACCTTTGTGAGCATTTTTTTTACTGGCTTGCTGTTTGGACTTGGGCTTGCTTGCACCTCGAGTATGTGTTTAGGGTTACTTACCTGGGTGCTTCCTGGTGCTGTCCCTGCACTGACATTACTTCTCTGGTGTGTTTCAGAGTTTGCTCTTTTGAAGCCTGACCACTTGGGTGGTCGGATATTTCAAGTCTCATTTGACTAGACCTGTGGTGAACCGTTCAGTTGGTTGGGGTGCACTGGGGATGCATGCTCCTTTTACACAGCAAGCCAAAGCAAGCGTTCACAACCGCATTGACTAGGCTGTTCTTGCATACTATCTTCCAGAGCATTCCCAGTGCCTGGGTGTCTTGTTTGGTCATTCTTTCAGGAGCTGGTAATCCCCTGCAGTGTTTGTGTGGTTACCATGGATTGCCCTGCCGAGCCTGCACTTTCCCTTTGTGAGTTTGAGGTGTATTTGTCATCTGTGCCACATAGTAATGATCATCTTTTCTGCCTGTCATGATGTCTGTTGGGTCGGTGACACCCAGCAACATCGAGTCCTGTGGTGTTTTTCTGCATTCAACACATCTTTCTAATGGTTTCTTAAGTTGAAGCCCAATGGGCAGCTGCCACTTCGTGGGTTCGTTTTGCTTATATTCAGCAGTTCCTGTTTTGTTCCTGTTTGGGTGCCCCAGAGTTGGTGTTGGTGAATTCCACTTTGGTTTTGTCTGCCTTCTCTTCCCTTTCTAGTGTGGTGCGCCTAGTTTCTGTTCCCCTTCCCCCTGCTTCTGGCTCCGAAACGTCTGGCTCTTTCCAGGGATGTAGGAACTTCATGCATGGTTTCGTTTGCTTTCTGGAGACCTTTCTTTAGATTAGTTATAAGTCACACCTGGCAACAGTCATGCATTTTCTGGCCCTCTTAATTTTTTGTCTAGCTAGATCCATGAGAACATTGATTCAGTTGGCCCAGTGTCAAGTGTGGGAGGCATTATTGCCTGTAGCTTAGGTTTTGCAGCATTACCCAAGTTGTATGCACCAATCCTTTGGGAGGTGGTGATAGCTGGTCTCGTGTGTAGGTAGTCCATGCTGGCCCAGTCTCTTGATTCATCTTGGTCCTTTGCATTTTTGTCTGCTTCCTCCCTTTTTGCCTCTTTCCTGAGGATGTTTTTCCTTGGTTTTTGTCTTCCTTTTTGTCATGTCATCTGGTTTCTCGTTTTTTTGTACTGGGGTTCTGTACTCAGAGGTTCTTGTGCATCACAGAAAGGTGCCAATGCTCATGGTTCATGCTGGCTCTTTTACAACTCGCCACCTTTGACGGTTGGGGGGTCGTCTAGCCCAGTTTGCCAGCTCATGGTCTCATGATTTGTGGGCCTTTCAAGTCATTTCCTGTGGTGGAGGTGATCTTTTCCTTCTCCATCCAGGGCTTGGGGATTTTGGATTAGGTCTCTTTCTTGCTCTTCCATCAGGTCATTGTGGATTGGTTGGCCCTCCAGCATGGTTGAAATGCCTGCAAGTCTTTGGTTAATCCTTGATTCTTTGGGTTTCAACAAGTTTATTGTCCAACCTTCCGCATGACTACTCTGACCTTGATGCTGTTCGTATTAATATAAATTAACCCCTGCACTGTGTACTTGTTACATATGACAACCCTATGATGCATAAGAAAAATAGTTAACCCTCAAACCGCGCATATCATATATAAATGATATCAGTGACAAAACCGAAACCGCGCACATCATTTATATATGATTTCGTGTCTAGCGCTATAATTTAAACGCCCCGCCTAGGATAGGGGCAGCTATAGTACAGCCACGACTGATAGTTGCCAGATGCCACCTAGAAAAAAAATCGAACCCAACATTCTTGGGTGTGAGAGCGTCAGTATTGAGCCAGCCACCAAGGCTGGCGCACGCAGCACGAGCTCACAGCACCGCTGTTCAGCTTGTGACCACAGCATCGCCTACAAATGCCAAAATATAAGTGATACTGCTATTATTTAGCAGTGATAGTATTACTGAAGCCCCCTGAATTTGATAAAACTGACCAGGATTCTGATAACAGCTTGATTGTGGAGATATTTAGCGCTGTGCTCGATGGAGGGAGGAGTACGGCTGTGGAGGGAGGGTTGTGGGCGTCGTCTTCTGACTGTGTGTGGCCACCATTTATTGACTGCACTCACCATACCAGCTTAGTGGTTCGCTATGGTGAACACAAATGTAGATACAGTACTTACATATAACGTGTGTATAGTGTTAGATAACAGCGAGAGGAGTAGGTTGGGAGCCGCCATTTTGGTGAGAGAGGAGCGTCGTCTGCACGACTTGGCATGTTGTTTACTGGTGGCCACTATGGTCTTTGGGCACCATACCAGCTTATTTGTACAGGTATAGTGAATAAAACAGGTAGATACTTATATATAATGTGTATACACAGCATAATAACACCACAACCAATATTGTTGGAGGAGAAATATTAGTGCGTCTGGCCTTGAGGGCAGCCGCCGATCAGCTGACTGTGGAGTAATTACCTAAGTGTAGTTACAGGATGAGAGCTACGCTCGTGGTGTCCCGTCTTCCCAGCACTCTTTGTCATATAACGCTTTGAAACTACTGACGGTCTTGGCCTCTACCACCTTCTCCCCTAACTTGTTCCAACCGTCTACCACTCTGTTTGCGAAAGTGAATTTTCTTATATTTCTTCGGCATTTGTGTTTAGCTAGTTTATATCTATGACTAAGATATAAGAGTAGCTACGTCTTTGTGCCTTTACTCACCATACAAGCTTAGATGTACAGTTATGGTGAACAAAACATGTAAATACTTATATATAATGTCTGTGTATAGTGAATAAATGCAAAAACAGTATTGTGGGAGGCAAATGAGGGTGAGTGAGGTGGTGTTGAGGGAGGGAGTGGCAGTGAGTGGCTCGCTGGTGTGTGGCGGCCACTCCTCGTTGCTTTTTGACTCACAAGACCAACTTAGTAGTTCGTTATGGTGAACAAAACATGCAGATACTTATATATAACCTGTGTATATAGTGTAACAACAGCAAAACTGTTTGTTTTATGAATATAATAATTGAATCACTTATATGCACACCATAATTTTGAGTACAGCGATGGTTCACACATTTTATAATATAAATATACCACAATTCACTGTATGGAATAATATTACTGGAAAAAAACTAAGAAAAAATCAATCAGAGACATTGAAATAATTAGGAAATAATATATTTGTGGCAACTGCCGTCTGACAGCTCGGGCGGAGTAGACCTCGTCTGGCGAAGGTTCTGCCAACGCCCCTTTTTTGCCACACTTCCCTACCCTACTGCGGGTAAAATATGCCACCTACGATTTTTTTGTTATTTTTTCCGTGATCAGGGAACAAAAATAAACACTTCTATAAGACAAAAGAATTTTTTGGATTTTTTTTTTTTGTTGCGCCTGTGGGTGTGAATTCCATTTGGGCCCCTAGTGGTTTGAGGTTTAAACAATTTTTTTTATTCTAATATTGTTAAAATGGGTTCCCTGACCTGACCATGAGAAAGCAAAGATAATTTCATTATTGCACTATTTTGGCTGTAGTGAAGCAAAGAATGTCATGATGCCGTCACATACATATTCATGAGTGCTTGTGCAGCAAATGCCCCGGGCATTTTATGTGGGCTATTCAGGCAGCGAGAGTTGCTGGGAATGATCATTTTCCTAAAATGTCGATATAATCTATAATTTTCCAAGGGGAACCCCAATGGGGCTCACTGATTAACACTTGAACTGCCTGGGTTCTGGCCCAAGTTGGTCGGGTGTTGCCCCGTGAGCGCTCTGTCACACTTCAATGTTTATATTCTTTCCAGTTTTCTAACCTTATTTTTCGTGCTACGTCGTTCGTTTTAGTATCAAATTGTTGACAGTAGAATAGCACACATTAAAAAAATCCATACTAATTGTACTGTAAATATTTCTTTGGTAAATTTTTATATATTGATAACAGTGGTTATGTCATTGACCAGCACCACCACACTAAATGTTTATACTCTTTCCAGTTTTCTGATCTTATTTTTCGTGCTACATCCATCATTTTAGTATCAAAGTGTTGGCAGTAGAATAGCATGTATTGTAAAGTAAATCCCATAATTTGTTTGGCATGCTACTTGAGATGCCACCTACACCACTGGCATGGACCCAGTCTCAACACCAATGCATTAACTGGGAGATGTAGATCTTATAATATACACAAGGTGGGTACTTTAAATTGAACTTGAGGCCAATTTCCCTTCAGTTTCCCTACGAGACATTACATAGCATTGTTTGCAGGCTTAAGTACTGACACAACATACCTTCGCCTAGTAATGCTTCAAACTCCTACCACTAGCCACAGCACAGTTCCTAGTATTAGAATCCTGGTCACTAACTCCAGAAAATGGGTTGTCATGAATGTCCATGGAGGTAAAGGAAATAGCAGGAGGCACAGTTGCTGTAATAGATGCTGGGACTGCAGCAGTGGTCATGTAGGCCTCACTCGTTCTTCAATGTCACTGCCTGAATCACTTGTACCTGATCATTGTGTACAGTCTTTATCAGTATCATCTTCATCACTATCAATGTTGGCTTCTAGCATTTTCTTGATTTCTTCATTGGTGACCGAGGCTGTGGCGTGTGCTTTGCTCATGGTTGCTTTAAAAAAAAAAAAAAAAAAAAACCTACCCACTAACATGTGGGAGTTCACAAATTGTTTTCAAGGTGGCTGTTTACTGTAGGGGCATCATATGGATGCCCCATTTACTGTGTAATGGTTTTAATCTTAGGCTAGACCTAAAATCAACCCCCTGCGCTAAAATTGATGAACGCATCTTTCTTTAAATTTGACCGCCGATTGGACAAGCTTAGCTTGGACAGGTGTCGCTGCAGTGACTTTCTGGATGTTTTTCCGGTGGTTTGTTGGAGTGACACTTGCTCTGTTCCTCCCTGAGGCCAGGTTCTGGCTCTGGTACCCAATAGGCCAAACAGAAATCTATGGCTGACTTGACCTAGTAGTTGGGAGCAATGTCACAAAGATAGCTTCAGGGAGCCACTGGGACTTGTTCAAAAAGAAACATTGAATATATTTCATTACATTAAATTTTTATTATCATCATCATCTTAACGGCATCTACGGACATGGCTTCCTGCATTCCAATATTTTCAGAAATGTCATAATCACTTACATGTGTAGATTGAAATAAACTGCACATTTTCTAGGTAAGAAATTTTGTTTACCATTGATACTGGGTGCTGGTAATACTACTATATACTAATATATACAACATAATAGTAATAATAGCAATACTAAAGTCTTAAGAAAACGTATACTTAAAAAAAGAATATCAACATAAAATGTGCATTTATTAAGACCTAGATGGATGTTTTGCGCACTGCACTGTGAAAAGTGCCTTTTGGCGCTCTGAGAGTTGCTATTTTTTTTAATTAGCCTATATTTCAATGTTTTTAATGTTTTCATTACTCTTTGTGTTTTGAGATGGAAATAGTTGAGTTTGGAAACATTTTGACATTAACTTTCCTTAAGTGCTAAAACTACAAATGTATTAATAATAGTGAATTTTATTTTCTCTCCAAACAAAGGTTCTTGCTGATAACTGTGGTGCATCAGATCAAGAAACACTCTCCAACCTGCTAGCAGCCCACACCGAAGGCAAAACAAATGCTGGCTTTGATTGTGAGGGAGATGGATCTAATGTTATTGATGCAGCAGAGAAGGAAATTTATGATCTATTCCTTACTAAATTTTGGGCTTTAAAGTATTCTACTTCGGCTGCTAACCAAATTCTTCGTGTAGACCAAATTATTATGGCCAAGCGAGCTGGTGGACCAAAACCAAGGGGAATGGGGCCACAAGATCCTGATGATGATTAGTCATGTTGATAAACTAATACGTTGTTTTGCACTTCAATTAATATTTCACTTTACTTTGGCTGCCTTATTAAAACGAGTCCAGGGAGAAAATATTCCTGCTAATTTGCTTTAATTCTGGAGCAAAAGGAATAGCTTGTATCTAATTTCAGCAGCCCACTCGTGTCAAGCTAAACCTTTTTCTTAAGCTGGAGCTTTTTTATATATAAAGTATATATAGCCATTTAAATTTTTATTCATCCTAATCACATGCTTTTGACCAATGCATATACAAATTATTGCAATTTGTAGGTTGTTACAAATTATAGTAGACTGGCTATAAAAAAGTTTATTACAAAATACATGGTTTAAACAAATGGTTGTGAAGCAGTATCCTATGTAACTTCATCAAATTAATATTGGTACAAATAAGTAACATATAATACAGTTTTATGTCTTTTTAGAATGTATAGGAAATTTATTAACAGGAAGCAGTGTTATATAACAAGTTAAATAGCACTGTATATAATGTCAAATGTTTACAATGTCTGTCAAATCAATAATAGTATTTTCCACATGCCTATCCTAGTACTGTACTAATACAGTTCTATATAACTGATCGGACGTTTTCTTGCAAAATTAAGTTAAAAGTACACTTAACCTTTTAAATTTATAAGGTTTTTAATGCATGAATTAATCTTACCATAGCCACTTGTGGCAAATCACTGGAAACTTCCAAGCATCTGGATGGCCATAGTGTGGAGTATTATTTGCAAAGTCCTGGTTGCTCCAACGAAAAATTGGTTGCTGGTCATATGTAGGTCCATTAACTGCGAGAAACTGGAGATCTAGAGCCAATTTTGCAGTTGTCATTTTCATATCTGTACCTCCATGAGATCGATGGCCAAGGGCACCAAATGGGTAAGTCCCATTCTTGGGATTCAGATCATTCCTTGCAGAAATTGCATTTTCTGCACTGTATGGCGGTGTGCAATTGCAATGTGCTAGAGGATCATGCTTATAATTATTATACCGCATTAGACTTATCATTGTACGAATATTTTTAACAGAAGTATGATCTCGTTTGAAGATTAGAGCTCTTGGGGTTTTGTCGTATGTAAACCAGTCTCCATAATGTTCTACCATAGCTGGGCCACCACTAAGATTAAAAATGGTAGGGTAGAAAGGAACATTGTAGCTGGGCCAGTATGATTGCTTCCGCAGGATGTGAGATTGGTCGTCTCTAACAATGAGACCAGGGAGTTGCTCTAGTACCCACAGCGTATTACGTCTGAAAATTAACACTCGAAATGTAAATGTGTATAAAAACTTAACCTCATTAATTATTTTGGGAAATATTATTAAAGAAAATTAGGTACTATTTGATGAACTTTATTATAAATATATTAACTATGGAATTTGACCAAATGCCCACTAGTGAAGCAATATTGTGTTAAAATACTTTTTGTATTTTAAGAACTGGTGAAGACTTTATAGCATACTTGATTACAGAAATATGGTACTGGACTGTACTGGTCTTTGTATAGATAGTTTAAACAGAATACAGCTGCTTTTGCAGCATCAAAAGGTGCATGTCGGCAAAAGCTGTATTTTGTGTGATTATTACACCAATGCAACATTTATTTCGAGTGGGCATAAGGTATATTGAAGATAATATTTACTTTCAATACCAGAAACATTCCAGCTCAATAGTCAGATTGCAGAATAAAAAAAAAATGGGTAGGAACTGGCTGGCTTCTGCATTCAAGAGGGAACTCTACAAAAAATACCTGAGCAGCAGTGTCAAGCAGCCTGGTTGGTGACCAGGCAACGGGACTGTTGATCCCCAGAAGCTTCACAAGGTAGGTAGGAATCCTTTTATAGGGTACCCAGATTTCCCCCTCCTATCACTTTTACTATTTTAAATACACACCATCCTTATCACTTAACATCCTCACACCCTCTCCATCTCCCCCATACATCCCTTTCCCCCACCACTAACCAGCATACACCTTGTCCCTTCTACCCAGTCACACACCCTCCCCTTTCCCCAATCTCCATTTACTAGGGGATAAAACCAAGAAATAGTGCAACGTGGCCGACATGAAGTACTAGCTATGCTAGAGCAACAATCTAATGACACTGGTGCTTTGAAGGAAAGTAGGAGGTTTTAAAGGAATTCAAATGTTGGTAAAAAACGGATACCAGTGGAGCTGGAAGTGCCAATCAGTAATTAATTTAAGGAAATAAGCCGTGTGATGTGGGACAGCTTAAGTCTCATAAGGACAATTTAGTGAGGCAATTATTAGCCAGGGCCAGTAAACAAAAGGAACTATTATTAACTGACAAATGGTACTCAAGAACCATTAGTATAAACAAACTGATAACCAACAGTGCTTCACGGAGAGCTAGAGATTGAGGCCACCCACAAGATTCCAAGCAATGCAGAATGTGTTGTATAACGCCACTTAAGGGGGCGTTATTCCAAAAATATGCAATAAATGAAAACTCGTTCAATTTCAATCAAACTTTTTGACAAGTTGTACACGAAAAGGGCCTCATCTGGTCCAAGTCTCAGCATCATAGCACAAATAGGAAGGGAGAACAAAAAATATTGAATTATGTGTCAAAAATTTTCCAAAATGGTCAAAAACGATTATCAAACAAAAATGTCAGCTGAGAGTCAGACATGATTTCAGTTATCACAATAGCATATATTAAAAACAAATTATAATTAGTTTTATTAAAAAAAAAATTAGTTAAAAAAAAAGGCAAACTTTTTTTTTTTTTAATTGTATCTCTTGTTTATAGGGCGATTTGCATGAAACTTTTACAGATAGGCATACGTGCAGTCAGGTGTATAAGTGCCAATTTTGGAGGAAATTAGTTGATGTCAACCTCAGCCACAGAGGGCAACACTTTTTTACTTGAATGTTTGTTACTTGAAAATGAATATCTCATTTTTTATTCAATTTACATGAAACTTACACATTATAAGTAAATTGTATGTCTAACATCGTAAGCAAGCGTTTTATCCTGAGTTCATTTATTGACTTTATAATAGCAATAAACATGATATATTTGCATAATTTTGGGGGAGAACTTAGACTATTTGTATTAGGAAAACTAAAGCCGTTTTGGAAAATCCCTTGCAAGATATCCTTTATTATATGTTAATGTGTCAGAAAAGTATCATAGAATGATTATATCTGAAAGGTGTGTTTGTAAACTTATACTTGAAAATGTGTAAAATTCAGTGAAAAAAAAAAATAAAAAAATTAAAAATCTCCCCAACTATTTAGGCTACAGTACCGAAACTTAGAACAATTGCAGCCCTCTTCACACACAACTAGTCAAAAATAATGGTTGACACTAAACAACTTTATTGTACCCGAATGATGCCCCCTTAAGTGAACTTGTTTATTGTAATATTTTAAATCATATTGCAAAACATCCCCATATATGTAAAACCCAGATAATACTATCTTAATATGATAACCGCATTACCTTGTGATTCGACAACTGACGATAACCACTGTAAGGGTTAAAATACTGAACAATTTGGAGGATATTGACCCGGACAGCTTCGTCAGAAGGCCATATGTTACACACAGAAGGAACATTGGTTTCAGGCTCAAGAAGGCACAATGCATGACACAAAACAACAAATGGTTTATCTAACCTGTCCTCTTACAAATTACGTTGTTTTTCGTTTGTATGCGCTATGGCCAAAAAAGGCTATAATTTGAAAATAAATTCTGGATTTTTTTTCTAAAATGGCAAGTTACAGGTCCTCTTGTAGGTTAGGAGGGCATGAAGTTCTAAGGTCTCAAAATGTCATGAAAACCCTTAATTGAAAGTTTACTCTCCTAACTCAACAGACTAAGCCAGAGGACCCAAAACAGAAAACGGGACAGTACGTCACTTTTGCGAGCTGATTCCATTTTCAATTATATCCTCCTTTAGCCTGATTGTGCATGTGAACAAAAAGCAATGTAATTTGTAAGAGGATAGGCAGGGTTTACCACCCATAGGCCGATAAACCCATGGAACTGCCTACACACTGAAGCCATAAATTCTGAATTTAAAAATCCAGCACAACAAAATTATCAGGACAAAGGGGGATCTTTAATTCGCTGCCGACATCTTGTCCTTGTCAAGGCCTTTTGTGATGTGGTTCTTGGGTAATACTGTACCACAGCCAGAGTATACCCTGGAAACACAAACCATAACTGTCTCTATTTTCCACTTGTTACATCTTGGCTTAACGTGCTTATGATGTATTAGAACGTTGTTACAACTTGCTATATTGGTTGTTATAACTGGTTAGGTGTTAAAACTTGTTCGAACGTTGTACCAACATGTGGTACAACGGAAACCAACAGGTTTCGGTGTGTGTTTGGTGGGTATGCAGGTAATGTGTGAAACCCCAACTTAAGTTTCAGTGGACGCATCAGGACTCCTAGAGAATTCAATTGAATTCCAAGTTGCGTTACTATTTTTTTTGCATATCGTAGCCTAGTGGTCTAGGGCTTCTGCTTATCCAGTATGCAGGTTTGAATCTTCCAGATGGCTCCTACAGATTTTTTCAAAGAAGAGAATATTACAAACCATATCAAATTTACAGATGACACTGAAGATTTTTGGTACAGTGGGAAGTGACAATGATTACTGAGGCCTTAACAAAGAGATCTACATGAACTTTACAAAAGGGTCAGAAGACTGGTAAATGTAAGACCTTCATGAGGGGCATAACAACCCATGCCACAACTACCAAATTAATAGCATTACATTACAGCAGATTGATGAAGAAAAGAACCTTGAAGTCAAAATCCACCACACGCCAAAAAGTGCACAACAGGTAGGAGCAGCAGTCATAAAAGCTAATCAAGTTTATCTTTGACTTTAAGGAAAAGAAGGTAATGATTCAACTGTTTAAAATAATTAATATAATAATAATAATTCATTGTGTTGGGGGACAGGAAGCCAGAGTGTATTTATACACATTAGGGTTATTAGGAGGAGTGGAGAAAATAAACTTGGTTATTATTCTAATATACAAACTGCCAGATACAACGGCCGAGGAATTTGCAGAACAAATAAACAAAATAGAGAATAGCCTTGATAAATTTTACGGGCTATTCGTGCCCGTGCCACCTCTTGGGTGGCTTAATCTTTATCAATTTTGATAATGTGGAGAATCCGATACCTGATATTATCTTCCTAGGCGACTTCAACTTGCCTAGTCTAAGATAGAGAATAGCAAACAATAATATTATACCAGGAAATCTATCGGGACATAACCAACCACAGATTAGAGAACTGCTTAGATTCTGTGACAAATTTTCACTCAACCAGCAGATATCAGAGCCAACGAGAAATGAAAATATTCTAGATCTGGTCTTTACAAACAATGAAGACATAATCAGGGACATTACGATATCAGATACCACATACTCAGATCACAAGCTCATTGAAGTGCAAACTACCATCAATACTCAGAAAATGTTGATCAAGTGAGAGGTGTTATTCAGTAAATTCAATTTTAAAAATAAAGGATAGACTGGTAGAAAATAAACGGAACTTACAAACATTCCATGGGAAACTTTTAAGTAATACAAATCCTACAGAAGGAATTGAAAAACTGACTTCGGAAGTGTATCAAGTCTGTCTGAAACATATTCCTTTGAAGAAAGCCAGAAAAAGGTACAACGTAGAAAGAGAACGCAGACGACACTATAAAAGAAGGAAAAAATTAACAGAAATGCTTAAACAGACAAGATTTTCCCATCAAAGAAGGAATAATTTAAATAGGGAGATTGAAGAAATCCAGTGGAAATTGAAACGCTCATATCAGACTGAAGAAAGGCAGTTAGAACAGAAAGTAATTCAGGAAATTAAGAAAAATCCAAAATACTTCTTCACATACGCAAAATCAAAATAAAAAATCACTGCCAGTATTGGACCTATTCGTACAAGTGAAGGTTCATACACGGAGGATGACAAAGAAATTGGTGAAATCCTAAAAAGCAGTATGAGGACATATTTAGCACTCCAATAAACAACATGAGAGTGGAAGATGCAGGCAATTTCTTTGTGTGTGATAACACAAACGTACTTGTTTTTGAAAGAGAAATTGAAAACATGCCCATGCACTCGGCTCTGGGTCCAGATTCATGGAATTCAATATTTATAAAGAAATGCAAGGTACCGGTAGCACAGGCACTCAGTATAGTGTGCAGGAAGAGCTTAGACATGAGGGAGATACCAGATGCACTTAAAGTAGCAGACATAGCCCCTCTACACAAGGGAGGGAGCAAAACATTGGCAAAGAATTATAGACCAGTTGCACTAACGTCCCACATAATAAAAGTATTTGAGAGAGTGATTAGTAGGTCAGGTCAGTCAGTCACTAGATTCATGGAAACCAATGACTCCACAATCCAGGCCAACATGGATTTAGAGCAGGAAGGTCATGCCTCTCACAGCTACTTGATCACTACGACAAAGTCACTGAAGCATTAGAAGAAAGACAGAAAGCTGATGTGGTATATACAGACTTTGCAAAGGCTTTCGATAAATGTGACCATGGAGTGATAGCACACAAAATGAAGTCAATGAGAATAAATGGTAAAGTAGGATGCTGGATACTCAAGTTTTATGTCAAACAAGACACAATGAGTAACAGCCAATCATATAAAATCAAGTCCAAGCACAGTTAAAAGCTCTGTACTTCAGGGTACAGTCCTTGCACCGCTGCTTTGCCTTATTCTCATATCAGACAGACAAAAATACAAATCACAGCTTCGTATCATCCTCTGCAGATGACACAAAAATCAGCATGAAAATTATCTCAGCTGAAAACATTGAAAAACTTCAAGCGGATATTAATAAAGTTTTCGACTGGGCAACAGAAAATAACATGATGTTTAACAGTGATAAATTACAGGTACTAAAGTACAGTAAAAATGAGAACCTTAACATAATACAGGGTACAAAACACAATCAAATGTGCCCATAGTAGGAAAGCAACATGTAAAGGATTTGGGAATAATGATGTCTGACGACCTAACGTTTAGGGAGCATAACCAAGCAAATATTGCGTCAGCCAGAAAAATGATTGGATGGATTACGAGAACTTCCAAATCCAGGGATCCCATCACAATGGTTGTACTATACAAATCACTTGTACTGTCCTGTCTTGAGTACTGCTCAGTACTCACTCCCCCCTTCAGAGCAGGAGAGATTGCTGAAATAAAGGGAATACAGAGAACATAGACGCAATAAAGCACCTAAATTATTGGGATTGTCTCAAAGCTCTCCAAATGTACTCACTGGAAAGAAGACGAGAGAGATATCAAATAATATACACGTGGAAGATACTGGAGGGCCAACTGCCAAATCTACACAGTAAAATAACAACATACTAGAGTGAACGATATGGAAGAAAGTGCAGAATAGAACCAGTGAAGAGCAGGGGTGCCACAGGCACAATCAGAGAACACTATAAACATCAGAGGTCCACGGTTGTTCAACATCCTCCCAGCGAGCATAAGAAATATTGCCGGAACAATTGTGGGCATCTTCAAGAGAAAACTAGATCATTTTCTCTAAGGGGTGTCTGACCAACCGGGCTGTGGTGGATATGTGGGCCTGCGGGCCGCTGCAAGCAACAACCTGGTGGACCAAACTCTCACAAGTCAAGTCTGGCCTCAGGCTGGGCTTGGGGAGTAAAAGAACTCCCAGAACCCCATCAACCAGGTATATCTAGGTCCCCCAAGGTTGGATTACTGACCCCGCCCAGGATGCATCCCCACAACAAGCTGACTTAACTCCTGAGTACCTAATTATTGTTAGAACAATTCCATTAGGTGAAAGGAAATGTGGCCAACCATTTCTGTCCCGCCCAGGATTCAAACTCGGAATTCTCGATTGTGCGCAAAGAACGAACCCAACTGTACTACCAGGACCCTAAATTTCTGGTGCGCCCCACTTGGAGTATTGCATCCAAGAATGGAGACCTCATTTTCAGTAAGATATCTGTTTTAGAGAAAATTCAACACCAGTGACAAAAATCATTCCATAATTAGGTAAGTTGACTTTCAAACCAGGAATGCTTGAGGGCCACAGGGCTAACAACGCTGAAAACTTGACATGACAGGGCTCATCTCATCAAAACTTAAAATACTGAACAATTTGAAGGATATTGATAACAGAAAACTTGTTTAAAAGCTCATATGTAACACAAACATGGAACAATGGTTTAAAGCTCAACAAGCATCAATGTAGGACAGAAAACAGATGCTTTTTTCAAGCTTAGGGTTATAAGCCCATAGAACCGCCAACCCACCGAAGCTGTAAATGCCAAAATGCCACTGAATTTTAAAATCCAGCTCGATAAAATCATCAGGGCAAATTGGTGGACCTTTAATGAACTGCCCACTTCTTGTTCTCATTGAGGCCATAAGAGTAAGAGAGTAAGTAAAGTATACATGATACTTTATATTGAAAACCCAATACAGTATTAAAATTAAAATATATTTAAATTCTATAATTTATTTACTTGATATGCTTTCCAGGTTTGAAGAGGTTATAGTCGACTACCATCCACTGGTTGTTGTAAGTGCCACTGTTATGCATGGAGAACACATCTGTCCAGCTCTTTCCATTCTCACCTACACGGTTGGCCACAATTGTACGAATCCACTCCAACAGCTGTTGAAGAAACATATCTGTATAATAAAAATAGATGACAATAATATTGATACTAATAATAATAATACTAGTAGTATATTATTTAGGTAAAAGTACATGATATACATACATATATAGGGAACATGCAGATTGTAGGATTCATAGATAAGGCAAATACTATGCCTAAAGCCACAAATACACAATGTTTTGGGTAATGTGGGAAAAATTTAAATAACTTAAAACTAAATGGGATAAAAAAAACCACAATAGTGAATAGAAGTAGGGACATAAATAAAATTACAATTATTAAGTGATGATTGGATTGGCAAAAATTGCAACAGAATAACAGATTTTGCACTAACTTTATAGAATAAATAAAATGATATACAATTTGTTATTAAATTTTTACATGGTAGATAACAGCAGTAGTACAGGTTCAGTAATTAATTTTCAATAACAGCAAAACATAGGGTGACATTTAGGAAGTAATGTAGGTTACATAAGAGTTTCTCAGGTAATTCTTAGTTTTCTTTTAAACTGGTTAAGAGAAGGACAGTCTTTGATGTTAATATTCCACATTTTGGGACCCTTGATTTGCAGAGCATTTCTATTTTGGTTAAGTCACACTTGAAATATCAAATAGATATTTGTTTCTAGTGTGGTGCCCATGGATTCTGTTACAACACTAGGAAACACTTGAGGTAGGGATTATCATAGCACTTTAATGATTTATATATGTAGAGTACACTTGAGAGGATGTGTAGTGATTTAATTTACCCGAGGCCCACTAACACTAGTAGCCTCGATGAGGACAGTTAATCAGCAGCTTGTCAAAGGTCCCCCATTTGTGCTGATGATTTTTTCAAGCTGGATTTTAAAATTTAGTAGAGTTGTAGCATTTATGACTTCGGCGGGTAGGCAGCTCCATGGGTTTACAACCCAATGACTCGCCAGTGGATTTTCAGCTACTGGGGGTCTAAGGTTCGAACCTTTCATGAGGAAGAGTTTTCCTAATACAATTGACTTGTGGTTTATGCAAGTATGTCATACATTTGAAGCTCGCATTTTCCTTAGATAAGTGAATTGGTTTGATGAAATTGAACTATGATCTGTGACCACTAAGTGCAATCGGGTCGTTGGGGATATGGCCTCGGATATGGCCAATGACTTTTGAACAGTCAATATGGTCAGGTGGTCAGAGTACTGGACTTCCCTGTGACTTTTCAGCTCCTGGGGGTCTAAGATTCGAACCCTTTCATGAGGAAGAGTTTTCCTAATACAATTGACTTGTGGTGTATGCAAGTATGTCGTATATTTTATATTATATATATATATATATATATATATATATATATATATATATATATATATATATATATATATATATAAAAATATATATATATATATATATATATATATATATATATATATATATATATATATATATATATATATATATATGTCGTACCTAGTAGCCAGAACTCACTTTTTGGCCTACTATGCAAGGCCCGATTTGCCTAATAAGCCAAGTTTTCATGAATTAATATATTTTCTCTAATTTTTTTCTTATGAAATGATAAATCTACCCATTTCATTATGTATGAGGTCAATTTTTTTTATTGGAGTTAAAATTAACGTAGTTATATGACCGAACCTAACTAACCCTACCTAACCTAACCTAACCTATCTTTATAGGTTAGGTTAGGTTAGGTAGCCGAAAAAGTTAGGTTAGGTTAGGTTAGGTTAGGTTAGGTAGGTTAGGTAGTCGAAAAACAATTAATTCATGAAAACTTCGCTTATTAGGCAAATCGGGCCTTGCATAGTAGGCTGAGAAGTGCGTTCTGGCTACTAGGTACGACATATATATATATATATATATAAATAAATAAAAGGGTACCACCACTGGTGCAATTGTAGGGACCCATAGCCTCAAAGAAGTTAACACAGAACATCCAGAGAAAAACTTGCCATTAACTCTGAATGTGTAAGAGTGTTCACTTCTCCTACCATCCTTTTTTTTTATGTTGTACACTTTATTATACAAGGTTATACAGTTACTTATCTGACTGTTTACAAAAAGAGAACATTAAGAGGAAATAAGGGGAAGTTTGTTTCCTAGAGGCTGTAGATTTCTTCAAACTCCTCCAACACCGGGGAGGAACCAAGGATGCAGTGGGCAGTCCCCCCCCTCTGGATCGCTACACTGAAGTGCTGGAAGAGAAAACTTGCTGCTTTAGGGGTCTCTTGTAGTGTCAATGAGCCTGGAACCAAGATCCTTAAGAAACCTTTTTGCGCTCTCTCTTCCCATGGACCTAATCCTTTTGGATCAGATCCTTTTGGAACGAAGTTGTACCGGTGATCTATTTACTTGTACTTGGTTGACTTGTTTCTCTCTTTCTCTGTGTGCCTCAGCAGCTCCTGCCTGGCTGACAGAGAGGTTGATGTATGTGGTTGCCAGGGTGGATATGCAAGTGTAGTCCCATGCCAACTCTCTGCCACCCTTCCTAGGGTGCAGTGTGATTCCATCTGGTCGGCCAGCAAAGATGGCAGAGTTACGGTTCAATAGATTGCAGGGCTCTCTCTCTGCTGGACACTGAGCAGAGGCAAGGCTCCTTTTAACCACCGTGCTGTGCCGAGTTTATTGTAATTACCTAAGTGTAATTACCTAAGTGTAGTTACAGGATGAGAGCTACGCTCGTGGTGTCCCGTCTTCCCAGCACTCTTTGTCATATAACGCTTTGAAACTACTGACGGTTTTGGCCTCCACCACCTTCTCACTTAACTTGTTCCAACCGTCTACCACTCTATTTGCGAAGGTGAATTTCTTACGTTTCTTCGGCATCTGTGTTTAGCTAGTTTAAATCTATGACCTCTTGTTCTTGAAGTTCCAGGTCTCAGGAAATCTTCCCTGTCGATTTTATCAATTCCTGTTACTATTTTGTACGTAGTGATCATATCGCCTCTTTTTCTCTATCTTCTAGTTTTGCATATTTAATGCCTCTAACCTCTCCTCATAGCTCTTGTCCTTCATTTCTGGGAGCCACTTAGTGGCATGTCGTTGCACCTTTTCCAGTTTGTTGATGTGCTTCTTAAGATAAGGGCACCATACAACCGCTGCATATTCCAGCTTTGGTCTAATAAAAGTCGTGAACAATTTCTTTAGTATTTCTCCATCCATGTATTTAAAAGCAATTCTTAGGTTAGAAAGTGTAGCATAGGCTCCTCGCACAATGTTCTTGATGTGGTCCTCAGGTGACAGTTTTCTATCTAAAACCACCCCTAGATCCCTTTCTTTATCAGAATTCTTTAAAGATTTCTCACATAATTTATAGGTTGTGTGGGGTCTATGTTCACCAATTCCACATTCCATAACATGGCATTTATTCACATTAAATTCCATTTGCCAAGTGTTGCTCCAAATACTTATTTTGTCCAGGTCTTCTTGAAGGGCATGACAATCATCTAGGTTTCTTATCTTCCCTATTAACTTAGCATCATCAGCAAACATGTTCATGTAATTCTGTAATCCCTCTGGTAGATCGTTTATGTAGACAATGAACATTACCGGTGCAAGAACTGAACCCTGTGGTACTCCACTCGTGACATTCCTCCAATCCGATACCTTGCCTCTGATTACGGCCCTCATTTTTCTGTCAGTTAGGAAATTTTCATCCATGTTAGTAGCTTACCCGTCACCCCTCCAATATGTTCCAGTTTCCAGAACAACCTCTTATGGGGAACTCTGTCGAAAGCCTTTTTTAGGTCCAGATAGATGCAGTCAACCCAACCATCTCTTTCCTGTAAAATCTCTGTTGCTCGATCATAAAAACTGAGTAGTTCGTACACAGGATCTTCCAGATCGAAAACCATCCTGTCGGTCTGATATTATATCATTTCTCTCCAGGTGTTCTACCATTTAGTTTTAATTATTTTTTCCAATATTTTGACTATTACACTTGTCAATGATACAGGTCTATAATTAAGGGGGTCTTCCCTGCTTCCACTTTTGTAGATTGGAACTATGTTAGCCTTTTTCCACACATCAGCTACAACTCCTGTAACAGGGATGCCTGAAAAATCAGCTGAAGTGGAATGCTGAGCTCAGTTGTGAAAACTCAGAATTGTGAAATTCCCCCGATGCGCATGAAATAAAGTGTTCCCCCAAAAATGATTTTCTTCGTAAAATGATAAATTCCCTTCCTGAACATGTCTATGTAAAATATATACCAAATTCCACTTACTTTGGCTGTGGGGACGTGGACATGGTGCGCTGTGACGTCATCAGGGCCTGGTCGCCCGTGCGTGAATCAACCAGATATGGTCGTGCAGGCCATTTAAGCACGGGTGTTGCCACAGATATATTTTCATTATTTGTTTTATATATTTCCAGTGCAGTTTTATTTGTTTTGCTTTATCATATATGACGCATATTTGTGTCCTTTACAATATGTATACAGTTGAACGTTCATAATGTTCCCTGGAACTGTGATACATGTGTCAGTAATGTGTCCACAATAAATGTTTATTGTC
>WNGS01165339.1:20683306-20714920 GCA_020271785.1 Procambarus virginalis | reverse complement strand
GCTGCTGACATTCCAATCTTCGGTGTCAGGAAATTTATGCATAGGACAAATGGAGAACTGAGCGATAACAACACTGCCCTACTTACTTTTCTAGACTACATTTTCCTGATCGGGTCTGATTAACGGCTTCCTCCATAACTAGAGGTGTACGTTTCCTGTCCCACTCAGTGCTTTCGATGTAAAGGTTTTCACCATACCTCAAAGGCTGCACCAATGACATCAAATGTGGGAAATGCTCTGGTTCCCATTACACACGTGACTGTGGGTCAGATATACTCTGCTGCTCGAACAGTGGTGGTGCTCATGACATTACATTCAGATGATGTCCTTCATATGTCACGGCACAAACTCAGGCTTTTCCCACCATCAACCTGCATTACAGCCATGTTCTGAAATGACCTTACTCTGTCCGTCATCAACCACTATATCACACTCCGCTGCCCCCCTTTGCTTGTGCCTGATCTGTCTGTCACTGATATTCCTGTAGCCACAGAGTCCAATCCACTCCCTCAAAACGTGCAACTGAGTCCCGATCTTGTTGACACACTTGTTCTCGCATTGCAGATGCACTTGAGAAGACGATGGTCCAACTCCTGACTAAATTCTTTCCTCAATCCATCTGACCCATTCCTGAGGCTAACCCACCGCACCCCTCCTCCACATCTACTATGCTTGACATCCAACCTCCTGCGGCTACCTTTGCTGTCTCCAAGACGTTTGAACTGATGCTGGAAACCGCCCTTGATAACACCTTGGCGCGCCTTACCCGAGTCACTCCCTGGGCTGACTTGCCGCAAATCGTGACCCCTGCCACTAAGAAGAAACAATCCTCAGCTGTCCCAACTTTCAAGCACCCTGCCACTTTGCCTGACAAACTCACACATCTCACCCTCCCACGATGCATCCTCACCCCACCCCCAGGTCTTCATCATGCTGTCCTCCTGGCGTGTCTAGGAAGACCGATGCGATTGCGTCCCAGACATAAAGTTCTGGAATACATCAACATGTCTTACCCTGTCCTCACCTACTCTGTCCCGACCTAACGTACCCTAACCCTGCATGTTCATCCCGTGTTCCTTCATGTGCTCGCACTTCTCTTCCTTTCTCACATCTGATTAGCGACTGTCTCCCAAATATCCTTTGCCTCCCCACCTCTATCTCCAGCCTACATCCCACACTTTCTGTAATTAGGCGACGTTTTGCTTTCACTTTTCATGGGATTACTCATCTTTCCCGTCCTGAGTCCCTTTCCTCCCATCTGTTTATTTAGTCTTTATCATCGCCCACATAGAAGACGTCACTACCCTCCCACCTCTGCCACTTCTTGACTACTGATGCGGTGCTGTGCATGCAGCATTACCACTCATGCAGTCATCGGCAGAAAGAACCTTCATGCAAACTGCAGGTACAGTGGTACCTTCGTTTACTATCGTAATTCGTTCAGAGACGCGTCATCAACCAAAAAATTGTCAACTAAAACAAATTTCCCCATAAGAAATCATGTAAATTGAATTAGTCCATTCCACACCCCCCAAAAAATTAACTTAAAAATATATTTTATACCAAATAACACTTATTTTGTATTAGCTACAATACAGTATGTAGATCTTACTTTGAATGAAGACTCTTGTTGGCGTATGGAAGACGGTGAGGAGGAGGGGAGGAGAGGTGTTAGTGTTTGGAAGGGGAGTCTCCCTTCCATTATACCAGCAGTGATGACATTTCTGGGGTACTCACTCTATTACGTTTTGCAGGCATACCACTAGGACCTGGTTGTGGCTCACTGCTCTCTTGTTTTACTAAGAATCTGTCTAAAGAAATTTGTTTTTCCCTACGTTTTAACACTTCTGTAGTGAGACATCACATTTATTCACTAAGAATGCTCTCTTTGTTTTTACTCTATCATCTTTCTCACAACTATTTTCTTAGGTTGAACTTTACCACTGACTTTTTGGGACCAATGGCATGATATACAATTAGAACTTTTATTTAAAAAAAAAAAAATAAGCAGGCAAACAATGAAATTGTTTCAATTGAAAATTGAAAACAAGGCATTCAAGCGCGGCCACAGTCGTCACTACACGCGATAGACTTGTAAACAAACTGAGAGTGCCTCACCCCCAGCACTACGCACTCGTTCGACCCCATACTCATACAAACAGACGTCGTCTTCCAAGTAAACCATCATGTACCAATTAAAATTTTACAACGAATTTGACGTCGTCAACCGAGGTTCCACTGTTTTGTGAAGAATAATAATTTGAGCTTCAGTCTTATAGAAAACACTGCATGTGTTATGAACTTGACAACTGTACTTTTATTTATACAAGTAACCTTAATACCTATGTAGCTACATTTTAACAAATAAATTCTACTATAATGTATCAACACCTTATGAAAATACTGAATTATGTTCCATAATGAATCATATGTTCTCAAAACACCATCACTGCTGTGCTGACTTGTCAGCTAGTTATAGTTGATGCATTTTAACTTCTTGACATCGTCATAATTGCTCTTGTAGCTATGGATGGAAGTGGTTTTAACAGGAAAAGAATATAAGAGGCTGCATGTACAGTCTCGGGACATACCTCTCCAGTTGCTGTAATATTCTTCCATAGTGCTGGGTTATTGTTGCCAATAGTAGTCTCTAAGGTGACAAGGCCAGATGAGAGTATATAAAAGTCATCTCCTGAAAACAGCAAACCAGGATATGATGGAAATGTAACTGTGTGGCCAGGATTTACATCTTGTGGTCCTGATGATCCAGTTCGGCGGAATGGGAAAATGTATTTTTTCAGAACTCTCAACATGGACCGATACCTGTAAAAAACCAGCATTGAATGCAATGAAACGCTCATTTCTGGTTGAGCTCCAGAGGCTCCCTGAAACTAACAAACACTGATTAAGTGCCATACTACAAGGTGCCATCAGTCATGGAGTTCTATTCACCTACCAGGGACCACTAGCCAGAACCTGGTCCCCTCAGAGGCTTTAGTCCCCTGGTCCCCTCGGAGAGGAGCGATGGCCTATGAACAGTTTAGTTTTAAAATTAATCATAACTGCCATTAACTAGGGGAAGGCACCCAGATAGATAGGCGAACCTAATCGAAACAAAATGGACAAAACATGGTTTAAAACGAGACTGCAGAAAAGAACCAAAAGAACTCCCCCAAACAATGAAAACAAACCACCAAAATTTTGTGAGAGAAGAGTACGCTAGTTTGTCCCACCTCCCCCATCGTTTGGTGGGAGGGGGGAGGCGTACAGGGCCAGCTGGCCTGCCCCAACTTCAGTTCTATGATGATGATACACACCAATGCCCTGAGAAAGGGAGGATGGGAGAGAGAGCATCTGGGGTTAACCCAGAAATTGTTTTTTCACTACATTTAATGCTGAATTTCAAAATCCAGTTCAATAAAATCATCATAACAAATGGGGGGATCTTTGACAAGTTGCTGGCTTCCTTTCCTTATTGAGACCAGTAGATACATGGCATCTCAGGTAAATTCAGGTAAACCCACAGAGTTACTGAGGAAGTCTTCCAAGAAATGGACATGCACGGTACTGTACTATAAAACAAAACTTGCACACTGATATTTTATATATTTTAAATTTTCTCTCCAAATTCAACATGAAAATTATCTGATGAAAGACATCGAAACATTTCTATCATATATCAACTTAATACTGTATGTATTTGATGCACATTAAAGAGAGAAACATGGGAAGTTTTCCTTAATATACTCTACAGAGCTGAGCTTAGCCAATCACTTTCTCAAGCACCAAACCCCACTCTGAGGGTACAAAATCCCATGCGGGGTCCAACGGGGCCCAAGGCCCCCAAGTCAACCCCTCCCCAGCCCCAGGAACTTCACCCCAAGGACCCGGGGCCGAGTTGTCCTTCAAACCCCCTACTTCTAAAGAAAAGGCAGGAGTAGCTAAAAATGCAGGAATGAAGGGGCCCACTGGTCAGGCCCAAAAGCTCCGGCTGGAGGACTAGGCTCGAATGGCTCCGCCGCCACCCCGGAAGGGTACTCCCCCGAGTCTCAACACCAACTAAACTCTGCCCCGACTTCGAAACCCTCAGACGTTTCGAAGCTGGAAACCAAGGGGGGGGGGCTACCGGATGAACCACCGAAGGGCAAGGACAAGGAGGGGCAGACGGAACCAAAGTTGCAGTGACTCTCATCCCCAAGACAGGGTCCCTATAACCAAAATAAGCCAGTCTCGGGGCATCCGGAGAAGCACCGAACCTATCGCGTTGCAGCAACCTAAACCGAGCATGCAGCGCCTCTGCTGCCTGCACCTTGATAGTACGTTCAGTAGCTTGGGTGAACTGGAGCACGTACAAAGAACAAACATCACACGACTCTGGGTCAAAAGAATCACCGACCCAACAAGCAGATTGGCGGAGGCACAACCGGTGATTGTCACCCCTGAGACAAGGGGACAGAGCAACCTTCAACCTCGCACAAAGTGAGAGACGACTCAAGGGTCACTTCCATCGGATCATAACCCCCACGGGGTGTCTCAGGGACCTTACCCTTGTTAACAAGCTAAGGAAAGCCCAGGCAGGGTATTGAGAACCGGTACCCAAAACTACAGAGCAAACTTCTAAAAGCTGAATCCCCAGGATGTGTCCGCTCACTGAGGCCTAGCAGGGGGTACCACAAAGAATACAGAGATGTATACAGAAAGACCCCCCAATGTAGATAGGGGGGCAACCAACCAAAGCCAGACACCACCCACCAGGTAGGAAAACAAAAACAAAAGAAAAAAACCCGCAAAAGGACAACGTACCCAGGCAGAACAGAGCCAGTTGCTAGAACAGGTGGTAACTAGCTGTGTAGAACCCCATGCCCCTACCAGTGATGAAAACTACCTCCTACCCAGAAGCAAACAAGGGCAACAAAAACCCCATCTGACTCCAAGGGCGGCCAAGTACCGAGCAGTAAAAGACACAGTGGAGGTAGGCCCCAAGGTGACTTGTGGAAGGCAGCCCTAAGTACCAGGGCAGTACTTACAGGGCACCTAGGGAAGGAAACCCTAGGCGCATGCAGCCCGAGTACTGTAGAATATTACTCCTGGCTCACACATTACCTGTGGAGACAGACCACGCCACAAGTCACAGTAACTGAAATCAAAAGCATAAACCAGAGGCCATGACCTGCCAGTATCACATCAGTCAAGAACTGCCGGTTAGAATGCCAGCACGAGGGCTCTGGGACTTCCCCCTTCCTCTTCCCGGGGAGGGAAGGAAGGGTGCGCAGACAACGGGGCGGCAACATGGTGACGTCATGCTCGTTTGCTGATTTTCGTTTGGGGGAGTTCTGTCCACTCGTTCAGCTTTCGGTAGCAATATTTTTACGAGAATAGGGGTTTGTTTTGGGGTGCTTACCTTTCTGGGTGCCAGACCCAGTCGATGGCAAACATAGAATGCTCCCAACCACACGGGGGTTTCTATAGGCCATTGCTCCTCTTACCTTCTTGAGGGGGCCAGGTTCTGGCTCGTGGTTCCAGATAGGTAAGAATTCCATGCACTTGACTGATGCCAGAAAGCTAATAGATTCATATCAGCCTGGAGAGCTCCGAGGAGCCGACGGGGCTCCCCACAGAAAAGAGGCGTTGACAGAACAAGCATTGGAGGTCTGCTCCACCCAAGCTGTCAGGCGGGAGTTGCCATGAAGATATTATTACCTAATTATTTCAAAGTCTCTGATTTTGTTTCTTATTTTTTTGCAGTAATATTATTCAATAGTGTGTAGTGTGATATATTTATATAATAAAATGTGTGAACAATTGTTATACTGAAAATTATGGTGTGCATATTAGTGATTCATTATTATGTTAACACTTTCGCGCGCGCGGCACTCAGGAAAAAAAATGCCGATTGTGCGCGCGGCATTCTGGGCGCTCAAGTGTAAAGACAAAAAAGTGTATAAACTTTTCACGCTCCTAACATCAATTCTCAAGCTACGTATTTCATTTTGGTATCAATGTGTTGGCAATAAAATTCTCTACAAGATCATATGCATAAAATGTCACCAAAGCATTTGCTATCCCACCACGAAATAAATAAACACGAAGATGACTCGCCGTGACACCCAAACAGGAAGTAAATGTTCATACTCTTTCGTTTGTTGCCAGCTCCACAGTGATCCTACAGCATTGATTTTGATATCACTGAACTCGCAATAAAATTCCCCACCCAGACATATGCCTATCAATGTATAATTATGATACGGGGTGACCCGCACGAGTGTGGGAAGTGGCCGAAGCGTTAGCCGTGATTTCAGCAGCGATGACACTGTTGTGATGCAGCGCTTTGAAAGTTTATACTTATTTCACTGTCCTGACATTATTTCTGGAGCTACGTATTTCATTTTATAGCAATGTGTTCGCAATAGAAAGTTCTATAAGAACATGGGTAGAATTGGTCAACAGAGCGTCAAATTTGCGGCGAATAAAATCTTACGCGTGTTTGTACCCGTGAACGTAAAAAGTTTTTACTTTGTTCATGTTTTTCAAGTTTATACTCGTTTCACACCGTTTTTTTTTTTGTATAGTGTTCGGAATAAAATTCCCTACACAGACATATGCCTATCAAGTACAATTCTTGGGAATTCACAGCTGTAGAGACGGCCAAACACACACAACCGGAACCCGCTCTGGATACTCCAACTCACACCCGCAACACCCGCAACACCCACAAAAAAGTTTCTGGTGTTTCGTGTATACTTTAGTTTTCGTGCTACAGTTGTCATTTAGGTATCAAAATATTCCTAAGAAAATCGACTACAATACTACAACAACCTAGGACAATTATGTGTACTTACCAAAGGAAAGACGATTGTAGAAAAATAAGTTGAGCATTTTCTCTCCACTCCACCTCCTTCAGGTACCGATTCCTGAAGTTGCTCAACAGATGTTCGTAGGTGGAGTGAAGCTGGTGCGGGTGGTTACTTCTTGTCCACCCAATACACCCTTTTCCTGTGATAACTGGTGTAACACGGTATGACACAAAGTGGAACATCGCATGTCTTGCATGCTATACCAGTTTCCTTCCTAATACCCGACTTTGAACACACTTGACACCTGCGACGTTTGGGGAGTTTTACAAGTTCATGCTTCAATTTGTAGTTCAGGCGAGTCTCTGATAAAACAACACGTCCCTGTTGTCTCTGTGTTGGTTGTACACTACAGTCTGAATCGTCGCTCTCACCATTGTCTTCAAACAACAGTGTAGCAGATGAAATATCTTCATCAGATTCATGGTCGGCTTCAGCACGAGGTGTAGACGTGAAGAGAGGGCGCCTCACACCCGACGGGCCAGGTGTTGACGGGTCAGCAGCAGGATACACAGGACCAGTGTCATCATTTATGTCTGGAGAATGAACTAAATGAGGAGATGGTGTTGTTGTTGCAGGCCACTCTTCCTTGTCAAATTTCAATAAAGCCCAAATAGCAACCTCATGAAACTGGAGCAGAGTTAGTTTCTTTCGGTCATCTGTGTTGGCCTTGTACAATGCATAAGCGTTTTGCAAAGCCATTTGCAGGAAATAAAAGGTTATTTTCTTTGTCCACTTGTGACATTTCCTGGCGAAATGGTAATACTTTACCATTTGATCAAAGTGGTCAACACCCTTCATGAACTTATTGTAGTCAATAATTGCCTTTGGTTTGTTCACCACAACCTGCTGTAGTCCTGTTGTTCCATCTGGCCTACGAACTCGTTTGCGTTTTTGAACTCTATTTGTGTCTGCATTGTGGAGGTTGGTAATCATAGAGACAACTCGCTTGTCTTTCCACAGCAGAATGAAGGTGTTGTCCTTGCGGCGGTAGACTGTGGTATCCACATCAATCTTAGTCTTCGCTATATGTTGCAGGTCTTTTGGGGCGCCACGTACGAGTCTAATTGTTCCACACGTGTAGACCCCAATGGTGGAATATTGTCCTCAAGCCACACAACACTGGCCCCAGGCTGGCAAGTACGTACCGGACGTGTACGCTTGCGAGAAGGCTGGGGTGCCTCATCTTCCTCACTCGGTTCATCCTCACCTGATAATTCATAGCTTGAATCACTCCTACTATCAACAAATGGGGTTATTTTCAAACGACGAGTAGGAGGTCGTTTCCTTAGCTGGATTTTAGGCATGCACGCACGACGTGTGCGCCTTGTGGTGAGAGGCGGTGGTGCTGGTGCCCCCTCCTCTGTTAGGCCTTCAGTGTCCTCCTTCTGTCGATTCAGCCCCATGGGCTCCAGGCCCCCCAAATTCACATTCTTCTTCTAAATCCTCACCTTCTGCCTCACTTCCATCCAAATCCACTTGATCAAAGGCATCCAAGAGATTGGGAATCTTGGTGGGAGTGAGCCTCAATCCAGAGAACCTCCTATAGATGTCGGTAATCTTGACTTTCCAGATGAATCAGAGGCTCCTGTAGCCGAAACACCGCTTGGGCCTGGTGCTGGATCCATTATTGATGAATATAGTTGGTTACAAACACACAGAAACGGGTAAAAATCCTTGAAACCGTGCGAGTTTGGCGCGCGAGGGGAGAGAGATGCGATCGCTCCACGTGACAACAAAATGGGCCTGTCACGTGGCCCAGTAGGCCGACGTGACATTCGGCCTACCTAAGAGAACGGGAATTTCATGCCGCACAGTTTGAAACAAACCCCAAGTAAATCGGATTTAAGATGGATTTTTTACAATTATTTTAATACGGACCGTAAATGTACGACGCGACCGCACAACCGATAGAAATATTGCCGTCGTATATGTACGGGATGGGCGCGCGAAAGTGTTAAAAAACAATAAACATATAGTTTTGCTGTTATTACACTATATAACCAGGTTATATACAGTGGCGCCTCGATTAACGAGTTTAATCTGTTCCGGCACTGAGCTTGTCATGTGGAAAACTTGTCTTGTGAAACAACAGCAAAACTGTCGTCGGAGGTGTCCGAGAACCAGCGGGAATGCTCGTTAATCGAGGGAAAGCTCAACAGTCGAGACATATTTTCTGCGAGTGGCTTGCTCGTTACTCGAAATGCTCGTTACTCGAAATGCTCGTTACTCGAAATGTTCGTAACTGGAGCCGCTTGTCACTCGAGGTTCCACTGTATAAGTACAGTATCTGCATGTTTTGTTCACCATAACGAACCATTGAGTTGGTATGGTGAGTCAAAAAGCAAGAAGGAGTGATCGCCACACCAGCCACTCGCCGCCACTCCCTCCCTCAACATCACCTCACTAGTCAACATTCTTCTCCTACCATACTGTTTTTGCTTATATTCACTATATACAGGCATTATATATAAGTATCTACATGTTTTGTTCACCATAACTGTACAACTAAGCTGGTATGGTGAGTTCAGGCAATAAGAGACGTCGCCAGACACACAGTCAGCTGGCAGCTGGCTCTCTCACTGGTTCAAGGCCAGATGCATTAACATTTCTCCCCCAACAATACTGTTTATGGTGTTATTACATTATATAGTCACATTATATATAAGTATCTACATGTTTTATTCACCATAACTGTACAACTAAGCTTGTAGAGTGCCCAAAAAACATAGTGGCCACCCTCTACACAGCATGACAAGTCATGCAGACGATGCAACCTCCGTCACCCAAATGGCTCCTCCCAACATACTCCTTTTGCTGTTATTACACTAATACACACGTTATACAGTATATAAGTATCTACATTTGTGTTCACCATAGAGAACCACTGAGCTGGTATGGTGAATGCAGACAATAACTGGTGGCCACACAGAGTCAGCAGACGATGCTATCTCCCTCCCTCCCTCAGCATTACTCCTCCCACCATACAGCACAGTGCTAATTATCACAATAATCCTGCTATTATCAGAATCCTGGTCCTTTTTATCACAGTCATGGGTCTTCTGTGATACTATCATCGCTAAATAATTGCAGTTATATATATTTTTGACATTTTTAGGCGATGCTGTGGTCACAAGCTGAACAGCAATGCTGTTAGCTCATGCTGCGTGCGACAGCCTTGGTTGCTCAGTCAGTACTCAGGCTCTCACACTCGGGAATGTTGCCCACGATTTTTTTTAAATGGCGTCGCTAGAGGAGGAATTTGCACAAGAGCCCTAAGGAAGCTGATGTGAACCCCGTGTAGCCGCAGGACTGTTAAATCTTGCGTGTTACTTCAACATTCAATAGCTGTGGTGTGCAATTCCATGACAATTACCACAGCTATTGATGTGTTTTGCAGTTTAAGCGTTAAACAATCATAATAAAGATAACATAGACAATAAAAAAAATTAACTTACGTGTTCCATGTAACATGTGAAACATAGAGATCAGTGTTGCCTGGAAGGAGCTTAATGAGTGCCGAACAGTGGCCATCACCAGTAGCGTGACCACTCTTGACCCATTCTTCTATGCTCATATTATGAATGCTGGAATTAAGGGCTTCTTCAAGATCCTCTAGATCACCCATTAAATTTAACCATCTGAAATTAAACATAAGTATTCTTCTTTAAATACTGGACTGCATCACAAATCTGTTGAGAAAAGGAACAGAAAAGTTAATGATGCAATAAAGAAAATTGAACAAAAATAGGAGTTCGATTTTTGATGATTTGATGATTTAGGAATCAAATATTGCACTGTACAGTGGTACCTTCGTTTACGATCCTAATCCATTCCCAGAAACGCGTTGTACACCAAAAATTCGTAAACCAAAATGAATTTTTAAATAAGAAATAATGTAAATTGAATTAATCCATTCCATACCCCCAAAAATATTAACTTAAAAATATATTTCATACCGAATACAGTACCACTCGTTTTGTACTACAATACAGAATATATATCTTATCTTTATTGAGGACTGAGGACTTTATTGTTGGCATATGGAAGGTGAGGAAGTGGGGGAGGAGAGGTGTTCGTGTTGGGAAGAAGAGTCCCCTTCCATTATAACATCAGGCAGTGATGACTTTTCTGGGGTATTCTCTCTCTCCTACGTCTTGCAGGCATACCAGTAGGACCTTGTTGTGGCTCACTGCTTGTTTGTCTTGCTAAAACCTGTCTACTGATAATTGTTTTCCCTACCTTTTAACACTTGTCTGTAATGAGACATCACATTGTCATTAAGAAGCACATCAACAAACTGGAAAAGGTGCAAAGACATGCTACTAAGTGGCTCCCAGAACTGAAGGGCAAGAGCTACAAGGAGACATTAGAGGCATTAAATATGCCAAAACTAGAAGACAGAAGAAAAAGAGGTGATATGATCACTACATACAAAATAGTAACAGGAATTGATAAAATCGATAGGGAAGATTTCCTGAGACCTGGAACTTTAAGAACAAGAGGTCATTGATTTAAACTAGCTAAACACAGATGCCGAAGAAATATAAGAAAATTCACTTTCGCAAACAAACAGAGTGGTAGACGGTTGGAAAAAGTTAGGTGAGAAGGTGGTGGAGGCCAAGACCGTCAGTAGTTTCAAAGCATTATATGACAGAGTGCTGGGAAGACGGGACACCACGAGCGTAGCTCTCATCCTGTAACTACACTTAGGTAATTACACTTAGGTAATTACACACACATACACGTGAAAAGAAAATTACCAGCCGCCGACCAGTGGGCAGAGAGCACCACGCCGGCCAGGCAAGAAGGCACAAAACTGCATCAAAAGGCCCACCTCGACAGCAAAACCTCAAAGTCCCAGCACGACCACAACACGTGCCAAGACCCAAAAAGATCAGTCTGCAAGCCAGGAAGACCCCGGAACTCCAGAAGGCAGAACCGGGTCACACACGAGGAAACAAAGCCCCCTGAACCCACAAAGGGGGCCCAAGAAGAAGAAACCTCCGGAACAAAACCAAAGAACCCAAAGGAACCTGGAATCGAACCAGGGGGAGCCCAAACCACCACATTTGCCGGCGGAGATACACCACAGAAAGGCAAAGCACAGCCCCCAGACAGAACCCCCAGGGAAACAGTCAAAACAGACTGAAAACCGAGGGACAAGGTGTGGGAGCAAGCATAACAGCCAGGGACACTTGAGCCCAAACCCAAGGGCCCAGACCCAAAACAGACAAAATGGAAAACCCGGTGCAAAATCAACACTCACACGTTCCCAGAGGAACAGGAAACGAGCAGAAAACACCAGAAAAGCAAAGAAATGACAACAGGAGAATAAAACCCTGAAAAAAGGTGAAAAACTCACCCAAGATGCTCGCTCGCACACCCAGGCGCATGTAAACAAACCGCAACGCCGCCCTGGTGGCCATGCCGGGAAACCGGCAGAAGAAAATGGCCACCAGAACAGAGGGCTGTGACCGACGCAAAAGATACGAAAACACGCCAGCAAAAGTGGGAAGCAAGCAGACTGGATGGGGCAAACCGCCCCAGAACTGCTAGCAGGCATTCCCCTCAGCCCCGGGGCAGAGCCATCCTCCAAGCCCTCCGCCCTTAAAGAAAAGGAAGAGTCCATGGGAAAGGCAGCAAGAAAAGGCCGCTGGTAAGACCCAGAAGCCTTAGCAGGCGGAACAGGTTCGAAAACCTCTGTCCCCACCCCGAACGGGGCAGCCCCCGAAAACCGCTCGAGTCTCGGCCCCAACTAAACCCGCCCCGACCCAAAACCCGCAGACGGTTCGGAGCCGGGAACAGGGAGGGAAAGGGGCGAACAGCACCTAACCAAAACGAGGCGGCCTCGGGGCATCCGAGTGGGAAACCAACCTAGCGTGTTGCAGCAACCTAACCTAGCTTGTAACACGGATGCCGCCTGTACTCTGAACAGGAATAACATCAGGAGAGTACTGGAGAACAAGCAGAGAATCTCTCTCGCAAGACTCCGGGTCAAGGTGTCAGTGACCCAACAGGCAACATGACGGAGGTAAAAGTGGCGACTGTCACCCGGAGACTAGGGCACAGCAACCAACGATCCCGTACAAGACGGGTTGGAACCCGAAAGACACATTCAATGGTCCACCGAGCCCAGACAGGGGTTTCCAGGACCCGTAGGCTGACTGCTACGGAAAGCCCGGGCAAGATGTTGCTAACCGGTTAAGAAACCCAAAAATAACAAGAGGGTAGAGGATAGCACTGAAAACCCTTGCAACGTGTACAATCATGGAGGCCTAGCAGAGGGCCACCAAACACTACCAGTGGAACTATAGCCACACTAGGCAGACCCCCACCAGACAAATTAAATTAAAAACAAAAGAAAAACCCTGCAAAAGTACACCGTCTCCAGAGGCAACAGGAACCGGTCGCCGCTTAGGTGGGAGGTCGCACAACACCTTGACGCCCTAACCAGCACAATACCAGTCCCTACACAGAGCCAAGCAAGGGCCCCAAGCCCCAGCTGGTCCCAAGGGCGAGGCAAATGCCGAGCAGCAAGAACCTCTACGGGAGTGGTTCCCGAACGCCCCAGGGAAGATAACCCTGTCACACAGGGGCAGTACTCACAGGGCGCTTAGGGAAGGAAGCCCCTAAGCGCATGCAGCCCCAGCACTGGTGAGGTACTCCTGGCTACCGCACAACACAACATACGGCAGTGAACGCCACACAAGGCAAACACCGCCTAGGAAACTGAGGCCAGAGAAGCGTCTATCCCGGTTGACATTAGCTTATGAACTGAAGCTAGGCAGCCAGCACGGTAGATACGGGGCTCCCCCCCTCCCCCTCTCGGGGCGGGGAGGGCTGCGCGGATGATCGGCGCGGCAGTAAAGTGTGATGTTTGCTTGTTTGCTTGTTTCCTTGGGATTGTAGGGAGTTTCTACCTCTCTGTTCGATTTTTTGTTTTAGTTTTTTACCATGTGGGGTTTGTTTTGTTATGCCTATCTTTCTGGGTGCCTACCCTGGTCGATGGCAGATAAGGAAAACCCCAACCAAGGGGGTTTTCCAGGGCCATTGCTCCCTGAAACCTCTCTGAAGGGCCAGGTTCTGGCACTGGTCCCTGGTAATCTGAACTCCTTAGCTAATGTCCCGGTCTAATATGACATACATTAGCCCGATAAGCTCCAGGGAGCCGTAGGGGTTCCCCACAGAAAAAGAAACACAATCACTTCCTGATGTTATAATGGAGGGGGACTCTCCTTCCAAACACTAACACCTCTCCTCCTCCTCACAGTCTTCCATACGCCAACAAGAATCATCAACAAAGGTAAGCAATAACTTGTATATACTTTAGTACTAAAGATTTGGGTGAATTAGGTATAAAATTTACTTTGAAGTTAACTTTTTTGGGAGTGTGGAATAGATTAATTCAATTCTCATTATTTCTTATGGGAAAATTCGTTTCGACTTATGATACGTTTCTGGAAATGGATTACCATCGTAAGTGGAGGCCCCACTGTACATGTAATTATTATAATATTTTGTTTTACTGTTTTCAATTGTACTTTACTTTATCATTGCTGGCTTGAGGGACAATGTTGGGGAGGTGGGGAGGAGGAGTGGGGTTACAGTGTGGAAGGGAAATCCACCTCTGAGTCAGGCGGGCTCTCTCTTCTTGGGAATTTCAGATGGATGGATGAATAGGAAAAATTGAACTCAAGCTACAAGAATCATACAAAACGCAGGAGAGGGAAAGCAAAAGGCCACAGTGAAATAGAGAGAAACCCGAAGATATTTTTTGTCCTATGCAAAATCAAGATCAAAACCACATCTAGTATCGAGCCCCTGCGAAAGGAAGATGGAACTTCAACCGATGACAACAAAGAAATGAGCGAGCTACTGAGGAAGCAATACGACTCTGTCTTCAGCGAGCCATTAAACGCACTAAAGATCGATAACCCAAATGATCTTTTCATGGATATGATACCAACATCAAATTATATATCAGACGTCACCCTATCCCCACTGGATTTTGAAGAAGCCATAAACAGTATGCCTATGCACTCCGCACCAGGCCCGGATTCTTGGAACTCCATATTCATCAAGAACTGTAAAAAACCATATCGCAGGCCCTTCACATTCTGTGGAGACAAAGCCTAGATACTGGCGTTATTCCTGATATACTAAAAACAGCAGAGATAGCACCACTTCATAAGGAGGAAATAAGGCAGAGGCAAAAAATTACAGACCGATAGCACTAACATCGCACATCATAAAAATTTTTGAGAGAGTGCTATAAGAAGTAAGATCACAAATACATGGAATCACAGCATCTCCATAACCCCGGACAACATGGTTTCAGAACAGGGCGCTCTTGCCTGTTTCAGTTGCTGGACCACTATGATATGGCATTAGATGCTATGGAAGACAAACAAAACGCAGATGTAATTTACACAGATTTCACGAAAGCTTTTGATAAATGTGACATGGTGTTATTGCCCATAAAATGCGCTCAAAAGGAATTACCGGAAAAGTAGGCAGATGGATCTACAATTTCCTGACCAACAGAACCCAATGTGTAATAGTCAACAAAATAAAATCCAACCCGTCAACCATTAAGAGCTCAGTCCCCCAGGGTACTGTGCTTGCTCCAGTACTTTTTCTCATCCTCATATTGAACATAGACAAGAACACAACCTTTAGCACTGTATCATCCTTTGCAGATGACACTAGGATCTTCATGAGAGTAGGCAACATAGAGGACACGGCGAACCTCCAGTCAGATGTAGATCAGGTCTTTCTATGGGCTACAGAAATAATATGGGTTAACGAAGACAAGTTTCCAGCTCATGCGCTATGGAAAAAATGAAAATATAAAAACGGAAACCACGTACAAAACTCAGGCAAATCATACATAGAACGAAAAGGCAATGTAAAGGATCTGGGTGTACTCATGTCGGAAGACCTTACCTTTAAAGAACACAATAAAGTAGCCGTCACAACTGCAAGAAAAATGACAGGTTGGATAACAAGAACTTTTCACACTAGAGATGCTATACCGATGATGACACTTTTCAAAACGCTTGTGCTCTCTAGAGTGGAGTACTGCTGCACAATGACAGCCCCTTTCACTGCTGGTGAAATTGCTGACCTGGAGAGCGTGCAGAGATCCTTTACTGCTAGAATCCACTCGGTAAAACATCTAAACTATTGGGACCGACTAAGAGCCTAAATCTGTATTCCCTTGAGCGCAGGCGGGAGAGATACATAATAATTTACACGTGGAAAATATTAGAGGGGCTGGTCCCAAACCTGCACACAGAAATAACATCACATGAGACCAGAAGACATGGCAGGATGTGCAAAATACCCCCGTTGAAAAGCAGAGGTGCAACTGGTACTCTGAGAGAGAACTCTATCAACATCAGAGGCCCGAGACCGTTCAACACGCTTCCACTACACATAAGGGACATAACTGGCAAACCCCTCACAGTGTTCAAGAGAGAACTGAATAAGCACCTCCAAAGGATACCTGATCAACCAGGCTGTGACTCATACGTCAGGCTGCGAGCAGCCGCGTCCAACAGCCTGGTTGATCAGTCCAGCAACCAGGAGGCCTGGTCGATGACCGGGCCGCGGGGACGATAAGCCCCGGAAGCACCTCAAGGTATCCTCAAGGTATCAAGGTAAGGTATGGTGAGGGGACTGGATGGATGGTGAGAGGACTGGATGGATAGTGAGAGGACCAGATGGATGGTGGGGGGGAACTGGATGGATGGATGGATGGATGGAGGGGAACTGGATGGATGGATAAAATGGATAGATGCATGGAGGGTCTGGCTGGATGGTGCAGGGGGACTGGATGGTGGGGGGGACTGGATAGATAGTGAGGGGACTGGATGGATAGATGGTGAGGGGGATGGATGGTGAGGGGATGGATAGATGGTGAGGGGAATGGATGGATAGATGGTGAAGGGGACTGGATGGATGGATGGTGAGGGGGAATGGATGGTGAGGGGAACGGATGGATGGATGGTGAGGGGGAATGGATGGATGGATGGTAAGGGGGAACGGATGGATGGATGGTGAGGGGGGACTGGATGGGTGGATAGTGAGGGGACTGGATGGATAGATGGTGAGGGGGAATGGATGGATGGATGGTGAGGGGGAATGGATGGATGGATGGTGAGGGGGAATGGATGGATGGATGGTGAGGGGGAATGGATGGATAAATGGTGAAGGGAATGGATGGATGGATGGTGAGGGGGAATGGATGGATGGATGGTGAGGGGACTGGATGGATGGATGGTGAGGGGGACTGGATGGATGGATGGTGAGGGGGGACTGGATAGATGGATGGTGAGGGGGACTGGATAGATGGATGGTGAGGGGGACTGGATGGATGGATGGTGAGGGGGACTGGATGGATGGATGGTGAGGGGGACTGGATGGATGGATGGTGAGGGGGGACTGGATAGATGGATGGTGAGGGGGACTGGATAGATGGATGGTGAGGGGGACTGGATGGATGGATGGTGAGGGGGACTGGATGGATGGATGGTGAGGGGGACTGGATGGATGGATGGTGAGGGGGACTGGATAGATGGATGGTGAGGGGGACTGGATGGATGGATGGTGAGGGGGACTGGATGGATGGATGGTGAGGGGGGACTGGATGGATGGATGGTGAGGGGGACTGGATGGATGGATGGTGAGGGGGAATGGATGGATGGATGGTGAGGGGGAATGGATGGATGGATGGTGAGAGGGACTGGATGGATGGATGGTGAGAGGGAATGGATGGATGGAAGTTGAGGGGGACTGGATGGATGGATGGTGAGGGGGAATGGATAGATGGATGGTGAGGGGGAATGGATGGATGGATGGTGAGGGGGGAATGGATGGATGGATGGTGAGGGGGGAATGGATGGATGGATGGTGAGGGAATGGATGGATGGATGGTGAGAGGGAATGGATGGATGGATGGTGATGGGATTGGATGCATGGAAATATACAGTAATTAAATACACTAAACTTCATTTAAAAACATATACCTGTTTTAACATACTGTATAGGGGTACCACCTCTGGTGCAATTGTAGGGATCCATAGTCTCGAAGAAGAAAACAAAGAGTATTCAGAGAAGACTTTGTGGATTCTCACTGAACACTTTAATATTTTCTTCTCCTACCAACCCTAGTCTTGTTTATTTAATGAATTGTATTACATTGTCTTACAGTTTACAGAAAACACAAACACACATATATATATATATATATATATATATATATATATATATATATATATATATATATATATATATATATCACTACATCAATGAAATAGCTTCAGGGAGCCTCTGAAGCTCAACCACAAACTGGCTTTTCATTACATTCAAAGCTTTTTTATTTAGTTTCCCATGATCAGAGAACACATTTGTACAATATAAGAACAGAATTTTTTGCAAATAATTTATTTTTGGCACACCACAAATGTTATATTATAATGTGGCGCAGTACAGTGGATAATCTCACACGTCATCCATTAACCTATTCACCAACCACTAATGATACCTATAACAAGGCCCCAAGAATTCCATGCTTACAGGAATCATACACACCACTAATAAGCAGTTATTCAAATTATCCGCAATAACACCACAAAATGTTAAGCAAGCTTCTTGTCGACCAAAGTAAGGCACTGAACTAGATTCAACACTGTAAGGTGGGTGCAATGGCAGGCATCCATAACGCTGCCATAAGGCAGCTGGACATGCAGGATCTTCAGTCTAACTCCATGAGTGGTTCAGTGCTCCGAATATACTGCAGACCATCTCCAATGACACTGACATTCATCAGCACAATTGTACAGTAACTCTCGATTTGTTGCCAAGCTGTCACAACATTCAGCACCACACTTCCTCATCAAACCACTGTAAACTACATTCATGCAAATATATATATTTAATTACTATACTGTTTTTGTCACCAAAATGAATGTAACAATAAATAATTACAGAGCTTTAAGAGGAATTTACAAATTAAATACAAAATTCAGTTAATCCATTACCTAACCATTCACCTAAAAAAAACAGCATTGAATGTAATGAAACGTCAGTTTCTGGGTGATCCCTAGTGGGCTCACCAGGGATTTCACAGAAAATACATAAGGGGTTCTCCCAGAAAATACTGCAGAACAATGAAAGAAAATACACTACAGGTATTAACATACAAAATGGAGTCAGGTTCCATGGGGTTCTTAGCCGTCTTATTGTATCCTTCTGAGAGACCACTCAACTGTGCCAAGATCAATTCAACCTGTAACACAACTGAAATTTAATGACAAAATTCTTACCCCCGAAAAGATTAAGGTCAAATATTACTGTATTATTATTACTTTCAATTAATCCTTAAATTATGAGGTATGAAATATGCTTATTGAAGGGTGTGCAAATACTGTGGGGTGATGTAATATTATGTCTTATGACATGATAGACAGTATAGAGCAGTCAGGTTATGAAGTGTAACCCCAACCATCAATTTATACAGAATAATAAGAAAAGACACCAGGTCAATATTCGTTCATACATCAAATGTGATGGCACTGAAGTTTCAGAAAGATTCTGATATGAAGCCTGTTATGCACCCTGCACCTCTGGAGAGAAAGACAACATGGAAAAGTCATAGCTACACCTAAAACCCAGTTATCTTTTGTGCAATTATGAATGCATATTCAGGTTGAAAAACTAGCTGTGAGATATCCCAAACAGCAAACAAACATTGAACCCTATCACCTAGAGACAGGGGAGGCATCAGTAGCCATGGACAAGATAAATAGCCACTTGCTGCTACTCTCAGCACTATGAAACTGCAATATTTCAACATCTGCACAAGTTGAAACTGACCACAACAACATTTAAATTAAGCATAAACTACTGTACTAAACTTTTTGGCAACAAGCCTCAAATAGTAACTACCTAAGTGTAATTACCAAAGAGTAATTACAGGATGGGGGCAATGCCCATGGTATCCCATCTTCCCAGTATTGTTTGTCATATGATGCTTTGAAACTACTGACAGTTTTGCCCTCCACCACCTTCTCACTAAACTTCTTCCAACTGTCTACCACTCTGTTTGCAAAAGTGAGCTTATAAAAGTGGTATATTTAACATATCTAGCCTCTTCTCATAGCTCTTGTTTATTAATTCCTTAAGCCATTAGTTGCATGTCTTTTGTGAAAAATACCTACAGTATAATATTATTGATAGTTTATATAGAGTTTACTATGGGTAAACTCCCACCCCCTGGATGACTCTTCTTGGCGCCACCAGGGTGAGCTTTTGCATGCACCAGCTTGTTGCATCAATGGTTTCATTTGATCTAATATTAGTAATATTAATTACTGATTATCAAATGTACCTTAACTTAGTTTTTTATTTATTTATTTATTTATATACAAGAAGGTAAATGGGGGATTAAGAGAGAACATAGAAATTAAGTTGATTTTACAGTCTTGTAAAGCCCGCATTGCACGCATTGCGTTTCGGGCAAGTCCTTAAACTAACAGATAATTTTAAGTAGATAATTCACAGTAAAATTCACAAAAAATGTTTACAAGTACTTTATAGCTTTACTTTTCAGGTACAGATAATTTTAAGTAAATTATCTGTAGTGTAGATAATGTAGTGCTAGGTATTAAGTAGCTAAGAAGTGCTTACTAGTGCTAAGGTATTAACTCAGGGCTCTCCAAAACAGATGCCATTTAAAAAAAAATTGTGGCAACATTCCCAGGTGTGAGAGCCTCAGTACTGAGTAAGCAGCCAAGGCTGACACATATGCAGCATGAGCTAACAGCACTACTGTTCAGCTTGTGACCACAGCATCGCCTAAAAATGTTAAAATATGTATGTATCTGGTATTATTTAGCCATGATAGGATTACAGAAGAGCCTGACTGTGATAAAGACTGTGTACAGTGTTCAAGTATCAGTGAATAAATGCTGTTCAAGATGTTCACAGCGCTAGCCACAGCACACTGCCATTATTTTGTCCATCTAAAATTCTTCAAACGACTTCTCATGTTCCTTTACAAATAAAGATATGGAAAATTATTTACTTAATGATTTAGTGACTAGGATTCTGATAATAGCAGGATTGTAGTGAGAATTAGTGATGTGCATAGTATGATGGGAGGAGTAATCTTGGTAAGAGAAGGAGGGTCAAGATAGTGTCATCTGCTTGCTGGTGTGTGGCAACATGTCATTGTATGGAATCACTATACCAGCTTCGTGGTTCACTATGGTGAACACAAATGTAGATACAGTACTTATATATAACATGTGAATAGAGTGTAATAACAGCAAAAGGAGTTTGCTGGGAGGAGCCATTTTGGTGAGGCAGTGAGTGAGGCTGCCGTCTGCTGGCTACTGTGTGACTTGTCATGCAGTGGCCACTATGCTGTTAGGACACCATACCAGCTAAGTTGTAGAGTTATGGTGAATAAAACATGTAGATAATTATATATAATGTGTGTATATAGTGTAATAACACCAGAGTATTGTGGGAGTAATGTTGGTGAGTTAGGTGTTGAAGGAGTGAGGGAGGGCTAGTTTGGTGTGGCAGCCCATTCTTGTTTTTTGGGCTCACCATACCAACAGTGGTTCGTTATGGTGAACACATATGTTGATAGGTATATACAATTTGTGTATAAAGTGTAATAACAGCAAAAACACTGTTTTGATTTATCGTAGAATATAAGATATATTTCACATATATGAGCCCCTAATTTTGAACATAGCGATGTTTCACATATTGAACTATAAAAATTCCACAAATTATACACTTTTGAATAATATTACAGCAAAAAAACAGAAAAGAAATGAATGATAAACATCAAAATAATTGTGAAACAATATAGTTGCGGCAACTGCCGCCCCACAGGATGGCGGGGCCTAGTGACCTTCAGCGCTCCATTGCTCAGCGCCCATAATATGCTCAACTTCCCACCTCCATCATGGCTAAAGTATGTCATACACATTTTTTTTTTTTTTTAGTTTCCCATGATCAGAGACTGCATTTTAACAATATAAGAAGAGAAAATATTTTTTTGGAAAGAATTTATTTTTGGCACACCACAGGGGTGTTATATTTTAATGCAGAGAAGTGCAGTGGTTAAAGTACTTGCTAAGTTCCCCATATTATCCTCTTTTGAAATCAAGATTTTCCACTATTTTCCTTTCACTAATCAATTCTAGATTATAGAGCTTATTTGAAAATAACCAACATAATTTTATTTCCAAAGCAACATAATCACTAGTGCTCAATGGAGGAAGGTGCTGAATGTCAAATATCTCCTCTTTCCTGGTAAATACCAAATCCAACAACAACAGAGCATCCCTTTTTATCATCACTGTATTCTGTTTTACATGTTAATACATGAAAGACTCCAAGATAAGGTACATGAATTGGCCAGTCCAAAAGTTCTTTGTTTTTGCTTCATAGGTTTCACAGTCTATCAATTTCAAATTTAAGTCACCAAATTTAAGTCATGATTTATCTTTATATGCTTTTACAATAATCTCTCTCATGATCATTATAAAACCCTCTCTTTTGTCATCTAGCTGCTCTTTAGACCAAGTGTTGCTTGCTGGTGGATTGTAGGCATTAGTAATTATCAGTTTATCATTCTGATTGCAGATTCCATGGCATTGCTGTCGACACTGATCCATAGGGTACCATAAAAGAGGTAGCAATGTAAGTGTTAAGCGTTAGCCTCCCCACAGATATTGATGACTTAATTTAAAAAAAAAGATTTGTCAGTGGTTAAATTATACTGTGAACACCGAGTGAGGAAGCTCCTGTGCCCCACTGAGAAGAGTTGCAGGTGACCTGTTTCCTGCTCTAGTGAGCTGAGAGGATGATAGGTATGACATCCAGAGTGCCATCATCTGAATGTTTCATTCTACTTCACTTTGCTCAGGGGGGACCTGTGGTGAGTCAGTTCATCCAGGAAGGGACTGGAGTCCCCCTGTGGTTGTTTTTCCAAAGGGAGGGAGGGGGGGGGGGGGGTAATGGGCTACCACAAGGCTTATGCAAAACAATTTTTTGTTACTTGGGAGGGGTTACCATGAGCCTGACCGTTTGAATGAAACCCAAAATGAATTGGCAATGAATTGGCTGTGATTTATATAGGTCTTTCAAATAAGTTCCATCTATGTACATATATAAAGAAACAGCTCGACCAAATCTAGGTAACATAACCTCATACTGCCCAATTATCACAAAGTGAACAGTAATTTCTGTTCTCTTCAGTAAGTCATGAGTAACACTAAGTGATAGAAATCATTGATTTACATCTGGGATATGCTTCATTCTGGTAGTTATTGAATATCTGAATACATGAAGGAGAGCAGCACAAGAATATGTACTTGTTAACTGAGCCAGCATTGGTTTCCCCATGGAAGAAATACCTTGAGTAAATTATTTTCTTTATTTCTCCAATCATAGTTCATTTTGCTAGAGAGAATTGCAGATTGTGACTCGTAATGCCATACAAGGTACTTACATTATGCCAAACTGGACAGCTCTTGTTCTTCAGAGCTATCATAGACTTCATCCATTGTGTATTCTCAGTGAGGTATGTGCGCAATCTTTCACAAAACTCCTCTGATTTCCATTCACAAATCCCTTCCAAAGTATTCCTGTAAATAATAGTTTAAAGGTAATGGTTAATTGTAATAACCAAAGGCAGGTAGTCAGTGCAATATAAATATCTCTTAAAATAATATGACCTTCCAAAATTTATATTCACTTACAGAACAAACTATATGACCAAAACTCCAGTGGTGAATGTAATGAAACTTGTGAATTTGTGGAGACACCAAACTCCTTTTGGTAGTGTTCTCCTGTATCTACCCACCTGGATTCCTCCAGGAACCTAGGTACCACACCAGGCATTATCAGATCACAAGCACATCCTACTGAAGACCAGAACCAGAATCTGACCCCTATGTACTGAAAAGGCAAAAGGAAGTGGGTATATTAGATAAAGATCATAAACAAAGTAAAAGGCCACTAGAAAGCAGAGCGCATCAAAACAAGCAACTGCTTGGACAGCATTTGCATTCCTGATTCAAACTATATACAAACTTAACTAGAGGACCTACCTCTAGTTAGCTTCACACCCATGTCACCAGCCATGGCAGCCCAGGACAGCTACCCCCAGTCATTCATGCACCACCCAAGCAAGACGACTCCCCGAACACCCTGGGGAGAAGAAAAGGGTGGAAATGTGGAGATACAGAGGAGACCCAGAAGAAAGCAGCATTTTCATTACCTTCAGTAATGCATTTCTGGAAGGAATTCCTACAGGATGTATCTCCCGAAGCTATTTCCCCACGAAGAGGAAAATAGCAATAGAGTAGACCATGATCGGAGGAAAGCACAACCAGAAGAAAAGAACCCGAACAGTTACCGTGAACAAGGTGGTAAGCAGCAACAGGCAGAGAGCAAGTAGTTAAACAAACTCTCCCAGCAATGCCATCAAGAAAACCAGACATTGAGACAAGGAACCAGGAACACAATGAACGCACAAAAACAGTGCCCACACAACAATCCCAAGCAAAAAATCCCCAGTGGCATCCTGAAGTTACAATGCTGATCTAGTGCCAAATTGCTAGGTGCCATCAGTCTCGGAGTAGTTTTAGGCCCACTGGGAACAAGGAGCCAGAACCTGCCCCCCTCTAATGATGTACAGAGAGCAGTGGCACAATGATAAAATTGTCAGTGAATTTTAATCATTGTCTGCTACCACCGGGCAGGATTGTAGGCAGGGCAGACCCAACAAGTAGCAAGGCGGAGGCAGAATGGATGATCGTCACCCACAAGCAGGGGCGACGAGCAATCTATGAAGTCGCCCAAGGCGAGAGCAGACTCAGAAGTGGTACCATTCTTGAGGTTATCTTGAGATGATTTCGGGGCTTAGCATCCCGCGACCCGGTCCTCGACCAAGCCTCCTTTTGTTATACACCCCCAGGAATCAGCCCATAGCAGCTGTCTAACTCCCTGGAACCTATTTACTGCTAGGTAACAGGGCATCAGGGTGAAAGAAACTCTGCCCATTTGTTTCTGCTTCCACCAGGGATCAAACCCAGAACCTCAGGACTACGAATCCGAAGCGCTGTCCACTCAGCTGTCAGGATCCTGAACCATTGTACGACCAAACCTGCTGGGGGTTTTCCAGGGCCTGTAGGGTGAATAAGCCCTACAGTAAGCCCAGACATTGGGGCCAGCTAAGCCAGTAAACCCTCTCAATGCAGGTAATGCGACCTCAAGCAGCTGGAGAAAAGCCTAAGGGGGCAATAGAGGAGAACCACCACCACACCCTAGTCAAAGCCTTATCAGGTGAAAACTGAACTCTTCCATCAAAAAAACACCCTGGAAAAGTAATAGCAAAATAAAAACCCCAAACTTCACAACAGCAAACAAACAGTCAGAGAGAAACATTGGCTCACCGTCGACAGCTGAAAAGCAAGCCGTGCCAGCTGCAGTGCGCCCCACCAGCCAATAAATACACCCCCTACTCAGGGCAAGGCAGAAAGCCACAAGGCCCCTGACACACCCCAAGAGCGAAGAAGTTCTCTAATGGGGTGTGATCCTTGAATGCCCCAGGGAAAATAACCCTGAGAGGCAAGGGCAGTACTTACAGAGCACTAGGGAAGGTGGCCCTCAGCGCATGCTGCTCAAGTACTCGAAACTCCTGATAACACGCACACGTCCATTTTATAACACTGCCGCAAGGGTGAAAACACCAAAGAAAACCAGGAACATGGAGCCAGAGCAACAACAACCACTTGGTACGACTACATTAGTAAAAAAACTGACTGGGGTCGGCCTGGCTTACCCAGGCTGGCTTTCCCTTCCTTGATTGCTTTCTAGGGGAGTTGTTTTGTGCTTGTGAGAATGCGGGACTCCCCACAGAGATATTTTATTCACCTAATTAACATGATGACCGAGTTATGGAATATCTTTCTTGCTCTTCGAATATAAAGTGGGTAACTAAATGTTCCAAAACTTGATTTAGCAACACATATATAGTATTATTTATTACCTTGGGGTATCTACTGACCTTTGACCAATGTTTTTTTCTATATACAGTAAATGTTTTTTGTAAATGTAAATGTGCACACAATATAATACATGAACAGATCAAGAAAACTTTTGTCATTTAACAAAATTACTATTCTGTATTTATATTAGTGCATTTTACCTGTATGATTTGTAGATCAAATCATGAGTAGCTACTCCTTCGGCAAAGCCTGCAGCATATGCTTGAACAGCATCAGGGAATCCAGGATTAGTTTCTAGCTCAAGGTAACTCCATCTGAAAAGTATTTGCATTCATAATACTCTTTGCTTTCCAATTAAGTTTGAATATATTAAATAACAAATAACATAAACGTATATTCAACTTCAACACAGCTGGCTCACAACTGAATGGTTTTGGGTCCCATTCCTGTGTAGGAAGAGATGTTTGGGCATGTTTCCTTGCACCTGATGCATCTGATCACCTAGCAGTAAATAGGAACCTGGAATTGAGGCTGGTGTTGCGGGTTGCACACTGGAATTGGCCAGTCATTGACCTCGGGGGACCTCGACAATGACAAAGCAAATTTATGCAGCAATAGGGCATTTTCCAAACGATCATGATAATAATTAATCTCTAAATAAGAACTACTAAATTTTGTATTAAAACTATCCAATCAACCAAAGAAAAATGGTCAAGTATCAGATAGATGATCACCACTTACAAAATATTAACAGGAATCGACCAAATTGACAAATAGGAATTCCTGAAACCAGCAACTTCACGAACAAGAGGACATAGATTCAAGCTAAGGAAACAAAAGTGCCAAAAAATTATTTAAACGTTTTCTTTGCAAACAGTGGGGTAGATGGTTGGAACAGGCTGAGTGAGAAGGTGGTGGAGGCCAAAACCATCAGTAGCTTCAAAGTATTATACGACAAAGAGTACTGTAATTTAATGTGAATAAATGACGTTTTAAGGAATGTGGAATAGTAGAAAACATACCACAAACAACCTACAAATTATGTGAAAAAGCTATAAAAAATTTTGATAAAGAAAGAGATTTAGGGGTGGTTCTAGATAGAAAACTATCACCTGAGGACCACAGTATAGTACAGTAGTTAGTTTAGTTCATTTATTGTGCAAGGAACCTATGCTATGCTTTCCAATTTCATAATTGCTTTTAAACACATGGATGGTGAAATACTAAAACTGTTCACTACCTTAGTGAGACCAAAGATGGAATATGCAGAGCTTGTATGGTGCCCATACCATAAGAAGCATATCAACAAACTGGAAAAGGTGCAAATACATGCAACTAATTAACTTCCAGAACTGAAAGACATGAGCTACGAGGAGAGGTTAGAGGCATTAAATATGCCAAAACCAGAAGATATAAGAAAAAGAGGCAATATGATCACTCCATACAAAACAGTAATGGGAATTGGCAAAATTGATAGGAAAGAATTAATTCCTAAAACCTGGAACTTCAAGAACAAGAGATCATAGTTTTAAACTAACTAAACAAAGCTGCTGAAGAATTATAAGAAAATTCACTTTCACAGAGTGGTAAATGATTGCAACAAGTTAAATGAGAAGGTGGTGGAGGCCAAAACTGCCAGTAGTTTCAAAGCATTATATGATAAAGAGTGCTGGCAAGACGGAAAACCACAAGCGTAGCTCTCATCCAGTAATTACACTTAGGTACAGCAATTACTAAAATATTGAATGACCAGCACTTAGCTTGAAGCAGTGGTTTGCTGTATCTGAAAAACACATAACACCACTGTCCAAGTGGATGTCAGCGAATGAACTGGACAAGGAAGATGGCTGCATGTGGAAGTCGGGCTACCTGGTAGTGGCATTTGTCGGAATGTTCCGACACCATTTACTAACTCCTAACATAATATGCAATTGCTGTTTTATGTTAAATAAATACTAAACCTAATTAGCAAAAAATATATTAGTTAACGCTACTAAGAAAATGGTGTTTTTGGTGTCTCTTTCAGAAAACGAGACATATTGCCATGTCACCAAATTATTCACCAGCAAATATTAATAAATAATCTTTAAACACCAGTCTAGGAATTAAAGAATAAAATAAAGGCCTCCTTCCAGTTGTCGACAAGAAGACAGAAACAGAACTGGTCAAGTGATGTGTCCTTTGAGTGGGTAGGGACGTGTCGTTTGAGCGGGTAGTAAGGAGGAAGCTATTATTCACGTGACTGGCCTGAGTCACGAACACTCTTGCATGAGCACACAAACAGAGCCTCCCACTAGTCATGTTGCGGTGCGACGCCAGAGTCGCTAATTATTGCCACGACTACGCTAAACCACTGGGAAGTGCTTCAGTATCTGGTTAACCTACCTTGAGGTGTTTACCTTGAGGTGCTTCCGGGGCTTAGCGTCTCCGCGGCCCGGTCATCGACCAGGCCTCCTGGTCCTATACCATATTTACCAATACTATATTTAAGTATTAAATGTTTGACCATTTATGTTTATTTAATGTTAACAGGTTATGTTGCAGGACAAACCACGCGGAATGGGTAAGCGTCTATTAATAAACTAATAACCAATCCCATTGTCATATCTGCCATATATTTGTTGTTGCATTTCTACAATATAACTGTTTGGCAGGTGAAATTGTGAGAAAAGAAAATACTGGCAGCATCCTAACTGGTTATCACATGACTCGCGACGACGCCATGTCTCATGGTCAATGAGGAGACTGAGCTTACGTGATCTAGATGCATCCATTATTAATGAACCAGGCTGCATTCTACAAACACAGCTAAGCCTAGCTAAACACATTATATTAACCATTCGTGTAATCGTAGATTAATTAGTAGATTTTATCAATCCATTAATTTTGATTTGGTAAAGCACATAAATGACCACCTTAAGTATGTGAAGGAGGCTACTTGTAAGATAAAATTAAAACCATACAGTCCACTCTCTAAAGTAATCCTCACCTCTCTCTCTTGCCTTAGTTAATGCCCCGTGCCTCCTGCGCTCCCATCACAATCAACTTGATAATGGTCCAGGACTGACTGAAACTTCGTCGTCTCCTCATCTTCTGGTGTGTGATTAAGTTATCATTCCAGTTGTGTTACATACTTCTAGGGAGAAGTATGATATTTACATACTTCTTCCTTGTGTGAGAGACATTTATAATGGTCTAGTGAATTAGGTATTTGGTAGGAACACAGAATAAGCCTATATGTTCTAGAGCTAATGACTAGACAGGTAAATGGAGGCTTACTAATCACTGACATGGAAATTATTCCTGATGCTAAAAAGTTGAAAAATACATACATACCCATTAACAAGAATGTTGTCAGTGAAATTGCCTCTAGCAACCCAGTTCTTAACAAGTCCATCATGGGCTCTATACAGTATACCATCAAAGGTAACACTGACAAGAGTTGATGAAGCTGGCTGAAACACGATCACCAACATCAACTGTAACCAGGTCAGAGTCTGCATGGTGTCTAGGCTTCTTGCTGCTGGGAAACATTGAGAACTGTCAATTTTATAACAAATTATGTCTTCAGACAATATATATACAGTTCCTTTATTCATCTCCCTCAGCCCTGCACTCCATACATTCTTGTTCACTCTACATTTACACATATATACCTGACTTGAAACTCTTCTTAGAAGGATGTAATAAAACCAGTGCACATTACACCAGAATAACAAATTTCTTTGACATTCCCAGTCTAACTAAATATGCCAACATACCATGCAAATATAGGCTCCAATATGTTGAACTCTCTTCCTAATAAGGTAAAGAATTACTTAATACTTTACTAAATGGTAAAGCAAAGATGTACCCAATTTTCTCACCACAGTACCCCTTGTCTGCTGCTAACTCACTTAGTATAGTACTGTAGTGTACTGTCTAAAAATAACTTCATCAATATAATTTCTCATTACTGTACCACCATCTTAACCTATGAGATGATATGTGGTTTTAATTATCCGACTGTAATTACCTATGTTAACTCCTTTTACTGTAATTTTTCAATGTATACCTCAGCTACTACAGTACAGTACTGTACACTAGTATATGATCCTGCTTGCAAAAGCGGGAGTTTCTGTATGAGGAAAAAGAGTGAATCAAATTGCACTGGGCTGCGCGTGCACACCCCTACGGATACTTAAAGAGGTCGGCCACGGGTCGCAACCGTTCTACACAAGCAGCCATCGCCCACATCAAACGCGGTGCCCCCACAGCAAACAGCTAGACTGCTTAACCATCGAACAACAACAGCCTTGCACACAATGACACCATGGGGCAGCAGCCCATTTGTGGACATGAGTGGCACTAACAGCCCTTCTGCCTGCCCATGGATACAAGTACTGTACAGTGGAACCCCAGTTTTCGAATACCAAACTTTTTGAATGCCCCACTTTCGAATTTTTCGGTTTTTGAGCTCAATTTCTCCAAATAATTTGACTCGGTATTTGAGGTTTGCCTCGGTTCTCGAGTTTGTTGATACACGTATGGGTTGACGAGTGCATGGTGCGCCTCAGTTTACCAGTGTGTCCTGCCCAGTGACAACTGCGCTTGAATTCTTTGTAAAGAATTGCATTGTTTTTGTGATTTTGTTATTTCTGAATATAAAAGTCATTACAGTATTATATATCACGCCATGGGTCCCAAGAAAGTTAGTGGTAAGTTCAACCTAAGAAAATAGTTGTGAGTAGAGTGAGTACAATGACTTAATGACTTCATCATTAAGAAAATGTGTGCAGTATGGGAAGAACTGCAGAATTTTGCTGAAATGACTACCAAGATAAAGCTGCAGTAGGCCGTTGTGTTAACCTTTTTAATGACAATGTGATGTCTCACTTTAAATAAGTGTTAAACATAGGGAAAAACAAGTATCGATAGACAGGTTTTTAGCGAGACAAACAAGCTGTGAGCCCCAACCAGGTCATAGTGGTATGCCTGCAAAATGTAAGAGAGAGAGAGTACCCCAGAAATGTCATCACTGCCTGAAGTTATAATGGAATGGGACTCCCCTTCCAAACATCAACACCTGGGGCCTGGTAGCCTAGTGGATAGCGCGCAGGACTCGTAATTCTGTGGCGCGGGTTCGATTCCCGCACCAGGCAGAAACAAATTGGCAAAGTTTCTTTCACCCTGAATGCCCCTGTTACCTAGCAGTAAATAGGTACCTGGGAGTTAGTCAGCTGTCACGGGCTGCTTCCTGGGGTGTGTGGGGGAAAAAAAAAGTAGTTAGTAAACAGTTGATTGACAGTTGAGAGGCAGGCCGAAAGAGCAGAGCTCAACCCCGCAAACACAACTAGGTGGTTGATACCTGGTTGATACTGGTTGATGGGGTTCTGGGAGTCTTCTACTCCCCAAGCCCGGCCCGAGGCCAGGCTTGACTTGTGAGAGTTGTGTCGTCAATACCTCTCTCTCCTCCTCCTCACCATCTTCCATACGCAACAACAGGTCATCAGCAAGGGTAAGTAATAACTGAACATACTTTTGTAGTGTAGATACACAATTGGTACTTTTATACGAATTAGGTATAAAATTAAGCTTGAAGTGAGGTTTTTGGGTAGTCAGGAACGGATTAATTCATTTCCCATTATTTCTTATGGGGAAATAAACTTCGTTTTACAAGTTTTCGAATTACGAGCTGTCCCTGGAACGGATTAAACTCTTAAACCGAGGTACTCCTGTAT
>WNGS01165339.1:20657951-20670014 GCA_020271785.1 Procambarus virginalis | reverse complement strand
AATTGAAAAATCAATTCTCCATAATTCATTTTTATTTCTAGTCTGACACGACACTTAAACGCGTTTCTTAATAACTTATTACATTTTCAAAGACTTTTAGTTTACACACACACAACTGTAACCTGCAAACACTAAACAGAGTTCTTACTATGTTATGATTTAAACAGCTTTCATTTTTCATTTTATACCCGCATTTTGGGTGAGGTGATATGTTACAACAGTTTTGGATGAGGTGAACAAAACTTTCAACACAGGACAGAACACGAAACATGGGTATTAATGGGATAGTAATTGGGTAAATTGAAGGTAAGCATGGAAGTAACTGCAGAGGGCCTATTGGCCCATATTTCTTGATGCTTCTATATTGGAGCAGAGTCTTGAAGTGGGTAGAATATAGTTGTGCATTAATTGGCTGTTGATTGCTGGTGTTGACTTCTTGATGTGTAGTGCCTCGCAGATATCAAGCCGCCTGCTATCGCTGTATCTATCGATGATTTCCGTGTTTTTTGTTAAGATTTCTCTGGTGATGGTCTGGTTGTGGGAAGATATTATATGTTCCTTAATGGAGCCCTGTTGCTTATGCATCATTAATCGCCTGGAAAGAGATGTTGTTGTCTTGCCTATATACTGAGTTCTTTGAGGCTTACAGTCCCCAAGTGGGCATTTGAAGGCATAGACGACGTTGGTCTCTTTTAAAGCGTTCTGCTTTGTGTCTGGAGAGTTTCTCATGAGTAGGTTGGCTGTTTTTTTGGTTTTATAGTAAATCATCAGTTGTATCTTCTGATTTTTGTCTGTAGGGATAACGTTTCTATTAACAATATCTTTCAGGACCCTTTCCTCTGTTTTATGAGCTGTGGAAAGGAAGTTCCTGTAAAATAGTCTAATAACATTATAAATAAAGCCCATCAACATTGCGAGTCCCAAATATCTGGCAAGCTCTTTTACACTCTATGGGGCCTACCCATGCCTTGATGCCACACGCCTCTTAACAGAAAATAGGAAGACATTGGCACAAACTTTAAGACACCTCCCAAAATGATCGGATAAAAATGTAATTTTAACAAATATATTAAAATCGGAAGTCGTATACGTCCCTCCCGAACGAAAGTGTTAAAGACTTAAACATAAAAAACTACCATACTCTGGATACTGTCACCAAAAATCTTAAATGTTACAGAACCAAGGAAACATTATCGACCCACAAAGCATTCACTGAGGTAGCAGCGAAGAGCGACTGCTGGGCACCGCACATGATGTACCCTGGCCAACAAACATAAATAACCAAAGGATCCCCTACAGAAGCCTGCCAACTCATTCTTCCCCAGAAAAGGAGACAGCTCCAAACAACTATATTGCTCACCAGAGCTAAAACAACAAAAACTGCCACCTCTGAAGAAGAGCATGAAGCTTTCCAACCCTACAACCAGAGGCAAGTGCCAACAAGAAAACTGTTTCAGAGAAGGAATCGTGGATCAAAGGGGAACCATAAACCGAGAAGAAAGCGAGGACACAGTCAAGAGAATAGGAAGGATCAGAAGGAACATGACCCAGTCAGTATTTGCCACAAGGATGGAGTGTTCATTCTGTGGCTTTCTTGGATATATCGTCACAATCCAGGAACATCCATGCTAGCTCCAAATGCATCCATTGTGTTAGTGAAAAGCTTCAACAAGTGGGATAAGTAAAAGAAAGAACACGAGAGCCCTCACCCCTACAAACATGAGAGCCCTCACCCCTACAAACATGAGAGCCCTCACCCCTATGAACATGAGGGCCCTCACCCCTACAAACATGAGAGCCCTCACCCCTACAAACATGAGAGCCCTCACCCCTACAAACACGAGAGCCCTCACCCCTACAAACACGAGAGCCCTCACCCCTACAAACACGAGAACCCTCACCCTACAAACATGAGAGCCCTCACCCCTACAAACATGAGAGCCCTCACCCCTACAAACATGAGAGCCCTCACCCCTACAAACATGAGAGCCCTCACCCCTACAAACATGAGAGCCCTCACCCCTACAAACATGAGAGCCCTCACCCCTACAAACATGAGAGCCCTCACCCCTACAAACATGAGAGCCCTCACCCCTACAAACATGAGGGCCCTCACCCCTACAAACATGAGAGCCCTCACCCCTACAAACATGAGGGCCCTCACCCCTACAAACATGAGAGCCCTCACCCCTACAAACATGAGAGCCCTCAGCGCTACATGACGAGTCAGCAATAAGTGATTATCTCGTGTCCACGGACCCAAGGGCGGTGCACAAAACCAGAAAAGACTTGGATATTTGTGGGGGTTTTATTTTTTTACTTTTTACATATATATAATTCTATAGAAAAAATTATATATATATATACAGCCAGAGGTGGTACTCCCTTCCATTGTGTTATATATACATATATATTCTATTCAAAAGAATAGGGGTGGTAAAAGAAAATATCAAAGTGTTCAGTGAGGATCCACAAGGTCTTCTCTGAGTACTCTTTATTTTCTTCTCCGAGGCTATGGGTCCCTACACTTACACCAGAGGTGGTACCCCTTCTAGGTTTATATATAAAAAAAAATTATATATATATATATATATATATATATATATATACTTTATATATATATATATATATATCGAAAACTTTATATATATATATATATATATATATATATATATATATATATATATATATATATATATATATATATATATATATATATATATATGTCGTACCTAGTAGCCAGAACGCACTTCTCAGCCTACTATGCAAGGCCCGATTTGCCTAATAAGCCAAGTTTTCATGAATTAATATATTTTCACTAATTTTTTTCTTATGAAATGATAAAGCTACCCATTTCATTATGTATGAGGTAAATTTTTTTTTATTGGAGTTAAAATTAACGTAGTTATATGACCGAACCTAACCAACCCTACCTAACCTAACCTAACCTATCTTTATAGGTTAGGTTTGGTTAGGTAGCCGAAAAAGTTAGGTTAGGTTAGGTTAGGTAGGTTAGGTAGTCGAAAAACAATTAATTCATGAAAACTTGGCTTATTAGGCAAATCGGGCCTTGCATAGTAGGCTGAGAAGTGCGTTCTGGCTACTAGGTACGACATATATACACACACGTATTTTTTTTTGTGGGGGGGGGGGGGGGCATAGGTGAAGTGTCAATTTTTATAACTTTTTGAGGTGCTAAATATAGTCTTTTCAACTGCCTACTGCTAAAGCAACACCCATGATTGTCACATAATATATATGTATAAACAACCGGCAACTTTGCCAAATATTTACAGGCCAAAGGAAGCAAGATAAATTCTTATGTAACTCTTGTAATGTATCCCTGCAGAATATCTTTCACAGGTATAGAATTCATTAAAGGAAAATTTTAATGTGGATTTACATTTGAAGCAAATTTGGTAGGAACAAGGAAGGAATATAGGCAAGGCAGGAATAATATAAGCAAGGAATGAAATGCTCACCATTAGGGTCAGTCTTCTTATAACAATTTCCTGCCTCAACATAGTTTGTAGCTGCATCCAGACGAGATCCAGCTTTGGCATGCAATGATGCAAGCTCGGTAAATGCATGTCCAGCCGAGTTCCACTTTTTGGCCATCTTAAACTTATTTGCAGCTTGTTGATATAGATCCATGGCTTCATCAACCTTTGAAGGTCCCCTGAAGAAAAAAATTCAATGTGATATAATTCAATACAGTGAAATAATATTAAACACCTGGAGTTTTTTTAGGACATTAATTTATAACTTGTCTAGATCTGCCGCAAGGTCATACGTGTCATATAATCAAATATCTAACCTTTGGGTTTACACACATCTTGGTTAACCCCCTCCCCCCCCACCCACCCCCCACCCCCATAGGAAAAATCAAACCAGAGATGACAAGGTTTATTGGGTCACAGGATTTATCCTAAAAATACAAATATGTGAACTGTCAATATGTAAATGAGTGGTGTTATTTTGTAAAGAGTGAGGTAATACTACTGTACATTAATTTATAATATTGCAGATATTAGGTTTAAATATATAATAATTCCTGTGTAATAATGAGTAAACAGTGTAAATTGTCCCTACAAATGCACTGTACCTGGATAGGGTTCTGGGAGTTCTCTACTCCCCAAGCCCAGCCCAAGGCCAGGCTTGACTTGTGAGAGCTTGGTCCACCAGGCTGTTGCTTGAAACAGCTGGCAGTCCTGCCATATCCACCACAACCCAATTGATCTGGCATTTCTTGAAGAAACTATCTAGTTTTTCTCTTGAAGATGTCCATGTTAGTTCTGGCAATATTTCTTATACTCGCTGGGAGGATGTTGAGCAACGTGGACCACTGATGTTTATACTGTGCAGTGTTCTCTGATTGGCCTAAGGCCACCCCTGCTCTTTAATGGTTCTATTCTGTATTTTTCTTCCATATCATTCACTCCAGTATGTTGTTATTTGAGCATGTAGATTTAAGACCTGGCCCTCCAGTATTTTCCAAGTGTATATTATTTGACATCTCTCTCATCTCTTTTCTAGGGAGTACTTTTGTAGAGTTTTGAGACAATCTCGATAATGTAGATACTCTTTCGTGTCTATGCCATATATGTTCTCTGAATTACCTCTATTTCAGCAATCTCTCCACTCTGATGGGGGAAGAGAGAATCAAGCAGTACTCAAGATGGGACAGCATAAGTGATTTGAATAGTATAACCATTGTCATGGATCCCTGGATTTGAAGGTTCTCATAATCCATCCTATCATTTTTCTAGCTGACGCAATATTTGCTTGGTTATGCCCTAAACGTTAAGTTGTCAGACATTATTCCCAGATTCTTTACATGCTGCTTTCCTACTACAGTATTGGTAGATTTGATTGTGTTTTGTACCCTGTACAGGTATTTTGTTTAAGGACCTCATTTTCGCTGTACCTGAGTACCTGGAATTTATCACTGTTAAACATCATGTTATTTTCTGCTGCCCAGTCGAAAACTTTATTAATATCGGCTTGTAGTTTTTCAGTGTCTTCAGGAGAGGTAATTTTCATACTGATTTTTGTGTCATCTGCAAAGGATGATACGAAGCTGTGACTTGTATTCGTATCTATATATCATATGAGAATAAGTGTAAGGACTGTACCCTAAAGTACAGAACTTTTAACTGCACTTGGACTCCATTTTATTTGGTTGGCTGTTACTCTTTCTGCTTGTCTGCTGTGCTTGTTACCGAGTGCTTTCTGCTGACAGAAGCACTGTCTGCTTCTTTTGACAGTACAGGGATACCTCGGTTTAAGAGTTTAATCCGTTCCTGGAGACAGCTCGTAATCCGAGAACTCGTAAACCGAAGCTAATTTTCCCATAAGAAATAATGGGAAATGAATTAATCCGTTCCTGGCTTCCCAAAAACCTCACTTCAAACTAAATTTTATACCTAATTCATCCAAATTTACACTAAAAAATGTTCAAGTTATTACTTACCCTTGCTGATGACTACTGTTGGTGTATGGAAGATGGTGAGGAGGGGTGAGGAGGAGAGGTGTTACTGTTTGGAAGGGAGTCCCCTTCCATTATAACATCAGGCAGTAAAGATTTTTCTGGAGTGCACTCTCTGGCACATTTTGCCTGCCTACCACTAGGTCCTAATTGTGGCTCACTGCTCGATTTTCTCACAACGAACCGATCCATTGAAGATTGTTTTTCCCTTCTTTGCAACACTTGTCTGTAGTTAGACATCACATTGTCATTTAAAAGGTCAATGCAACGGCCTGCCACAGCTTTATCTGGGCGAGTTTTTTCAACAAAACTTTGCAGTTCTTCCTATACTTCACACATTTTCTTAATGAGGAAGGGACATCCTCTACTGCTTCTACTCACAACTATTTTCTTAGGTTGAACCTTACCACTGGCTTTCTTGAGACCCATGGCGAGATATATAATAACTTTTATGCTCAAGTGGCCAAAAATCCAACAAAAAACTGTAAATCCTTGTGAAGAATTCAGGTGGGATAGTCACTGGATGCAAGGCACTGGTAAACTGAGGGGCGATCGCCGTGCCACCATGTGCTAGGTCAGCCTGTACGCGTATCAACACCCTCGTATTCCGAGGCAACGCTCGTATTCAGATGCAAATTTTCCAAGCAAATCCTGCTCGTAACCTGAAAAACTTGTGTGACGATAATCTCTTATCAGAGATTTAGCCTGCTATTTCTGCGAATCACGCCTGTCCTCATCAATATACAAGATACGTTTTGTAGTGGCTAAACGTACCTACTAGCCACACGTACCAGCAACTCCCTCCTTCCCCCCACTGCTGCACCTGGTCGACGCGCCGAACCCTTCAACGGCCTAACGAGCGACTTGCGACCATCCAGCTTCCTCATTGGCCGCCAACCAACACTCCACTCCGGCTCCCCGCCAATCACAAGACCTCACCAGTTATTGTTGGAGTCCCTTGCGTTTCTGCCAGCCAGAATATTGTGTGCTCGCAAGCTGTGAACTCCTAAGTGACTCACTCTGTGTGGTCAAATAGAGGTTCATAGTTAGTGCATATATTCCAGCATTCATATTTTACTTACTTTTGTATATCAATTCTCCTCCCCATTAACGTAATCTATTTTCATGTTTATATTGTTTATTATTTTTGCCAGTAAGCCAAGATTTTGCATTTATTTCAATTTGTGTTTTTATTGTTATTAAAATCCATATTTTTTATTATTGCTTTTAGTCTTTCCAACCTTACCACAGATTACCAAATCACGCAGTCATTCTTTTTTTTCTCTTTTTTTTCCTTTTCTTTTTTTATATATTATATGTGGCCCAGCACTGACACCTGCTAGTTGGAAGACTGCCGACCACCATTTCCAACTCGTTACCGTCACATATAAATGGGGGCCTGTCCACGGAGTCACTATAAATGGGGGCTGTCCACGGAGCCACTAATGGAGATCTATCCACGGAGCCATTATTAAATGGAGATCTGTCCACAGAACTTCACTCAGGTATTGGTAATTGTGGTAAGCACACTTGGCTCTTATTTCCCTTGCTTCCATTATTCACATTAATCATTTTTTATTTTATATGGTGCTGTGTATATTGTACATTACGGGAATAGCATATGGTGAGAGTGAGACAACTTTGGATTACGTGGTGACTGTAGGCCGCAGTCATACTCTTAATTGGTCGTCTCCCCCTTCCGTGTTATCCTCCGTGTTTAACATCTTTGTCCCCCAATATTTCTCACTTTTTGACAGATTATCACATAGGTACCCTGGTACTGTGGTCTGTCTCCGGGTCAATAGCACCCAAGTCCTGCAATCCGACTCTAGGAGGAAAAAGAGGGCTTTAGATCCTCTAGCACGAACTATTATTGGCGAATTGGGACCTCGCCGATAGTTCTCGTCACCAGTTGACACTCGCACCCCTACTCGTCGGTCAGACTGATGGTATTTACTTAAGGTAGGGAATTGGCGTTCTTTCTTTTGAGCACAAAAGTTCGCTAATTCTGTAAATACCATATTCAATTTCAGTGGGTACCATTGCTTATGTTCTATAGTGACTTGGCAAGGTATGACTACATTTTTTGGACTACCTCATTTATTTTGAAGCCATTTAGTGTTTCACTTGTATTTTAAAATTAGTTTTCACTAATTAGTAGGATTTTCTTGCCTTTATCCTCCCATAGTGAGTACCAGGTACAAGATTTCCTGCGACCTTATTCATTTACCATCTTGAATTTACTTTAATTATTAATAATTCCCCACAGGATAGGTATCAGTTGCCACGTTTCCTGTTTTTGACACTCGCCATATTCTCACTATATTCATCTCCTTTGTTTTGCTATATTTTCACCATGTTCCGCTTACAAGCTTTCATAGCAAATCCAGAAAGAGAAATAGGGACCTTACGTCAAGCTAAGAGGGTCGATTTGTTAACTCTTGCACATGAGTATCACTTAGAAGTTCCTGATGGAGCCAACAAATTTACCATTAATAATATGATACTGGATCACCTTGCTGATGAAGGTATTATAGATTCTTCTACCCATGAACAGCACATTATTTCAGATAAAGATGACTTGAGAGCGATAAAGCTCAAATTGGAACTTGCCAAGATCGAGCTACAGCAACAACAAGAAGCAGCTGCAATCAGAGAGCGCGAAGCTGCCCTCAGAAAGGAAGAAGCTGCCCTGAGAAAGGAAGAGCAAGCGCGTGAGGCTGCCCTGAGAAAGGAAGAGCAAGCGCGTGAAGCTGCAATCAGGGAGCGTGAAGCTGCCCTGAAGAAGGAAGAAAGTGAGAGGGAGGCCCTACTCCTCAAAGGACAGCAAGAACGTGAGTTGGCCTTATACAAACAGCGACTCGAGATACAACGCGAACACGACCAACGACAGGCAGAAGCAGCTCTAAACTGTCGTGACCGAGAACTCACGAGGGACGCTGCACACCAAGCTCAACTCCAACAAGCGGCAGCTAGTCTTCCTCCCAGTTTCAATATCTCCCATGCAAGTAAGTTAATGCCCCCGTTCCTCGAAACGGAGGTTGATGTGTTCTTTACCACTTTTGAGACCCTTGCTGTTCAGCTTAATTGGCCTGACGACCAATGGGCTACCCTTCTCAGAGTACATTTAACAGGTAGAGCAGCAGTCACACTCAGCACTTTGGCTTCGGAAAACGACTACACCACCCTGAAACAAGCTGTGTTGGACGCCTACCTTCTCTCCACCGAAAGCTATCGACGAAAGTTTCGTGACTACGTCAAGGCAAGTACCACCACCTTCTTAGAATTTGCTAACACCAAACAAAGATATTTCATGAAATGGCTGGAGGCAGCACATGTCTCTACTTTTTCAGAACTTGTCAACCTCATACTGGTTGAAGAATTTTTGAGACGTGTACCTCCTCCTGTCCGCCTATACTTAGCAGACAAGGAAGAGACGGAATTAGTGAAGTGTGCGAAGTCAGCTGACACTTACAGCCTCATCCACCGGCTGACTCCAGATCCTACCAGCAAGAAGTCTTGGTACAGTTACGAGAAAGCGAGCCCAGATCAAGGTACCTCTCAACTGTACTGCAGGTATTGTCGATTATATGGACACACCATTGACAAATGTGGTAAGTCCCAATTTAAAGGTAACGTCGAACCCCCTAAGTCTAAACTACTCACCCTAAGTCCGGTAAGCCTGTAATGAATGTTGGTGTTCATGCTAATGATCTCTCTCTCTTTACCAAGCATCTCTATCCAGGAACTATCTCTACCCACGGTTCAGATTCAGAGGGACGTTTCGGACTTAAGATCCTAAGGGACACAGCGGCTCTACAATCGATCGTTTTGAAATCGGCTGTGCCCAACGTCGCCTACACAGGAGAGACTGTGTTCATCACTGACCTTACTGCTACAACTCCTTATCCACTTGCCCGAGTTTACCTGGATTGTCCCTTCGTGACCGGTGAAGTCCAAGTCGCCGTCAGGGAAAAGCCTTTTCCCATGCCTGGAGTGCAACTTCTCCTGGGCAACGACTTGGCAGAAGACCAACAACCAAACAACCTGATCATCAAGGACATATCCAAGGTAAGCAACTCTGTGGTGGATAACCCGATTTTTGAACATTTCCCAGTAAAGGTTCAAGAGAGTGATGAAGGTTCTCCTCCTGTTATGGTGACCACCCGTGCTCAAGCTGCACGTCCACAGCCAGCCGACTCTACTGCTACCGCTGTCCCTCAGGACCCTTCGAAACTACCCCCTAACCTGACCGCGGTGGAGTTCCGTAAGTTACAGAGAGATGATCTTACATTGACACCATTATTCTTTCAGGCTGAAACCCAATCCGACAGTGTTCCTGGGTTCTTTATGGAGAACGAAATACTCTATCGCAGGTATAGACCCAGTAAACTGAAGGACGAGGACGATTGGGCAAACGTTGAACAACTAGTGATTCCCACCAGCCTGCGGCCCACGATTCTACACCTGGCCCACGGCGCTTTGTCACACTATGGGTTCAACAAGACTTACCATGGAATTCGACAAGACTACTACTGGCCAGGTATGGTAAACGACGTCAAAACTTATGTCAAATTATGCCACGTGTGTCAGTTAGCCGGGAAACCGAACGTTTCCATTCCCAGAGCACCCTGATACCCATCCAGGTGCCTGAGGAACCGTTCCACAAGCTCATTATCGACTGCGTTGGTCCTTTGCCTCGGACCAGTGCAGGCAACTCATATATCTTAACCATCCTGTGTCCTACACCAGATTTCCGATAGCAGTTCCAGTAAAAAATATTACAGCTGCTACAGTGGTGAAGAATCTACTGAAAATCTTCACCCAGTATGGATTTCCGAGGGAGATTCAGAGCGACTGTGGTACCAACTTCACCAGTGATCTCTTCAAACGGACTCTGGAGGAGTTCAACATCAAACAGGTACTGTCCAGCCCTATCATCCTGCTTCACAGGGTTCTCTCGAGCGTAGTCATCAAACCATCAAGGCACTCTTAAAAAAGTTCTGTAATGAGACCTCAAAGGATTGGGATAGGCAAATTGATCTCATTATGTGTATTTTCAGAAGTCTTCCCAACGAGTCACTAGGAGTATCTCCTTATGAGATGCTCTACGGACGTAAGTGCCGTACACCTCTCAAGGCTTTCAAGGATTCTCTACGTGATGACACCTTCAGTGAGCATCAGAGTGTGCCCCAGTATCTCCAAAATCTCCGACACATTCTAGAGAGGGTCCATTCCTTTGCAGCAACAACCTACAGAAAGCCCAGGAGAGGATGAAGACTCGTTACGACCGGCACTGTAAAGTAAGGAAGTTTACACCAGGAGACTTAGTGCTTGCCTATTTCCCTATCCAGGTTCTCCTTTACAGAACAGGTTCTCAGGACCCTACCGTGTTAAGGAGTGCCGGAACAACTTCAACTACGTTCTCGAGACACCCGATAGGCGGCGGAAGACCCAGCTGTGCCACATTAATTTACTCAAGCCCTACCATGGGGTTCCTCCCACTGTGTTAACCAATTTCACCTCATTTACAGGTCCATACAGCCACAGTGAGACCTTCCTGCTTCTCCTTCCGAGAGCACTGACACTGAGACAGCGCTCTCTAACTCGGAAATCCTTACTAACCTTCAACATCATTTTCAGGACGATAATAGTGCTCCACTAATCAAACTCGTCAGAGAATATCAAGAGTTGTTTCGAGATGACCCCAAGAGTGTACTGTAACTCGGCACGACATCCAACTGCTACCTGACACCCAGCCGATTCGCCAACCATTCTACCGAATCAGCCGAGCAAACGGAAGTCATGCGGGCTGAGGTACAGTATCTCTTGGACCATGGACTGGCTACCCCCTGTGAGTCCCCCTGGGCCTCACCATGCATCCTGGTACCCAAACCTCACGGCAAAATCCGTCTGTGTACGGATTATAGGAAGTTGAACCAGGTCACAGTGAAGGACGCCTACCCAATACCCAGAGTAGACGACATTTTGGATGCCATTGGTAATGCCCGCTACCTGTCTCAGGTAGACTACTAAAGGGCTACTACCAGGTGAGTTTAACGGAGCGAGCTAAGGTACTGTCCGCCTTTATAACCCCTTTGGTCTCTACAGGTACAATCGCCTTCCCTTTGGACTCTGCAATGCCCCAGCCACCTTTCAGAGAGCTGTCAACCGCGTCATCCAGGGCTTGGAAAACACCTATGCCTATTTGGACGACATAGTGGAGCATCCAACACTGGAGCGAACACCTGCTCCAGCTACAACGATTGTTCTACAAGCTCCTGAAAGCCGGCCTCACCATCAATTTGGGCAAGTCCACCTTCGCGAAAGGTAAAGTGCGGTACCTGGGTCATGTTATAGGGAGTGGCAACCTGGCTCCGTTAAACATTCACATTCAAGCAATCCAACAGTATCCACAGCTACTACCAGGAAGCAGCTCCTGCGCTTCCTTGGTCTTGCTTCCTATTACCGTAGTTTGTGAAGAATTTTAGCACTGTTGCAACCCCATTAATCACCTTAACCAGTCCCAAGCAACGGTATAATTGGACCAGAGAGCAAACCGTTGCATTCGAACA
>WNGS01165339.1:20618376-20656665 GCA_020271785.1 Procambarus virginalis | reverse complement strand
ACTGACCATTAAGAGCTGATACACAAAGTAGCATTGTGTGCTTGGCAGAGTTTGTGATATTTTAATGATTTTGGGATAGTTGGGGTTGGAGGTTAGATACTGACACTAGACATATTTTGGGGCTGTCTGGCTACACTGTGTTACTCCTCTGACAAATTGCAATTTTGTTGTTGTACATCTATATTACAATAAATAAGCATGCCACAGAATCATAGAAAAACATGCATCAAGAATAATAGGAAACAATGCTATAATATTTAACAGTTTTGTATTACGATATCATTCAGTTTCAATATCTTATTGAAGTTTATTTGAAGTTCAAGATATTTTTGGTCTGGTACATAATCACAATAGGTTTTTCGGTGCCAGTAGACAAATACCAGTGACTTTTTACCAACTTTTCCACATAAACCGTCTTTCAAGCCAAGCAAGCTTATGTCATTTATATCATTAGTAAAATAAGTGTTAAATTGTATTATACAGTACAGTATTGTACAGGGGTATTTGTTGCTGGAAGGTGGCAGAAGTTCTATATTGTAATGTTTAAGTTTTAATGTTTCACTGTCCCCCAATTTGCTCTGCATGCAGTTTTATCTCGTATAGATTGAGGGTCGACTTTACTGTGTGACCCAATCAATATCTAGTCACTTCATTGGTTATGACTATTTTTACAGGATGTGGATTAACAACAGCTGCCCTCTGCATTGGGTTGAGGAGTTTAAGTACTGGTCAACGCAAAACTTCCCAGGCTATGATGAGGTTCCGGGTTTTAGCACAGGGCTTTACTGTCGTTGCTCTGATGCTAGGTGTTTTAAAGACGTCAATGCATTAATCGGCATTAGTACAACCATTTGAATATACTCACCAAAATTTTTCAGTTAAATTAACAAATCTAATATGAGGACTAACAGGTCTCAGAAGTGGTTGTACTGTATTATTTTATATAGTGGAAAATTAATGATTTAGACTAGACAAATTTGTAGTTTCTTTATATTATTCACATTGTTTGGTCATTTGTAGTTCACTTGCAGCAGCATAATGTTCACCTGTGTATTTATTTTGTAATGCCTTAATTAAAGCTCAATTGTACAATAAATTACAGCAAATACAAGCTGTTGTTACTGGATATCCAGTAACAACTGTATATCCTACTGGATATCCAGTAGCCTCGGTATTATTCAAAATGAAGTGTTTAATTTTAGGAATAAAGACTTGTACAGTATATCCTGTTGTATATCTTCATTATGTACATTATTTCAACAAAATAGACTATGGACACACTGTTTTACAGTATTTAGTTATATTCCCCACCCGTACTGATACAAATTGAGGAAATATAGTATATGAAATTTGTACTGTATCCATTTACAGTTAAAGCTCAATTTTAATCAAATGGCAACAACAAAGCTGATTCCAGAATGAGAGCCCCACAGAAAAGGTCCCTCTATATAAGGGAATGTTATTAGTTTAGTTGTTCAAAATTGTCAGCTTTTGCTGAATCTTTTTCAATTTCTGTGGAAGGATTGAAAAGCCTCTGTTGGTACAATAGCTTTAGTTGCTGTGGGATACATGTAAGAAGCAGGTAAGTAGTATGAGGTAAATTAGAATCTTTGAATATGTGAAATTAAGGTAACATTTCTAAGGTAACTGAGGAAACATAATAAAGGAAAATGATCATTTAAAATAGCGCTAAATTCAGAATAATGGTAAAGACTAGGGAGATGTGAATTTAACCCTCCACTGCATGACACAGCACGGAATTATTTTGCTAATTAAATCTCAGAATAATTGGTTACATATTTATTAAAGTGATGCTGTGCTGTGGCTTGGGTAGTAGTAGTAGTAGTAGTAGTCCCAGAACCCCATCAAGTAGGTATCACAAGTTGCATGACTGTGCTGTGAGCTGCTACTGGTAGCTCTCAATACTGAGACCTCGCACTCGGAAGGGGTGCGAGGTCCACGATCTTTTCCAAGATGGCATCTGTGTACTAGAAGCTTGAGAAAGCAATAAGTGTCTCATGTACCTGTGAGTTTTAAATCTTATGCTGTTCTTTAAAACATCCCTGATTGTGTTACACAGTTTACAAATACTGTATTGGCATAGAACATCCCTCATGTTTCACAATGGAAGGGTTAAAGGTAATCTATTCCCTTGACCTCCTTCCAACCACCATATTAGATTGTAGGAAATGGTTCTGGCTAGGTTATGTATTGGCCATGCGCACTTATGGAACACCACCCTGCTCCTCATTGTCCCACTTACTCGTGTGCATCCTTATAGAATAGCACAATTTTCATTATGAGTCAGTTTTGCTTTCCTACTGTCCTTTGAGTTCATATTTTGAGCTGAGCTTTTCATATTTGACCTTAAATTTGAGAATTTGAGTTCTTGCATTGGCTTCCTAAGTAGTATTTAGTGACTTTTGAACATCCAGTGACACTGATGGTGCTACAGTCTTCCTGGCTTGGTCCTTTCATTTAATTACTATCTAAAATGCATTACATAAGTTTTGGAATTTGTTATGAAATCATTCTTTGGTTATTCACAAAGATGTATAATTTAACTAAAATGGCCACCAATGGAAAAATTAAACATTTGTAATTTCAGTGATTGGATCGTATTTCTGAAATACTGTAGTACTGAGAAAGTTTTATTTACAAAAACTAGACACAAGTACATTTCAATAGTCGTCACTACCACTACACAGAGAATTTGAGAAAATAGCATTGAAGATTACCTTATACATATTTGCTAGCACAAGTTAACTTCAAACGTTCAAGAACAGCTCTAAGAGAAAACTTGGTATAATACTCATGCATAAATATCACAAAGTCTGCAACAACCTTACTTGACAGCTGTGGCCACATACACTTGCCTCACATGACAACCAAAAAAACACTATGATGGTAAAATAAGATTAAATAGAAACATTTTAATGTAAAATAGCAAACGAGCAGGAATAATACAATTTCAATAATGGCTTATTAGTACATTGTGTATAGGATAATATAATATATATGGATTTAATCATGTATCACAATTTATTTGGCAAACAAAAAAATTGTAAACATTCTGAAGATTATTAGCTTTAAAATCTGCAAATGAAACTGTTCCCTCCAACCTTAGCTGGATACCATCCATACACAAAAATAAAGCTCAGTACAGCATGAGTACTGTAATGTACTGTACTTGGAATTATGAGGATTCAGACATCTATTATCACCAAGGAATATCACCAGAATGTTTCTCTAATCAGCTAGCATTTATTATGAATTAAATAGTTATGATGACTTTTACAAAATCACAAAGTGCACACACAAGATTTGAAGACAAACTAAACTTACCCAGGAAACATTTGGAAATTGTGGCTTAAGCTCCTTTTTGCTCGGAACAAAACCCTTCTTTGGGTATCCGTGCTTCACTTATGGCTAAATCTAATTAAATTAAACATCTTTCCATTTTATTTTCAAATAAAATTACATTTTTTAACCAGGATTAAAGTATAGACAATTATCACCTTAACTCTCAATGTGACTAGATCTTATTTATCCCTTTATATTGCCAACCTTGCTTAACGCTTTTTTTTCTGAGACTTGAAATGATCGTCAGTGTAAGGGTTAATACTGCAACTATAAGGGGGGGAAAAACTGTGGGAAGAAGCCCACAAATTCTCCCTTTTGACATTAGAGATGTCATGAGAAATCTATTTGGCTGTAAATTCCTGTTGCACAAGTAACTTCCTATAATAACAATTGGAAATATTGGCTATAGTATAAAAAAAAAATGAGCACTTTGTGCAACTGTTAATAAATTACATCTGATACAATGCAGACATTGCATCAATGTCATTTCGATATGGCAGAAAACAACGCAAGCGCTACATGTAATGTTTCGTGATTTAAATCAATTGGAGGCTATCTCAAGCTCGTGAACATTCACAGATCAATGTTATGATGATCAGTCCTTAAGTATACCATTCTCAAATTATAAAAGGGATTTGAAAAGTATGTTTATTGTGCATATGATTTAATATTTAATAAAAAGTTTCTAAACAGGCATGCAGATAACATTAAAATCTTTAACAAAATAATGATCACTACATAAAACAGGTCTCTCAGTATCGTAGCTCATCTTTCAACAGTTTAGAAAGAAATAATAACTCTCAAGTCTTTAATAACCAAATTAAAAGTATGTTTCATTCACAGCTTCTGCGATAGATTAAGTGTAGACTTCAAAACCATAAGCTGGTGTAGATGAATAATTACCAATACTTATTCCAAAAATTCAAAGCACTGTACAGTACTGTATTTGAGGAAGTGACAATTTAAAAAATCTATCATAAGTATTGTATTTGCACAAAACTTGGTTCTAATAGTTTCATTTACATTTTTGTACATGAAAACAACTGGGCATGATGAAGTTCATCAATAAATCAACTACTGCAGTGCATGTACTTATGGTTTCTAAATATAATTTTAAGGAAGTCCACAAGCATGAAACATTTAGCTGTCATTTTAATAAGGATACTAGGTCGTGTAGCCCCTGATACAACCCTTACCTTACATGTTACTATATAAAAAAATCTGAAAAATTTAGTTTGTTTGCATTAACTATTCAAAAAGGCCTTATTAATTTATAGTTTTGAAACCAAAATAATACAAATCTCAATAAATGCAGGAATGTCAGTTTTACATGAAAAATACTATATTTATTCAATGGAAACATTCCAATTCTAAAGACAGCTTTATTGTTCTTCAGATATATACTCTGCAAGCAAACCAAGAATATTCGTTTTACTAAGTACGTAATGTAATGACTAAAAATTTACTTTAGTTTGCATTATGCATAAAACAACGCACATTGTAGTATCAGGCAATTGTTGACAGTGATGTTAATAAATATGCAATGCATTGACACTGCAATACTGTATATTTTTATAGTCTAAATGTCAAACATTCATCATCAATCAAAATTTCCCCAACATCTGCAAGTAACTAGATAATTTCTTCATACTGTATTTAATTTGTAACAAAAGTGAAAGATCCATTAAGTATAGCATTAATAAGAATAAAGTTTCATTACAATCGTTTTGATAACGTACAACTGCTAAATGGCTTACATCAGTTCCCACTCCACCATTCAACTGCCCCAATATTACATATACTGTAATGGCAATGTTGGCCATCTTTATCAGTGACGTACAATTCTCCTAGTAACTAAAATCTGTAAGCTTAGGATCCGAGGTTCTTGCTACTTACGAATTTCATGGCTTTGGCATACTATTCAAGCACATAAATGATGGGGAAAGTTCTGGGTACAGAATATACCCTACTAGGATGATGTGCTATATTTTTCTACCCTCTTCTGCAGCACATTCTAAAATTGTAATTAATTTTTAAATATCTAAGTTCTGCATACATGCTATGCCTTTGTATAATCCATTGCCACACATGTAGGTCTATATAATATTCAGAAAGCTCATTATTTCCCTACACTGCTAATGAGCTTCAACAATTTGTTTGTTTACTTTTTTTAAATCAAGCTAACAGTAACTACATAATGCTGGAAATGCATGATAACCTTGTAAAATTATTCCTTCAGTGACTGTGGTTATAATGCTTTATAGCTCCCTAGTACCCAGGCAAGCTATTCACTTTTGGATAATTACCAAAACTGCAATGCCAATATTACAACCATCCTGAGCTGCACACCGCAGCAAGCCAGAAAGGATTGTAATTAAGCTATTCCCACAAAGCATTAGTCATGTTTACATATATAGTACCACAGTATTAATCATCCTAGTTATTGCTTTCCATTTTAGCACTTCATTGTTATGCCTGCCTTTTTTCTTTTAACTTTAATGAAGCATCTTAGCAAATGTCCTCAGGATTGATTGATTTCTTGATCCTTAGTAACATTGTAGTATACCACTGGTCAAGCCGCGAAATTGAATCGTAATCCTTTACTGTGTCGGTGAATGCATCCACATTTTGCTCCTCGAGATGGTTTGTAAGTGCCTGAGAATTAAAAAAAATATACTGTATATTAATGAGAAAAATATGAGGAAACTAACCCAAAATTAGCATAAGTGATGAAAAAATACAGTACAGTACTTGTTTCTTATTAAATTTTATATATTTGTGTCAAGACATTTTTCATAACTAGAATCAAATATACAATTTAATGGTAAAACAGACACCAGCTATAGCATTATCCCTTAACCACTGCAATGCACCTTGAGGCTCTTGATGGGTGGTGTGCAATGAGCCTCAGGGATCTTATAGGTATAGTGTATCATTCAAAACTCCCGCGGCTACACAGGGTTCACATCAGCTTCCTCAGGGCTCTCCTAAGCAGACACCATTTAAAAAAGAAAAAAATCGTTGGCAACATTCCCGGGTGTGAAGGCCTCAGTACTGAGTGAGCAACCAAGGCTGGTGCATGCAGCATGAGCTAACAACATTGCTGTTCAGCTTTTGACCACAGCATCACCTAAAAGTTTCCAAATATATATGCATATGCTATTATTTAGTGATGATAGTATTACAGAAGACCCCTGTGATAAAATTGACCAGGATTCTGATAATAGGAGGATTGTGGTGATAATTAGCACTGTGGTGGGAGGAGAAATTTTGGTGGGGAGGGAGGTAGCATTGTCTGTTGACTGTGTGTGACCACCTTTTACTGTCTGGCCTCACTATACCAGCTTAGTGGTTCACTATGGTGCACACAAATGTAGATACAGCACTTATATATAACGTGTATATAGTGTAATAACAGCAAAAAGCGTATGTTGGGAGGAGCCATTTTGGCGAGGCAGATGGCATTGTCTGCATGATTTGTCATGCAGTGTATGGTGGCCACTAATGCTGTTTGGGCACCATATCAGCTTAGTTGTACAATTATGGTGATTACACAAGTAGATACTTATATATAATGTGTGCATAGTGTAATAACACCACAAATAGTATGGTTGGAGGAGAGGGAGCATTAGCTGACTGTGTGGTGACCTCTGTTATTACCTGAACTCACCATACCAGCTTAGATAAACAGTTATGGTGAACAAAACATATAGATACTTATATATAATGTCTGTATGTAGTGAATAAAAGCAAAAACAGTATGGTGGGAGGAGAATGTTCGCGAGTGAGGAAAGGTGAGGAAGGGAGTGGCGGCCAGTGGCTGGCTGGCAGATGTGGTGGCCACGCCTCATTGTTTTTGACTCACCATACCAACTTAGTAGTTTGTTATGATGACCAAAACATGCAGATACTTACATATAACCCATGTATATAGTGTAATAACATCAAAACTATATTTATTGTTTTATGAATATTATAACTGAATCACTAAACTGCACACCTTAATTTTGAGTATAGCAATGGTTCACACATGGTATTATATAAATATTGAATAATACAATATTGATAGTGTGTATAATACACTATCAATAGTGTGTATAATGCACTACACACTATTGAATAATATACTAAAAAAAAAAAAAAATCAGAAACATTGAAATAATTAGGTAATAATATCATTGTGGCAACTTCCGCCTGACAGCTCGGGCGGAGCAGACCGCCTCCGAAGCTTGCTGTATAGCCTTTTTTTGCCAGACTTTCCTGCCCTACTGTGGCCAAAATATGTTATCTACTATTTTTTTATTCTTTTTCTGTGATAAGGGAAACACTTTTATAAGACGAAAGAATTTTTTGAATATTTCTTTTTTTGCGCCTGGCTGTGATGTAGGCCAAAAAGCAATTAGCGGTTTAATGGTTACCCCTTAAGCTGCTCAGGGGTCCTTAAGGCTTTAACATCCTCATGTGCAAGAAAAAAATCCAAAAAAAAATTTTGTCTTCGAAAAAACAAGCATTGAATATAATGACACCATTTTCTGGGCGAGTCCCGGAGGCTCCCCGGGAGCTATCCAGGCTGAATGGATATGTATAACTTTCTGGCATCAGTCAAAATGCTTGGAGTTCTTGCCTACCGGGGACCACGAGCCAGAACCTGGCCCCCCTCAGAGAGGCACGAGGAGTAATGGCCTATAGAAACCCCCTGTGGTTGGGAGCATTCTATGTCTGCCATCGACCTGGACAGGCACCCAGAAAGGTAGGTGCCTCAAAACAAACCCCTATTCTGGTGAAAATATTGCTACCAAAAGCCGAACAAGTGGTCAGAACTCCCCAAACAAAATTATCAAACTAGCATGACGTCATCACGTTGTCGCACCGCCGTCTGCGCATCCCCCCCCCCCCCTTCTATGCGAGGGAGAAGGGGGAGCCCCAGACCATCCATGCTGGCGATCCAACTGGCAGTTCTTAGGCTGGATGTCAAACTGCACGAAAAACACCGCCGACCAGAGGGAGGGAGCTATGCCGGGGAGCCTCCGAGACTCGCCTAGAAAATGGCGTTTCATTACATTCAACGCTTGTTTTCTGGGGGGGGGGGGAGCCCCGTCAACTCCCCGGAGCTACCTCACCACAGATAAGAAAAATAGGGAAGGATCTGGGAGGCGGACGCCACGCGCCCTAGCCTAAAAAACCAAAACCACAGACGAAACAAAGACCCTGCAGACCCAAACCCCAGAACAGGAATGAGGAAAGAAGGGGAACGGGTCAACCAAAACACGTCCACGCATCTTGGCCACCCCAGAGGCCAAGACGCACAGAGAACAGGGAAAAAAATGCAACCAAACAACAAGGATGCTCCACCAGCCTGACCAACCAAGCAGCAACCCAAGGACCAAAACGAGGAGGAGAAGAAAACAGACCACCCGGGCCAACGACCAAGACGGCACCGGAAAATCACAAGCAGGCCAGAGGTGAAACAACACCCAAGACAGCAAGCAGAACAGAGCAGAAGGAACAGCCACACCGAACGCAAGCTGGAGCAGCTCCGCCAGCACCACCCAAGATGAGGCGACGGTACACGGTCCCAGACGACGGTCCCAAAACAACCCCGAAGGGAAGACAAGCCAACCCTATCAGAGACTAAAGGACCCTTTGCAGTGATAGGAAAACAGGAAGGACCGCCTTCGAGACAAAGCACGCAGGCAGGAGACCAACAACGAAGCTACTAGTGCCCAGACAAGTGACGAGAACTAGAGACAAAAACCCGAGGGGAAGAAAGAACTAGCCTTGTAGAGAGCTGGACCAATCCGCAAAAAAGAGGCAGAACTGCGGTAAGACCCACAGGACCGGACCGAGGAAGGTAGCAGGTCCTGCCAGGCAGGCAAAACCAAAAGGAACAGCCGCCAGGGAACAAGGAACCCAATCCCAGCGAGCCGAAAAGGAACCAACCCGGGCGAGCATAAACGACCTGTCCGGGAGGAATCCCCCCCAGGATCCTTGAAGAACCAACAAGGCCAAACACCAAGGAGCCAGGCCTAGGCAGAGGCCAACGAGGAAAATGAGCACCACGAACGAAAGCACAAGACGCGAAGCGAAAACAGTGACCCCACAACCCAAAGTAGCAGCGCAACCAGCTCCTGAAGGTAACAATGACGCATGCATCCCTGAGGTATCCACGAGGAGAACTATGCAGGACGTGAACTGCAGGAAAACAAAAACACACGTTCCGGAAAAGGAACAATGAAAAGCCGGAACCAGGATCAGAATCCCAGGTACCCGGCCCAAGTAAAAGAACCAGTAGGGCAGGAGCGGTGGACCGAAAGTTCACAACGCTCCCAAAGACAGTGCAACGCAGAAGCCTCCAGTGAGATACAAAGAAAAGGTGAAGGAACTCAGTACCCAAACTGAACACCGGAAGAACAAACTGGAAGTCCAAAAGCAGGGAACTGAACATGGACAGAGGCCCATCCGAGAACTTCGCCTTCATCCGAGAAAGAAGCGCTTTCAAGTGAGGTGCAAGCAAGCACCTTCAAGTGAGGCGCAAGAAAGCACCTTCAAGTGAGGCGCAAGCAAGCACCTTCAACAAGTAAGGCGTCACAGGCAACCCAAATGCCTTCAACCAGTGAGGCTTCAGCACCTGGCAGTCAAAACTAACTTTCCTTAATGAACTGTACAGTAATTTTAAGTGTTAATTTTAATGTTGTGTTAGTATAGGTTACGTAAATTGTTAAGAATTCTTAACTTCAAGATGTGTGGCATCAATCAAGAAGACGAACACCAACAAGGTAAGTTGAGGTTTCTAGTTGAATATTAATAATTATATGTGGCAAGGCAATTCAAATTATGTTGTTTGTAATATAAAAATAGTTGGAAATGGTTAGTTTTGGACTCTTAGGTGAAAAAGTACCATTATCCGGAAAACGTGATAATCCGGTTGGGGGTCCTTCCCATATAGTCCGGATGATCGAGTGGAGACAGAATTACCTAATTATTTCAATGTCTCTGATTTTTTTTTTAGTTTTTTTGCAGTAATATTATTCAATAGTGTGTAGTGTGATATATTTATATAATACAATGTGTGAACCATCACTATACTCAAAACTATGGTGTGCATATAGTGATTCAATTATTATGTTCATAAAACAAACAAACAGTTTTGCTGTTATTACAGGATATTCATAAGTATCTGCATGTTTTAGTCACCATAATGAACCACTAAGTTGGTATGGTGAGTCAAAACACCAACAAGTGGGCTGCTTCACCGAGCCAGCAAACGCCGCCACCTTCCCTCAACACCTCACTCGCCAACATATTCCTCCTCCCACCATACTTTTTGCTTTTACAGATATTTACTATATACAGACGTTATGTATATAGGTATATCAACATGTTTTTTCCACCATAACTGTACAACTAAGCTGGTAAGGTGTCCAAACAGCATAGTGGCCACTCTACACAGCATAACAAGTCATGCAGATGACACGACTTCCCCTCACTAAAATGCCCCCTTCAAACATAGTCCTTTTGCTGTCATTACACTAATATATATAACATGTGTAAGTATCTACATTTGTGTTCACCATAGTAAACCACTAAGCTGGTATGGTGAGTGCAGACAACAGGGGCCAATTCTAACTTCAGAATTGCTTTTAAATACATGGATGGCGATATACTAAAGAAATTGTTCACGACTTTTGTTAGGCCAAAGCTAGAATATGCAGTGGTTGTGTGGTGCCCATATCTTAAGAAGCACATCAACAAACTGGAAAAGGTGCAAAGACATGCTACTAAGTGGCTCCCAGAACTGAAGGGCAAGAGCTACGAGGAGAGGTTAGAGGCATTAAATATGCCAAAACTAGAAGACAGAAGAAAAAGAGGTGATATGATCACTACATACAAAATAGTAACAGGAATTGATAAAATCGATAGAGAAGATTTCCTGAGACCTGGAACTTTAAGAACAAGAGGTCATAGATTTAAACTAGCTAAACACAGATGCCGAAGAAATATAAGAAAATTCACTTTCGCAAACAGAGTGGTAGACGGTTGGAACAAGTTAGGGGAGAAGGTGGTGGAGGCCAAGACTGTCAGTAGCTTCAAAGCGTTATATGACAAAGAGTGCTGGGAAGACGGGACACCACGAGCGTAGCTCTCATCCTGTAACTACACTTAGGTAATTACTTAGGTAATTACACAGATTCAGCAGACGAAGCTACCTCCCTCTCTCCTTCAACATCACTCCTCTCACACAGCCACCACTCGGTTGTGGTGGAGGCTGACTCCATACACAGTTTCAAGTGTAGATATGATAGAGCCCAGTAGGCTCAGGAATCTGTACACCTGTTGATTGACAGTTGAGAGGCGGGACCAAAGAGCCAAAGCTCAACCCCCGCAAGCACAATTAGGTGAGTACAATTAGGTGAGTACAACGCTAATTCTCACAACAGTCCTTCTATTATCACAATCTTGGTCATTTTTATCAGTCAGGGGGTCTTCTGTAATACTGTCATTGCTAAATAATTGCAGTTACATATTTATTTTGACATTTTTAGGCGATGCTGTGGTCACAAGCTGAACAGTGGTGCTGTTAGCTCATGCTGCGTGCGCCAGCCTTAGTTGCTCACACAGTACTGTGGCTCTAACACCGGATAATGTTGCCCACGATTTTTTTTAAACATGGCGTCTGTTTACAAGAGCCCTGAGGAAGCTGATGTGATCCCCAAACAAATCGTGGAACATGCAAGGGGAATAATGTGTGTTCGAGTATGACACTTTCACCAGTAGTGAGAACACAAATACAACAAAATTATTAAGGATGGTAACAGAGTCCATTTCATGTGGTCTCCATCTCATGTTGGCCTCCGAATGCATGATAGAGCTGATAAGTTAGCCAAAGAATCTGCCTTTAAAGGAGCCGTTGAGTGTAACCTTGGATTGTCAATGAGCAATCTGAGAGCAGAAGTACACCGAGAACTTCAACAAGATCTTGTAGATCTGAGGCAAAGTGAAATTGACACCAGTAATTCCATCTATCATCATACTATCATGCAAGAGGAGCCACACATCTATGGATCATCCAATAAAATCAGCAGACTTCTAGATGTTACTGCTGCTCGGCTTAGACTCGGTTACAAGTATCTCTGGGAATTCTCATTATCTGCCGATGTAGACCTGACCAAATGTAAACTGTGTCAACAAAATTATTCGCACACCCTCCGTCACTATGTGATGGAGTGCGAAAAGATACGTGAATTTAGAGACAATTCTATAACCAATGTTCCAGCGATGTGTAAATATTTCATTCAAAATGATCTGCTACCAGAAATTTTAGCCAAATATCCCCAGTTTGCTAACTGTAGGTAGAAACTGAGTGATTGTAACCTATCCACCCCTGCCCACTGGATGGGGGGCGGTGTGCAGGACAAACATAAATTTTGACACTAGCTCTCCACATATGTCAGTTGCTTAATTTAGAACCTGTACTTGAGGTCGATCTCGAACCCATTGTTGATGTGACGACTTATATTGAATTGTGTAACTAGCTCATCAAGATTGTAACTTGCTTAGCTAAATGAATTGTGGGGTTCAGTCCCTGAGCCCATTATGTGCCTCTGTAACCCTTTCCACTACCGCCCACAAGATGGGTATGGGGTGCATAATAAATGAACTAAACTAAACTAACTAAGTGAGAAGGGCATAATGTGCCATTGCAACACAAAGGGAAAGCATCGCACGAGGGGGCCAGATTCACGAAGCAATTACGCAAGTACTTGCCAATGTGTACATCTTTCCTCACTCTTTGATGGCTTTGGTTACATTTATTAAACAGTTTACAAGCATGAAAACTTTCCAATCAACTGTTGTTATTGTTATAAACAACCTCCTGGTGCTTTGCAGCTCATTAACTGTTTAATAATTGTAAACAAAGCTGCCAAAGATTGAGAAAAGATGTACAGGTTCATAAGTGCTTGCGTAACTTCCTAGTGAATCTGGCCCCAGGTGAGGAGTCGGTCACCGCCAGGGACGTGAGATGTATATGCCATACAAATGGTAGGGGTAGGGTGAGGATCAGAAGGGTAAGCCAAGGACAGATATAGTCAGTTTAAATACTTGGACACTTGTGTCAGAGGAATCTATGCACTTTCTAGTAATTATTGAACTATGAATGCTTACCTTAAGCAATTTGCACTCCCGTGAATCTTGGAATGCTGGATACATTTCTTCATATTTCTCCACTGCAATCTTAGCATTAGTTAAATCAACGCACAAATGACACAGCGCAGCTCGGAACATGTATTCCTTAGCACTGTATTTGAGTAAAGAGCTTTCAAGGGAACTTGTTGCCACCTGAAAAATACAAAAAATCATAGACTTCTCAGAAATGTTTGCAGCATACAACAATCATACAAACTTTATCATCATATTTTATTAGCATTCATACGAGAGTACTGTACCAAATTTTATTACGGGTATATTTGTTATTAATTTTGATGCAAAATTTGACAAATTTTGACACTATTATAAGTCAATAGAGATACCTAAATTTCATTTGAATCACAAACATTAAAATAAATTTATTTGAGCAAACCTTTTCATAAATTTGGATGGCCTTTTCATAATTTTCCATCTGTGCTGCAAACATCGCTACCTTCAGGAGACACTTATTTGCTGATGAATTGTTTTCCTCACCACGGAAGTAATCAGAAGCCTGTTCATAGTGCTGGATGGCTTTTTCTATATCTGCAACCTGTAAGTAGCATAAACTAAATGATTTAAAATCACTGATTGTACATATATCTACACATGTACACAGCCTCACTAAATACAGTGGCACCTCGATTAACGAGCGGCTCTATCTACAAGCATTTTGAGTAACGAGCGAGCCACTCGCAGCAAATTTGTCTCTATTGACGAGCTTCACCACTATTAACAAGCAAAACCACATGGTGCTTCCTAGCGTCTCGCGGGTTCTCGCAAATTCTTGGACGCCTCCAACACCAGTGTCGTTGTTGTATTGCACACGACAAGCATCCCTAAGCATTTATTTAAGCTTTTCTTTGATTTTTTTGTGGTTTTGTGACTACAATTTGTAATGCACAATATCGCCAAAGAAGCTGCTTGCTAAAGATAGTGTTGTCAAGAGGAAGACACACAATTACTGTGGATTTGAAGGAGGAAATTATAGCAAAGCACGAGCGTGGTGTCTGTGTGATTGCTCTCACAAGGGAGTATGGCAGGTCCTCATCAACAATTTGCACCATTAGTAAGGGGATGAGGAGGTAAGGGAGGATGCTGCCTCTTCCAGTGAAATCAGGGAAGTGTTGGGAATGTTTGAAAAGGTGACCTCATTCTTGGGAAAAGCTACCCTGATAAAGCAATGACAACCCGGTGTGTGAATATGTTTAATGGCAATTTGCTGTCTCGTTTTAGGAACATCCTAAAACAAAGACAAAAGCAATTATCAATAGATACATTCTTTGCAAAAGTAGAGAAAAGAAGAGCCAGTGATAGTGAACCACAACCCAGTCCCTGTGGGGTGAAATTCCCAAGAAGAGAGAGCTTGCCTGACTCAGAGGTGGATTCCCCTTCCACACCATAACCCCTCTCCTCCTCCCCACCTCCTCATCATCTCCCTCAAGCTAGTAATGACTTCATAAGGTGAAGTAAACATGAAAACAGTAAAACAAAACATTTATTATTACATGTGCAGTATTATATTTACATTATAAAATGTCTTACAAGTATGGATGTTTTTGGGAGTGGAACAGATTAAATTTATTTCCTTTATTTTAAATGGGGAAATTTGTTTAAGACGAGTTTTCCACATAACGAGCTCGGTGCCAGAACGGATTAAACTCGTTAATTGAGGTGCCATTGTACACAAGAGTATACTGTATAATGAATTGCCACAGTATAATGATTCTTAACCACTGCATTGCTCTGGCTCCAAATATGGCACACCCCTGGTGCGCAGGAAATTAATTGTTCTGAAAATAATTTATCTTTTCAAAATGTTAAATACACTCCCCTGAACATATACATATAGAAATAAAATTGAAACTGTACTTACCTTGGCCACAATGGGGTCCCGAAAATGGCATGTGACGTCACGATTTGGTGGTCACCCGTGGCGTAGACTCCCGGAAGCAGTCGCGCGCCAATGTCAACATGCGCGAGTTGCCACAAATCATTTTTTGTTCATTTTTTTCGTACATTTCCAAATGCATTTATATTGTTTTTTCTTGCCAATCCTATGTATAGTGAACACGTACACAATATTCTGGCAGTAGAATATCCGTACTGTCCCAAGACACTGTGTTACATGCATCACAAATGTGTCCACATACATTGTTCATATTTCCAATGTTTCATGTTCATTTATGTATATTTATAAAATATTTACACACCATCACACACTACTGTATATACATTCATCATCAACACACTCAGAACTCCGCGAGTGTGTGATATTCTGCGAAGCAGTCGACAGGGCATAGTGAAACTTTGCACTCAACGCACCAGGTGGAGATGCATCTTCGCTTGCGTTCTCTACGTTGAGTGTTCTTGCATACAACACAGGCACGTTTACTCCTTGACCTCGCGTCTGTCCCTCCACCGCACTGATAACGTCTTGTCACACTTTCGCAGCTGGCAATCACCCACTGCAATACCTATGCCAAACACTGGCATTTTCCTCCTGTGGACCTTCACAGTGCCACATACGTCGGTGTTGTGGTCAATAAGGGGCTGGTCATAAGTCCAAACCGGTGCCGCTTTGATGGGATGTACTGCTTGAACGCAAGTTGTCCCATGACGAGAACTAGCTATTCATCAATCACCACATCCTGTCCCGGTACAAAATAGTCACGGAACTTGCCTCTCTCATATCACTAAAAATCTTCCGCACCTTCCAAAGTCTGTCCTGTCTTCATTTTCATTGTTCTCAAAGTGCAGGAGTCTGAGAAGCAACAGGAACTTATCACGTGACATGTACCTGTTGAACAAGGGGATGGAACAAGGCCGTCTTTGTTCTAATAATCCTGGAGGACGTGTTTCTCAGAACGTTTCATCATCATGCTCAATGCTAGAAACATGTACATTTCCTCATTTCCTCGTTTATTGTGTCCTTCCATCATGTCATGCGAGGCAGGTAAAATGCTGGTGTCTATGAGGCTGTGAGCATATCTGTTCATCTCTGTTACAAGATGGTTCATGGAATTCATTATCAAAATAAGCCAAGAAATAGTCGATTTAAGCCATATCTTCACCTGTATAGGGAAATAATGGTGTCACACCAACATCGGTATCATCAAAAGTTATATTATGGGACAAATCTCTCACAATCCTCCCACACACGTACAGTAGTACGTGTGGGGGATACTACGGGGGTACTACAGGATACTACAAAACCAAACCCGGGGGTTTGATTTTGGCGCCAACACCACCACGAGCACCAAAACACGGCTCCATCGTCTTGTGCTAGAGCTGCGTATAGTTATGCCAGGAGATGAGGCTGTTCTGCATAGTGTAGGCCTACCACGAACATCTGATATCGAGGGAACACTGTTGTCATTGTCCTCTGGCCATATGACACGCTGCCACTTGCCTCGACGTGTTGCCGGGGCAGCATAACCCCACCTAGTAATACCCTCGCTGCTTGTACTCAGGCTGCGATACAAGTTGTTGACGACCCATGTCACTGAAGCCCAAGAATGATTCATAACATGTACTGTCACTGAATAAACTTGCATCAAAGGACACACATGGTGATGGTGACTCTAGTGGTGTTGACCCAGGGCGGCGAGGCACATGTGTACACACTCGACATCCTCCACCTCATTCTCTCCCTCACTCATGTCAGACCTCTGAGTAAGGTCTTTCGCTGGATCGTAGTCTAAATCATCATCCATGGCACCATCATCATACAATATGTCATATATTTCCTCCTCAGAGTCGTTTTCCATGACCGTGGCTGACCGTGGAGCAGGAGCTCGTAGACAATGAGTCAGACATTTTTACTTCCTTGAAACTGAGGCTCCCCACAGCCCTGGGGAATGCTAGGATTTTTTTTTCAAAATGACAGACGATCACTGGGGCCCTCAGGCATCCATTTTGTACTCACGTCACCATGCGCCAGTTTTAAATTGTACGCTATACAGTACCTATAAAACCCCTGAGGCGCGTTGCGCACCACCCATCAAGCGCCTACAGGTACGTTACACAGTGCAATGGTTAACCCTTTGCCAGTGGCTATGGAAAAATGGTCATACCCACCTATGAAAAGAAAAAAAATTAAATTATTGGAAACCTTGGTGAATCAGATACCTTTGATATCGTTCGCCATATGCCTTTTGTTCTTGTATTGGCATCCTTAGTGATATTTACAGCATTTTGAATATCCCGCACATTTAAATGTGCTACATAACCTTCCCGACTTGGTGCTTTCTTTAAATAACTACTTACTACTGAGACACCTTAAAAATGTTAAATCTATTCCCTTAAGCATAGGCGGGAGATGCATAATAATTTACAACTTGGAAATACTAGGACTGGACTGGTTTCTCTCCAAACATCTGCAAACAGAAATAACACCACACGAGACCAGTAGGCATTGCAGGGTGTGTAAAACAGCCCCATTGAAAAGCATAGATGTAATACACACACATACAGAACTCTATCAACATCAAAGTGCAAAGACTTTTCAACACACTCCCTCTACACATATGGGGAGAAACTAGCTAAACTCTCGAACTGTTAAAAAATAAAAGCTTGATCAGCACCTTCAAAAGGAGACCTGATTCAACCAACCTGTGAACAAGCCAACCAAAAGGCCTGGCCAGAGACTAGGCCGTGGGGACGTTGATCCTCGGTATCATCGATAGGTACAGTATATAGGTATATTCACATAACTCAATGTTTAACAATACAATATACAGGTGGTCATATGCACATTTGTCATTTTCTATAATATTCTAATCTGTATTCAGGAAAGAAAATGCACTTGTTGCTCATCGCTGACATTCAAAAGCTTACCTCAGTTTCATATATATCTGCAATTGACTGATGGTGTTTGGCAGCCATTGTAAACTTTCCCATGTCCGTGTAAATTTCAATGGCCTTCAACAAACTGTTGACAGATTCTGAGGAAACAAAGTAAATTTTAATACATTATGAGAAACAAATAGTAAAATCAATTTGCAAGTTATCATGCTACTTCATTTTAAGACATGTTATTAAAAAGGTATATATAATGAGATACAGTACTGTATATGAATTTTGGGAAGAATATCAAAGGATAAAATACACCCAGTATATAAAATGCCCTTACAAAAAAAAAATCTGGAATACTGGTACATAAGAGATCATCACACAAAACCAGCGTCAAATGTAATGAAATGGTTATTTCCGGACGAGTCCCAGGGGCTCCCTAAAGCTATCTCATGAAGATGGCTCCCAGCTACCAGGTCACATCAGCAACAGAGTTGTCTCTGGCCATAACAGCCATAACCTGGGCTTCCTTTACAGACGGTCAGCAGTCACTCCGGTACCCCCACCGGGAAAGCATTCAGAAAGTCGGATAACCAAGACAGACTGGGTTGAAATAGATTGAAACCTCAAAACTGATTTGGGAGTTCATTTCACAATGTAAACAAATGATTGTATCTCCCAAAATCAGCAGGAGCTCGTTAGCACTACCCCCCACTGACAGTGGTGGAGCAGAGGGCCATAGCTCCTGGTCTACTCCAGCCCTCCAATAACATTTTGGAGCAGCTGTGAAGATACACACCCACCAACAAACCTGGAAGGGCGGATGGAATCAGGAAGTCCCAGTGGCTCATCCAGATGGAGGCATTTCATTGCAATCAACGCTGGTATTCTGGGGGTGCCCTTTGTGGCTCCCTGAAGCAAACTACTCTTGGAGAATGAAACTCAGGGACTCACCAGGGAGGAAAGATTGCGGGTAAACAAGACAATGAAGAGATGGCTGGTCAAGAGAGACTACCCAAGGCAACAGAGGCATGACAAGGCCCAGGGACACAAACTAAATACTGGGCTGCCAAGATCCTGTTAGACCACCAAAACCATAGTGCCCAAATATCAGCTCAGGACACATTAGCAAGGAATGCTGCAAGAGAAGCATATTTACAAACATCATGGGTATGAGGTAGACTGCAGGTTGGCTGTACTAAATGACAATGCAAATGACCAGAGAAACATGCACCTTAGATCAGGGAAGTGTAACAGTCACATTAAAGATAATGAACCTCCTCCCCATTTTCTTATTATATCTACTGTAACTAATTAAAGGTTCCCAATAATCCCCATAACTGTTATAACACTAGCAATCATATTCACTAATCATTATTGACATCTATAACAAATTCCCAAAGTTTCCTTAATCACTAAGGACAGCCAAAAGTAACCAGCACGCTCTCCATTAGACCAAATGATGATCAGCCTGCGAAGTGAGGAGGAAACTGGGTCTAAAACAAGGTTAGGTGAATGCAGACATAAGACAGCCGGGAAGACAGCATCGCATGTCTAGTTCCAACCTCCACACCAGATGCTACAAGATTCGCTACGAGAAGCAGACAGCCACTCCCAACCTATTAGATCACTCCACTCTCACCTTCATCTAAGCTCCCTGCTGTCACCCCTCGTTTGAGCTCTCCACCCTCGGTCCACCCCTCTCAGGCTCTTGGCTTCATTTGAGCTCCAGGCCTTGCACAAGATCTCAGCTTCTGGCCACCTTCAGCATTACATCCTACCTGACTCAGCCAGCAACACATAACAAGCTTCCTTGTCTCACACTACTATGACACAGTCGTACCATCTCTATCATCCAACTGCTGTAACCAACTATATTAACCTCTGGAAGGCGCTGCTAATAATAGCCAACAACACAGCTATGCGCAAGAAAAAAAAATAAAAAATCTAAGATTGTTAAAATGTGTTTCCTGATCATAGGGGAAAAAAATCATAGGCGACATATTTTGGCTGCAATAAGGCGAGGAAGTCTGGCAAGATTCAGGCACTGACCGAGTATGTATCCGGGGCCGGTTTCCTCCACCCGAGCCGTAAGGCAGGAGTTGCCACAAATATATTATTACCTAATTATTTCAATTTGATTGATTTTTTCTCTGGGTTTTTGCAGTAATATTATTCAATAGTGTGTAGTGTGATATATTTATACAATAAAATATGTGAACCATCGCTATACGCTATACTTAACAGTATTGTATGCATATTAGTGGTTCAATTAATATGTTCATAAAACAATAAAACAATATTTTTGCTGTTATTACACTATATACACACATTATATATAAGCACTTGCATGTTTTGTTCACCATAATGAACCACTTAACTGGTATGGTGCATCAAAATAGCATAGTGGCCACCACAACACCAGCCAGCAGACGACGCTACCTACCTCGCCAACATTCCTCCTCCCCACCATACTTTTTGTGCTGTTATTACACTATATATTACTACACTATATTACACTATGTTAATACACTTAGTACAGTCTCCGTGGCATAGTGGTTAAGATGTTCGCCTGGCGTTTCGCGAGCGCTTTGTCCTGGGTTCGTATCCTGGCTGGTGAGGATTTACTGGACGCAAATCCTTAACTGTAGCCTCTGTTTAACTCAACAGTAAAATGGATACGTGGTTGTTAAACGATTCTTCACACTCTCTCACATTCTCTCACACTTTTTGGGAATAAAGTATGCAATGCGTTATAATCTGGAAGAAAATATGACGGTCGATGCAATTGAAAAACCTGATTTTAGGAGTGGACATTATGGCAACCTTAGAAAATTTTTTAGTGAGTATAATTGGACAGACTTGTTGCTAGGCAAGGAAGTGAATGAGATGTATGTCAAGTTTTGTGAAATACAGTACAGTGGTACCTCGGAATACGAGTGTCCCTGTATACGAGTTTTTCAGAATACGACCAGGATTTCCTCGGAAAATGTCTCGGAAGGCGAGTGTGTTGATATGCATACCACCACGCGCTAGGCCGACCTAGCACGTGGTGGTACGGCGATCGTCGCCTCTCACCCCTCAGTTTACCAGTGCCTCGCGCCCAGTGACTATCCCACGTCAATTCTTCACCCGGATTTTCAGTGTTTTATTGGATTTTCTACCATTTGACCATAAAAGTTGTTATATATCTCGCCATGGGTCCCAAGAAGCCAATGGTAAGGTTTAACCTAAGAAAATAGTGCGGCATTTTGGGCGATCGAGTGTCAACACTGAAAAGTGTATACTCTTTTCACTGTCCTGACATTAATTTTCCATTTACGTATTTCATTTTTGTACCAATGTGTTCGCAATAGAATGTTCTAGAAGAACATAAGTATAAAATGTCACACAAGGATGCGTTAGACCGGCACCAAATAAAAAACTACGTCGATTACACTTGGCGTGTCAACAATACAATGGTCTTGCCTCGATGGGGCAATGCTATGCCGCTCTCCCAAATGGGCTATGCGACTATTAGAGAAAACGGAAATTTCATGGCGGACATTTTCAAACTAGCCCAAAGTCGATCGCATAACAAATAGAGTATATAGAAATATTTTTTCTCGTGACTCGTGAGCGAGTCCGCTGTGCGACCTCAACACAAAAAGTGGTAATGCTCTTGAGCGCCGTGATAACGCTAAAGTGTTAAGAAAATGTGTGAAGTATGGGAAAAATTGCAAAGTTTTGTTGAAAAAAACTCGCCCAGATAAAGCTGTAACAGGCCGTTGCATTGACCTTTTGACCTTTTAAATGACAATGTGATGTCTTACTACAGACAAGTGTTAAAATGTAGGAAAAAACAAGTGTCTTTAGACAGATTCTTAGTAAGACAAGCAAGTCTTAGTGGTATACAGGCAAAACGTGCCAGAGTGTGCACACCAGTGAAGTCCTCACTGCCTGATGTTATAATGGAAGGGGACTTCCCTTCCAAACAGTAACACCTCTTCTCCTCCCCCCTCCTCACCATCTTCCATACGCCAACAGCAAGGTAAGTAATATCTTGAACATAGTTTTGTAGGTTTATTTAGATGAATTAGGTATAAAATTTAGTTTGAAGTGGGGTTTTTGGGGTAGTCAGGAACGGATTAATTCATTTCCCATTATTTCTTATGGGGAAATTAGCTTCGGAATACGAGCTGTCTCCAGGAACGGATTAAAACTCTTAACCGAGGGTACCACTGTATATGATAAAGGCACAAAAATTTATACCAAAAACAGAGAAGCAGAACTAGGAAACAGGATTGGTTCAACAGAAAGTGCGAGGGCCAGAGGCCAAAAGACACAAAAATGGAATCAATACAGGAAGAGGCCAAACCCCAAAACATACCAGCGATACAAAGATGTGAGAAACAACTACACAGCAGTGAGGAGAGAGGCAGAAAGAAATTTTGAAAAAGGGATTGCAGACAAATGTAAAACAGAACCAGGTCTATTCTATAAATTCATAAACAACAAATTGCAGGTAAAGGATAATATTCAGAGGTTGAAAATGGGAAATAGATTCACGGAAAATGAAAAGGAAATGTGTGAAACATTAAACGAAAAGTTCCAAAGTGTGTTTGTACAAAATGAAATCTTCAGGGAACCAGATACAATAAGAATTCCAGAGAACAACATAGAGCACATAGAGGTGTCTAGAGACGAAGTGGAAAAAATGCTCAAGGAGCTAAATAAGAACAAAGCAGTTGGTCCAGATGGAGTTTCACCATGGGTTCTGAGAGAATGTGCACCTGAGCTCAGCATTCCTCTTCAACTGATTTTTCAGGCATCCCTGTTTACAGGAGTTGTAGCTGATGTGTGGAAAAAGGCTAACATAGTTCCAATCTACAAAAGTGGAAGCAGGGAAGACCCCTTAATTATAGACCGGTATCATTGACAAGTGTAATAGTCAAAATATTGGAAAAAATAATTAAAACTAAATGGGTAGAACACCTGGAGAGAAATGATATAATATCAGACAGACAGTATGGTTTTCGATCTGGAAGATCCTGTGTATCGAATTTACTCAGTTTCTATGATCGAGCAACAGAGATATTACAGGAAAGAGATGGTTGGGTTGACTGCATCTATCTGGACCTAAAAAAGGCTTTCGACAGAGTTCCACATAAGAGGTTGTTCTGGAAACTGGAAAATATTGGAGGGGTGACAGGTAAGCTTCTAACATGGATGAAAAATTTCTGACTGATAGAAAAATGAGGGCAGTGATCAGAGGCAATGTATCGGACTGGAGAAATGTCACAAGTGGAGTACCACAGGGTTCAGTTCTTGCACCAGTGATGTTTATTGTCTACATAAATGATCTACCAGTTGGTATACAGAATTATATGAACATGTTTGCTGATGATGCTAAGATAATAGGAAGGATAAGAAACTTAGATGATTGTCATGCCCTTCAAGATGACCTGGACAAAATAAGTATATGGAGCACCACTTGGCAAATGGAATTTAATGTTAATAAATGCCATGTTATGGAATGTGGAATAGGAGAACATAGACCCCACACAACCTATATATTATGTGAGAAATCTTAAAGAATTCTGATAAAGAAAGAGATCTAGGGGTGGTTCTAGATAGAAAACTATCACCTGAGGACCACATAAAGAATATTGTGCGAGGAGCCTATGCCACGCTTTCTAACTTCAGAATTGCTTTAAATACATGGATGGCGATATACTAAAGAAATTGTTCACGACTTTGTTAGGCCAAAGCTAGAATATGCAGCGGTTGTGTGGTGCCCATATCTTAAGAAGCACATCAACAAACTGGAAAAGGTGCAAAGACATGCTACTAAGTGGCTCCCAGAACTGAAGGGCAAGAGCTACGAGGAGAGGTTAGAGGCATTAAATATGCCAAAACTAGAAGACAGAAGAAAAAGAGGTGATATGATCACTACATACAAAATAGTAACAGGAATTGATAAAATCGATAGGGAAGATTTCCTGAGACCTGGAACTTTAAGAACAAGAGGTCATAGATATAAACTAGCTAAACACAGATGCCGAAGAAATATAAGAAAATTCACTTTCGCAAACAGAGTGGTAGACGGTTGGAACAAGTTAGGGGAGAGAGGTGGTGGAGGCCAAGACCGTCAGTAGTTTCAAAGCGTTATATGACAAAGAGTGCTGGGAAGACGGGACACCACGAGCGTAGCTCTCATCCTGTAACTACACTTAGGTATAACACACTGTACACACATATTATTAAATATGACCAAAAATAGTAAGATTAATAATTCTAACACGAATTTTTTCAATATTTCTTATGTTCTCTTTCACTGTTAATGGTAATTGAAAAATCAATTCTCCAATGATTCATTTTTATTTCTAGTCTGACACGACACTTAAACGCGTTTCTTAATAACTTATTACATTTTCAAAGACTTTTAGTTTACACACACACAACTGTAACCTGCAAACACTAAACAGAGTTCTTACTCTGTTATGATTTAAACAGCTTTCATTTTTCATTTTATACTGCATTTTGGGTGAGGTGATATGTTACAACAGTTTTGGATGAGGTGAACAAACTTTCAACACAGGACAGAACACGAAACAATGGATATTAATGGGATATAATTGGGTAAATTGAAGGTAATCCTGGAAGTAACTGCAGAGGGCCTATTGGCCCATATTTCTTGATGCTTCTATATTGGAGCAGAGTCTTGAAGTGGGTAGAATATAGTTGTGCATAATTGGCTGTTGATTGCTGGTGTTGACTTCTTGATGTGTAGTGCCTCGCAGATATCAAGCCGCCTGCTATCGCTGTATCTATCGATGATTTCCGTGTTTTTTTGTTAAGATTTCTCTGGTGATGGTCTGGTTGTGGAAGATATTAATATGTTCCTTAATGGAGCCCTGTTGCTTATGCATCATTAATCGCCTGGAAAGAGATGTTGTTGTCTTGCCTATATACTGAGTTCTTTGAGGCTTACATCCCCAGTGGGCATTTGAAGGCATAGACGACGTTGGTCTCTTTTAAAGCGTTCCGCTTTGTGTCTGGAGAGTTTTCTCATGAGTAGGTTGGCTGTTTTTTTGGTTTTATAGTAAATCATCAGTTGTATCTTCTGATTTTTGTCTGTAGGGATAACGTTTCTATTAACAATATCTTTCAGGACCCTTTCCTCTGTTTTATGAGCTGTGGAAAGGAAGTTCCTGTAAAATAGTCTAATAACATTATAAATAAAGCCCATCAACATTGCGAGTCCCAAATATCTGCAAGCTCTTTTACACTCTATGGGGCCTACCCATGCCTTGATGCCACACGCCTCTTAACAGAAAATAGGAAGACATTGGCACAAACTTTAAAACACCTCCCAAAATGATCGGAAAAAATGTAATTTTAACAAATATATTAAAATCGGAAGTCGTATACGTCCCTCCCGAACGAAAGTGTTAAAGACTTAAACATAAAAAACTACCATACTCTGGATACTGTAACCAAAAATCTTAAATGTTACAGAACCAAGGAACATTATCGACCCACAAAGCATTCACTGAGGTAGCAGCGAAGAGCGACTGCTGGGCACCGCACATGATGTACCCTGGCCAACAAACATAAATAACCAAAGGATCCCCTACAGAAGCCTGCCAACTCATTCTTCCCCAGAAAGTGAGACAGCTCCAACAACTATATTGCTCACCAGCTAAAACAACAAAAACTGCCACCTCTGAAGAAGAGCATGAAGCTTTCCAACCCTACAACCAGAGGCAAGTGCCAACAAAAACTGTTTCAGAGAAGGAATCGTGGATCAAAAGGAACCATAAACCGAGAAGAAGCGAGGACACAGTCAAGAGACTAGGAAGGATCAGAAGGAACATGACCCAGTCAGTATTTGCCACAAGGATGGAGTGTTCATTCTGTGGCTTTCTTGATATATCGTCACAATCCAGGAACATCCATGCTAGCTCCCAATGCATCCATTGTGTTAGTGAAAAGCTTTAACAAGTGGGATAAGTAAAAGAAAGAACACGAGAGCCCTCACCCCTATATATATATTATATCTATATATATATATATATATATATATATATATATATTATATATATATATATATATATATATCTATATATAGGTTATATATATATATATATCTATATATATCTATAATATATATATACTATATATATATATATATATACACATGTATTTTTTTTGTGGGGGGGGGCATAGGTGAAGTGTCAATTTTTATAACTTTTTGAGGTGCTAAATATAGTCTTTTCAACTGCCTACTGCTAAAGCAACACCCATGATTGTCACATAATATATATGTATAAACAACCGGCAACTTTGCCAAATATTTACAGGCCAAAGGAAGCAAGATAATTCTTATGTAACTCTTGTAATGTATCCCTGCAGAATATCTTTCACAGGTATAGAATTCATTAAAGGAAAATTTTAATGTGGATTTACATTTGAAGCAAATTTTTGTAGGAACAAGGAAGGAATATAGGCAAGGCAGGAATAATATAAGCAAGGAATGAATGCTCACCATTAGGGTCAGTCTTCTTATAACAATTTCCTGCCTCAACATAGTTTGTAGCTGCATCCAGACGAGATCCAGCTTTGGCATGCAATGATGCAAGCTCGGTAAATGCATGTCCAGCCGAGTTCCACTTTTTGGCCATCTTAAACTTATTTGCAGCTTGTTGATATAGATCCATGGCTTCATCAACCTTTGAAGGTCCCCGAAGAAAAAATTCAATGTGATATAATTCAATACAGTGAAATAATATTAAACACCTGGAGTTTTTTTTAGGACATTAATTTATAACTTGTCTAGATCTGCCGCAAGGTCATACGTGTCATATAATCAAATATCTAACCTTTGGTTTACACACATCTTGTTAACCCCCTCCCCCCCACCCCCCCCACCCCACCCCCATAGGAAAAATCAAACAGAGATGACAAGGTCTATTGGGTCACAGGATTTATCCTAAAAATACAAATAATGAACTGTCAATATGTAAATGAGTGGTGTTATTTTGTAAAGAGTGAGGTAATACTACTGTACATTAATTTATAATATTGCAGATATTAGGTTTAAATATATAATAATTCCTGTGTAATAATGAGTAAACAGTGTAAAATTGTCCCTACAAATGCACTGTACCTGGATAGGGTTCTGGGAGTTTCTCTACTCCCCAAGCCCAGCCCAAGCCAGGCTTGACTTGTGAGAGCTTGGTCCACCAGGCTGTTTGCTTGAAACAGCTGGCAGTCCTGCCATATCCACCACAGCCCAATGATCTGGCATTTCTTGAAGAAAACTATCTAGTTTCTCTTGAAGATGTCCATGTTAGTTCTGGCAATATTTCTTATACTCGCTGGGAGGATGTTGAGCAACCGTGGACCACTGATGTTTATACTGTGCAGTGTTCTCTGATTGGCCTAAGGCACCCCTGCTCTTTAATGGTTCTATTCTGTATTTTTCTTCCATATCATTCACTCCGTATGTTGTTATTTTAGCATGTAGATTTAAGACCTGGCCCTCCAGTATTTTCCAAGTGTATATTATTTGACATCTCTCTCATCTCTTTTCTAGGGAGTACTTTTGTAGAGTTTTGAGACAATCTCGATAATGTAGATACTCTTTCGTGTCTATGCCATATATGTTCTCTGAATTACCTCTATTTCAGCAATCTCTCCCACTCTGATGGGGGGAAGAAAGAATCAAGCAGTACTCAAGATGGGACAGCATAAGTGATTTGAATAGTATAACCATTGTCATGGGATCCCTGGATTTGAAGGTTCTCATAATCCATCCTATCATTTTTCTAGCTGACGCAATATTTGCTTGGTTATGCTCCCTAAACGTTAAGTTGTCAGACATTATTCCCAGATTCTTTACATGCTGCTTTCCTACTACAGTATTGTAGATTTGATTGTGTTTTGTACCCTGTACAGGTATTTGTTTAAGGACCTCATTTTCGCTGTACCTGAGTACCTGGAATTTATCACTGTTAAACATCATGTTATTTTCTGCTGCCCAGTCGAAAACTTTATAATATCGGCTTGTAGTTTTTCAGTGTCTTCAGGAGAGGTAATTTTCATACTGATTTTGTGTCATCTGCAAAAGATGATACGAAGCTGTGACTTGTATTCGTATCTATATATCATATGAGAATAAGTGTAAGGACTGTACCCTAAAGTACAGAACTTTTAACTGCACTTGGACTCCATTTTATTTGGTTGGCTGTTACTCTTTCTGCTTGTCTGCTGTGCTTGTTACCGAGTGCTTTCTGCTGACAGAAGCACTGTCTGCTTCTTTTGACAGTACAGGGATACCTCGGTTTAAGAGTTTAATCCGTTCCTGGAGACAGCTCGTAATCTGAGAACTCGTAAACCGAAGCTAATTTTCCCATAAGAAATAATGGAAATGAATTAATCCGTTCCTGGCTTCCCCAAAACCTCACTTCAAACTAAATTTTATACCTAATTCACCCAAATTTACACTAAAAAATGTTCAAGTTATTACTTACCCTTGCTGACGACTACTGTTGGTGTATGGAAGATGGTGAGGAGGGGTGAGGAGGAGAGGTGTTACTGTTTGGAAGGGGAGTCCCCTTCCATTATAACATCAGGCAGTAAAGATTTTTCTGGAGTGCACACTCTGGCACATTTTGCCTGCCTACCACTAGGTCCTAATTGTGGCTCACTGCTCGATTTTCTCACACAACGAACCGATCCATTGAAGATTGTTTTTCCCTTCTTTGCAACACTTGTCTGTAGTTAGACATCACATTGTCATTTAAAAGGTCAATGCAACGGCCTGCCACAGCTTTATCTGGGCGAGTTTTTTCAACAAAACTTTGCAGTTCTTCCTATACTTCACACATTTTCTTAACCCTCAAACCGCGCATATCATATATAAATGATATCAGTGACAAAACCGAATCGCGCACATCATTTATATATGATTTCGTGTCTAGCGCTATAATTTAAACACCACGCCTGGGATAGGGGCAGCTATAGTACAGCCACGACTGATAGTTGCCAGATCCCACCTAGAAAAAAAATCCAGCCCAACATTTTTGGGAGTGAGAACGTCAGTATTGCGCCAGCCACCAAGGCTGGCGCACGCAGCACGAGTTCACAGCACTGCTGTTCAGCTTGTGACCACAGCATCGCCTACAAATGCCAAAATATAAGTGATACTGCTATTATTTAGCAGTGATAGTATTACTGAAGCCCCCTGAATTTGATAAAACTGACCAGGATTCTGATAACAGCTTGATTGTGGAGATATTTAGCGCTGTGCTCGATGGAGGGAGGAGTACGGCTGTGGAGGGAGGATTGTGGCGTGTCTTCTGACTGTGTGTGGCCACCATTTATTGACTGCACTCACCATACCAGCTTAGTGGTTCGCTATGGTGAACACAAATGTAGATACTTACATATAACGTGTGTATAGTGTGAGATAACAGCGAGAGGAGTAGGTTGGGAGCCGCCATTTTGGTGAGAGGAGCGTCGTCTGCAGGAATTATCGTGTTNCCATAGATGTGTGGCTCCTCTGCATGATAGTATGATGATAGATGGAATTACTGGTGTCCAATTTCACTTTGCCTCAGATCTACAAGATCTAATCTGCCAAACAACGTAACATAACGTACGTTACAAGCTATAAAATTGTCTATAGAAGTTTCATTGTGCAGCCTAAAGCTTATCTTCCTTGTATCTAGAGGTGGTTTGTGAATGTTGGTTAGGAGAAATGGGGTAATGGTCTGTAGTGCTATCAGTGATTATTCCTGAAGTAAGCGGAGAGGTTACGTTATGTTGGGTCAGATGTGATCAAGAGCTGTGGCAGTACTGTCAGTGATTCTTGTAAGGTCTAGTGATTAAAGGTATGAGGGAAGCAGGAATTCATGCAGTTGAAGAAACTAGCAGCAGGGGGTTATCAGGCACTTAGTAAACTTACTAAAATTACGCTATAAAAAATGAGGTATATTGCTTTGTTCAAGTTCAATTATGTTACTGAGACAAGAAAGAAATACATCTCAAAGGATAGCGTTAGCTTAGGCTATTTCTACCCCCCTCGTATATTACTTTGAGGTACACTCAGATACAATGAAAGTAATAGTTTACTTTATTAAAGTAATTACACTATAGATAATTTCAAAAGTTACACTATAAAAAAAGAGGTGATACTTTAAGCTAACTCAGCTAAGATACACTAAAGTAATAGTTTTACACTAGAGGACACAGGCAAGCCAGGGTACAATGGACCAAGAGAGAGGCTAGGCAACCTAGGTAACAATGAAACACAGGTTACCTAGCCTGCACTTGGTGACAAGTGGGGTTAATTAAGAAGAGGCACAAGTGATAGGGTTATGTCAGGTCAGTCTGGCCTGACTAACTGATAGGGTTTGTCAGGTCTGTAACGTACGTTTATGTTACGTTGTTGGGTAGATTAGATACACAGTGTTAGTGAGTTTCATATTTATTTAGTAGTCCTGGATACAGCAGTGTCGTAGACGTTGAGACGAAGCCTGGAGCAGAGCAGAGAGCTGAGTGAGGCCGGAGTCGTGGAGCTCTATGCAGGGGAGCGTGGCGGCTCGTGGGAATTGCGAGTGTGTCTGAACTCGGGGAGCGAGAGCGTTGTAGCTGGATGCGGTCGTAGTCTGCTGTCTGCTCTGTGTCGAAGCTGTAGCGTCTTGGGTCGACTAGAACTGCCCAAGCCGAGTACTACATTCTTGACTGGAGATTGTACTGGTTTGCTGTTCTCACATCGCTGGGTTATATGGTGATTACACCTCAGCTCCCTCCAACAAGGTGAGAAGAGTATACCTGTAATTGGGGAAAGGATTGTAGCTTGTGTGATTAGTAATGCATTAAGATAATGAGATAATGGAGCGAGTATAAGGATTACTCGCTACAGGACTCCCCCTGCCAGGGAATGGAAGAAAACAATATAACAAAAATACGTGGTCGTTGTGGAACATGTAGTCCGGTACCAAAAGATGCAGGCAGTGTGTGGACAAGCTCGATGTAGCAGGAGAGAAGAATGTGCATGATTGTTGCGTCCTTGGGCCGCTGGTGGAGCATTTAGATCCGGGGCGGATGGGCTCGGGCACCAGGACAATAGGAGGTAATGTAGACACGTAGTTAGGACAACGAGGGAATCACTGCTAGAGCTGAATTGTCCTGGAGGCGACGAAGAGTCGGAAACGCAAGCTGTAGGTCCAAGATGCTTGAGTCGGCAGAGTATCAGAATGCAGTGTACGTAGATGAATCTGACGAAAGAGCAGCTTTCGTGGGCGTCCCTGTAGGACAAGCAGTACCCTGGCAGCGACGGAGAGTCGGCAGGACAGGCTGTAGATCCCATATTCTGTAGTTACTGATGAAGCTGCCAGATGAGTGAGTAGCGATCGTGGAGCAGCAAGCCGTAGTAGATAAAAATGCAGAGATGATGATCGCGATGAAAATCATAGCTGTGGCGAGGGTGTTGGCAACGTTCCATGACAGGTGGCAGCGGTCCCACACAAGCAACAGCAGGAGTGAAGGTCCAGTGAGAATCCATGTTGTAGTCCATCGTGGCTGGGTATCGTCGAAACTCTCAGGGGTCACCAATGTAACGTACGTTTATGTTACGTTGTTGGGCAGATTAGATACACAGTGTTTAATGAGTTTCATATTTATTTAGTAGTCCTGGATATAGCAGTGTCGTAGACGTTGAGACGAAGCCTGGAGCAGAGCAGAGAGCTGAGTGAGGCCGGAGTCGTGGAGCTCTATGCAGGGGAGCGTGGCGGCTCGATTGGGAATTGCGAGTGTCTGAACTCGGGGAGCGAGAGCGTTGTAGCTGGATGCGGTCGTAGTCTGCTCTGTGTCGAAGCTGTAGCGTCTTGGGTCGACTAGAACTGCCCAAGCCGAGTACTACATTCTTGACTGGAGATTGTACTGGTTTGCTGCTCTCACATCGCTGGGTTATATGGTGATTACACCTCAGCTCCCTCCAACAAGGTGAGAAGAGTATTACCTGTAATTGGAAAGGATTGTAGCTTGTGTGATTAGTAATGCATTAAGATAATGAGATAATGGAGCGAGTATAAGGATTACTCGCTACAGGTCAATAAAGCCACACTGGTGAGAAATGAAGGGGTTATTCTCATTTGAAATTGCAAACATTTTACTTGAAGGAGTTTTCCCTCACTTTTATCATGCCATCTTTAACAAAGCACTGATGGATTTATTCCGGATTTGTCTTCCGGATCATCTTATATCGGTTAGATTAAGGACCTGCCCGAAACGCTATATGCGTGTTAGTGGCTTTACAAGAATGTAAAACATCAATGTTATGTACTTTGTAAACCCAATGTACCTTCTTGTATATAAATAAATAAGTAAATAAATAAATACAACTATTATTATTTTTAGTGTTGCGGTGGTGGGTGGGAAGTGTTACTGTTAGTGTAGTGATGGCGGGCGAGGAGGGAGGGAGCTCGGGCCCTGCTGCTTCACACGGGCACGTCTCTGATGATGACTTGGACTGGATCACTCTCAGGAATGACATCAACGCTATCCAGGTCAACGCATATGAATCACCCGGGAATAAGTTCTGGAAGAAATTTCAAGAAAACCCATTAGTACCAGTTGGTGAGTTGTTACCCGTCTTGCTGCGTCCAAGTTGTACCTGCTGAATGTAAAATAATTCGCCGTCGGTTTGTGATCATAATCATAAATAGTCATACATGTGAGCATAAATAATCATTCACCCAAATTAATAATTGTTGGTATGCAGTGTAGGTCCAGGGAGGACCTCTGGACGAGTCCTACGACAAATCGAATTACCTGGGTATGGTAGTTTCCTACAGTAGTTTAGTTCATTTATTATGCACCCCATACCCATCTTGTGGGCGGTAGTGGAAAGGGTTACAGAGGCACATAATGGGCTCAGGGACTGAACCCCACAATTCATTTAGCTAAGCAAGTTACAATCTTGATGAGCTAGTTACAAAATTCAATATAAGTCGTCACATCAACAATGGGTTCGAGATCGACCTCAAATACAGGTTCTAAATTAAGCAACTGACATATGTGGAGAGCTAGTGTCAAAATTTATATGTTTGTCCTGCACACCGCCCCCCCATCCAGTGGGCAGCGGTGGATAGGTTACAATCACTCAGTTACTACCTACAGTTAGCAAACTGGGGATATTTGGCTAAAATTTCTGGTAGCAGATCATTTTGAATTAAATATTTACACATTCTCTGGAACATTCATTATAGAATTGTCTCTGAATTCACGTATCTTTTCGCATCCATCACATAGTGACGGAGGGTGTGCGAATAATTTTGTTGACACAGTTTACATTTGGTCAAGTCTACATCGGCAGATAATGAGAATTCCCAGAGATACTTGTAACCGAGTCTAAGCCGAGCAGTAGTAACATCTAGAAGTCGGCTGATTTTATTGGATGATCCATAGATGTGTGGCTCCTCTTGCATGATAGTATGATGATAGATGGAATTACTGGTGTTCCCTTAATTACTCACTTTGCCTTAGAGCTACAAGATTTTGTTGAAGTTCTCGGTGTACTGCTGCTCTCAGATTGCTTATTGACAATCCCAGATTGTCAACGTCGCCTTTAAAGGCAGATTCTTTGGCTAATTCATCAGTTCTATCGTGTATTCGGAGGCCAACATGAGATGAAGTCCACATGAAATGGACTCTGTTACCATCATTTAATAATTTTTAAATAAATAAATAAATGTTTATTCAGGTAAGGTACATACATACAAGAGGTTTTACAAAAAGTGATAGATTTATAGATAGAGCTAGTACACACAATGCCTAAAGCCACTATTACGCAAAGCGTTTCGAGCAGGAAAAACATTAAAGACTAAAACTTAATACTAATTGATATTAAAATATAAAATGTGTTGAGAACAAATAAAAATAAAAATAAAAAAGGGGGGAACATGGCAGAAAAAGCAGCACAAATACAATTAGGTCGACAAACAGCGTTGTTTAAAAAACAGACATGGGTTGGCAATATAGGGGTAAGGTAGGTTACAGGGAATTTATTAGGTAGTGCTTAGTTTTTATCTTAAACTGGTTGAAACTGGTTTTGTTTTATTTGTGTGTAGCTTCAGACACAAGCATGTTATAGTTATGTCTTAAAGAGTTGAGAGCAATTAAGGATGATAGTCACTTACAATTAATGTATCTAGTTTGGAAACTTGTACACATTTCAGTGCAGGGAGCAAGGCAAATAGTTCGGTCTGAAGGGTAGAGGCCCAGTTGTTTATACGGACTCCCCACTCAAAATATAAGCCATCGTCCATTGTCAGGACAACTGCACTTTCCAGCTGCACTCATGGTGCGGTGTAGGGAACCATCAGTGTATATGATTTGAGAGAGAGAATGCTCTGTGGACAGAGCATCAATATGACTTAAAGCGTTGAGTTTTGCCTTAAGACGGAGCTTGAGCTGATCTCTAATTTGCTTCTTGGGTGGAGAAGGAGGGATTAAAATTGGAAAGGGTGTAATCTCCCGTGGTGCAGGAAAGTGCCGTTGATGTTTCCCACACCAGACAACTCAACGAAGCTTGTTCTGTTTGTTAAAGCCGTATATATTGCTATGGTAGGATGTGCTAGTTTAGGTTAGGCTGTATTGGCCTCGGTTGGTTTGTGTTAGGTTGGCTTGAGCTAAGTTAGGCAGGTTTCAAAGTCTGTTGGTGAATCATCTTGTGTACAATGTGACTTGTATCCGAATTACCAAAGTAAAGCCCAACTGAAAGCCATGTGACTGCAGATGACCTAACCTAAGGCTTGCCTGGTTACTGCATGTTGGTTATGGTATCCAAATTGATATACTGTATTTGGATGGAATGCCATGGTCTGCCATGCCAATCATTTCTGTATGACCCAGGATTTGAACTCTGAGTTCTTGATTGTTAGTCAAAAACAAGCCTGTACTACTGGGGCCCTCTTGATATTTTTTTTTATTTATATATGAGTTTTTATATTCTTGTAAAGCCACTATCACACACAGCATATCGGGCAGGTCCTCGATCCAAATTTTTTCCCCAGAATACAATCGCTAAATCGATTAACAACCAGGTACCCATTCACAGCTGGGTGAACAGAGGCTACAGTTAAAGATTGGCACCCAGTCAATCCTCCCCGGCCAGGATACGAACCCAGGCCAAAACGCTCGCGAAGTGCCTCTTTTAATTAAATGAATTTAATTTATTAGGGAGTGAGTTCAATAAACTGGGTCCTCTTATGTGCATGAAGTACAGATTATTTTGACTAGGAATATCGGATATTTATTTCTGATGTGGTGCTCATGGGTTCTGTTACATCTGTCAGGGAAGAGTTTCACATTAGGATTAGCATTTAGAAATAAGGTTTTGTACATGGAAATAGCACAAGAGAATGTATGGAGTGAGTGCATGTTTAGGGATTTAAACAGAGGAGCTGTGTGTTGGCTGAAGAGAGTTTGTTAGTTATAATAGCAGATATTTGCTGAGGGATGCTGGCCATAAGGTAATTTGCAGTGGTTGAACCCCATGCACAGATATCATATGTTAGACAGAGATGGGCTTGGGAGAAGTATAGTGAAAAGAGAGCATAGTGGGGAACAGTATACTGTATCTAAGTCTCTCCATTGGTGGTAAATGCTAGGTTGGATAGGCCGGGGGTAATTACCTAAGTGTAGTTACAGGATGAGAGCTACGCTCGTGGTGTCCCGTCTTCCCAGCACTCTTTGTCATATAACGCTTTGAAACTACTGACGGTCTTGGCCTCCACCACCTTCTCCCCTAACTTGTTCGAACCGTCTACCACTCTGTTTGCGAAAGTGAATTTTCTTATATTTCTTCGGCATCTGTGTTTAGCTAGTTTATATCTATGACCTCTTGTTCTTAAAGTTCCAGGTCTCAGGAAATCTTCCCTATTGATTTTATCAATTCCTGTTACTATTTTGTATGTAGTGATCATATCACCTCTTTTTCTTCTGTCTTCTAGTTTTGGCATATTTAATGCCTCTAACCTCTCCTCGTAGCTCTTGCCCTTCAGTTCTGGGTGCCACTTTGTAGCATGTCTTTGCACCTTTTCCAGTTTGCTGATGTGCTTCTTAAGATATGGCCACCACACAACCGCTGCATATTCTAGCTTTGGCCTAACAAAAGTAGTGAACAATTTCTTTAGTATATCGCCATCCATGTATTTAAAAGCAATTCTGAAGTTAGAATGCGTGGCATAGGCTCCTCGCACAATATTCTTTATGTGGTCCTCGGGTGATAGCTTTGCAGATGACACAAAAATCAGCATGAAAATTACCTCTGCTGAAGACATTGAAAAACTACAAGCAGATGTCAACAAAGTTTTCGATTGGGCAGCAGAAAATAACATGATGTTTAACAGTGATAAATTTCAGGTACTCAGGTATGGCAAAAATGAGGATCTGAAACATAATTCAGGGTACAAAACACAATCGAATCTTCCCATAGTAGAAAAACAGCATGTCAAGGATTTGGGACTAATGATGTCAGACGATGTAACGTTTAGGGAGCATAACCAAGCAAATATTGCGTCAGCCAGAAAAATGATTGGATGGATTACGAGAACTTTCAAATCCAGGGATCCCATCACAATAGTTGTACTCTTCAAGTCACTTGTGTTGTCCCGTCTCGAGTACTGCTCAGTACTCGCTTCCCCCTTCAGAGCAGGAGAGATTGCTGAAATAGAGGGAATACAGAGAACATATACGGCATGCATAGACGAGATAAAGCACCTAAATTATTGGGATCGTCTGAAAGCTCTCCAAATGTACTCTCTAGAAAGGAGACGAGAGAGATACCAAATAATATACACATGGAAAATACTGGAGGGCCAGGCCCCAAATCTGCACAGTAAAATAACAACGTACTGGAGTGAACGATATGGAAGAAAATGCAAGATTGATCCAGTGATGGGCAGAGGTGCCATAGGCACAATCAGAGAGCACTGTATAAACATCAGAGGTCCGTGGTTGTTCAACGTCCTCCCAGCGACTATAAGAAATATTGCCGGAACAACTGTGGACATCTTCAAGAGAAAACTGGACTGTTTTCTAAGAGAAGTTCTGGACCAGCCAGGCTGTGGTGGGTATGTGGGCCTGCAGGCCGCTCCAAGCAACAGCCTGGTGGACCAAGCTCTCACAAGTCGAGCCTGGCCTCGGGCCGGGCTTGGGGAGTGGAAGAACTCCCAGAACCCCATCAACCAGGTATCAACCAGGTTGTGTGGGGTCTTATGTTCTCCTATTCCACATTCCATAACATGGCATTTATTAACATTAAATTCCATTTGCCAAGTGGCGCTCCATGTACTTATTTTGTTCAGGTCTTCTTGAAGGGCATGACAATCATCCAAGTTTCTTATCCTTCCTATTATCTTAGCATCATCAGTAAACATGTTCATATAATTCTGTATACATGTTCATATAATTCTGTATACCAACTGGTAGATCATTTATGTACTGTATACAATTAACATCACTGGTGCAAGAACTGAACCCTGTGGTACTGCACTTGTGACATTTCTCCAGTCCGATACATTGCCTCTGATCACTGTCCTCATTTTCTATCAGTCAGAAAATTTTTCATCCATGTTAGAAGCTTACCTGTCACCCCTCCAATATTTTCCAGTTTCCAGAACATCTCTTATGTGGAACTTGTGTGGGTGCATCACTTGTTGTGTCAGGTGGCGGCTTTATGCAGCTACCTGCAAGCCACTGCTTCTGTGATGGTGGACACAATTTGGGTGGATCCGGTTTCCCTGGTTCCCTGTTCCAGGGCTTGTGTGTCTCGGGTTGTCCGCAGTGTCATAAAGTCCAGCCAGCCTGCGGGGTTTCAACCCTTTTAACCCTGTCGTAGCTCAGTCGGTTAAGGCAATGTCTGGGATGCTCCCGGACGCAGGTTCGAATCCT
>WNGS01165339.1:20588551-20600105 GCA_020271785.1 Procambarus virginalis | reverse complement strand
AAGGAATCATCAAGAAGTGTATCTGCTTCGTCAAGAGCGAGGTGTCTTACAAGGGATATATCACAGACGCCTGAAAGAAAAAGATTCACACTTAATTAAACTCCTTAACCCTTAAACTGCGCAACACGCCTGCAGGCTCACGTCTGGTTTGCGCTAACGCGCCTCCGGGTATTTGTATTTTTCATGTTCCATTCAAAACTCCCGCGGCTACATGGGGTTCACATCAGCTTCCTCAGGGCTCTTGTAAACAGACGCCATCTTTAAAAAAAATCGTGGTCCACATTCCCGGGTGTGGGAGCCTCGGTAGTGAGTCAGCAACCAAGGCTGGCGCTCGCAGCATGAGCGCACAGCACTGCTGTTCAGCGTGTGACCACAGCATCGCCTAATAATGTCAAAATATATATATAACTTGTATTATTTAGCTATGATAGTGTTATAGAAGAGCGCGAGTGTGATAATGACTGGGTACAATGTTCAAATATCAGTGATTCAATGCTGTTACGATGTTCACAGCGCTAGCCACAGCACCACAGCATTATTTCGTCCATCAAGGAATCTTCAAATGATTTCTTAGGTTCCTTTTCAAAATAAACGTGTGGTCAATTATTCATTTAGAGGAATTAGTGACCAGGATTTAATGATCAAGTGACACGGTATATCACCAATTCCCGGTCAGTAAAAACACTTGCCACTGACTTTTATCAACTACAGCACTAAAGTTTTCACCTCCCTTTGAAATTATATAATTCAATAACAATAATAACAATACAGTACTGTAATAACAATGAGAAAATCAATAGGAGCTGTGATGAGGGTTCGAGCCTATGTGGTGGGTGTTCCCACACACATGCTTTGAATGACTAGACCACAACATAGTCATAAGGATTGTAACCTGGAGTTCTGCTGAACACACAGGGTTGCCCGAGGCTTCCATTGAAGCTGGACCAGGATTTTCACAATATCTCCTCATTCACTCATCTAGAAATGTTCTACCTCTGATGCTTCTCTTTCAGTACACAGAGTAATCACTGAACATGACTAACATGACTTTTTCAATGAGAAAATTCTTCCTATTTATATAGGAAGGAAGGAAGGAATAAATATAGAACCTATGCTTGGGAACACCCACCACAGGTTCGAACCCTCATCGCGGCTCCTATGGATTTTCTATGAAGCAAAAATAATATATTTTTCCAATTCTGTTTTCTATGTGAGCCCCTATTGGCTCCCTGAAGTTATCAGCACTGTTGAAGTGCCATACTACCAAGTGTCATCAGTTGCAGAGTTCTTTCTGAGGGAAGTCCTGCTGGCTCCCTGAAGCTATCAAACTGACATGTGCCATATTAGTTTGATGACATCAGTCCTTGGAGTTTGAGTGCCTACCAGGAGCCACGAGCCAGAACCTGGACCCCCCAGAGAGACGAAGGGAGCAATGGCCATATGAGCTCTCTATATTTAGAGTTTGTCATGTTTGCCATCGACCGGGTTACCTCCAGAAAGGAAGGTGAACCATTACAAACCTTTGGTTAAAATTTCAATCTACATCAGAACAGAACTAAAGAACCCCCCCTTCCCCAATTGAAAACAATAAAACGAGCAACACATCATCCAACTAGCACTCCCACTTGTTAGTGCCTAAGGTCCCCCTTTAGTGCCTGAGCGGAGGACCCCAATCAGGCGAGCAGGCCGCACCACCCATAGTTCTTCAACTGAAGTGCCAGGTGTCACAAGTCCTCTCTGGCCTCAAACTTTTGTCTGACTTCGCATTTGTGACTTTGCCAGCTGTGTTGTGTGGTGGCCAGGTGTTCCTACAAGTATACTGGGCTCCATGCACCTAGAGTTCCCTTCCCTAGGTATCCGGTAAATACTTCCCTTGCGAGTCAGGTTCATCTGACTCGCCAGAGTCGGATAACTCGCCACCAAGTAATATCCGTCATTGCTTGGGGTTTGCCAGGGGTCTTGGGCTTCCCATCTTGCCCCGGGTAGGGAGTGGGTTTGTACTGGGTGGGGTGCACTGCAGCCGGTGCAGCTTGCATTCAGCTGCAGCCAAGGATTCTCTCTGGGGACAGGTTAGTCTGTCTGTCTGTTGCTTCGTTTTTTTTTTTTTGTTTATTGCTTTTAGTGCAATCTTACTTCCTTGGCATAGGAGGTCTGCCTAGTTTCCCATTAGGTTAGCTTAGGTGTTTGGTAGTACTCTGTTGCTCCAAGGTTTCACGACGACGCTGGTTGCCAGTTTGCCTGCAGCAGACAGGGGTTTCTGACTTAGCTGCCCCAGTACCTGGGTTTCTCGTAGGGCTATCATACCCTATGGGCCCCTGGACATCCCTATAGGGCTCAAGGTACCATGGACGTGTCTTTCGAGCCCTGTCTTGCCTTGTGCAATGACGAGGGGTGTTCGTTGGCTTTGCCTTGTGGTGACAATCATCCATTCTGTCTCCGTCATGCTGTTTGTTGGGTAGGAGACACCTACGACCCTGAGTCTTGCAGGACATGTTTCATGCTTGTTTCCCATTCCTCGTGGATGGGAGGATGAGGATGATCTGAGGATGTTAGTGGTCAGGCAGCAGCTTGGTTGCATGCTAGATATTCTGTGCGGCAACGGGCCAGGTTGGTTGCTCGGTTGGAAGCCCCGAAGCTGCCCCTTTGGATTTTAGGGACCACCAGGATTTAGAGGCGTTGGTTACTTCATTCTTGGTTCCGTCCGCGCTCTTGCTTCCTTTCCAGGTGGGTGTTGCTCGCCCTGCTCCTTTTTCCCCTGCTTCCAGCTCCTAAACGTCTGAGGTTTCTGGACTGGGGCGGGATTTCGTTGGTAATGAGGCTCGGGTGGCTTCAGGGTTGCACCTTCCGACTCGGGAACGGAGGTTGAGCCCGACTTCGTTGCCAAAGCTTTGGAGTCAGCCCAGCAGACTCTTCTCTTTGAAGCTTTTCCCTTGGATTCTGCCTTCTTCAAGGTTGGTGGGCTTGGATGTGGGCTCTGCCGGGGCACTCTTTCTCTGCTGCCACGACTACTGGGTGCGGACTCCATTGGCCCTGCATCAGCTGCTGCATCGCCAGCTTTTCTTCAGGCTTTTCAGGGTTTGGTTCCCAGTCACTTTCCTCGCCCTCGCTCAACGTCTTCCCACACACCTCACCTCTCGACAGGGGCTTTGTAACCAGCAATCCCCAGGCAGGTCAGGGGCAGTGGTCTCTCCTCTTTTGTTGGGCACCAACCCGTCCTCCAAAAATTGGGAGGTAAATGTAACAGCACAAGTGCAATTATGTACTATTCATAGTAGTCAGGAATTATACTTATTTTCATTTAGTATTAAACAGTACTGTCAAATATATTGTGAATATTTGAGTTTAACTGAAAAGCTGAACAGAAACCATAACCTAACCTAACCTTAGTGTTTGAAGATAAGCATTTTATTGCTTCTTAATTACAATTAGTACTTAACCTACAGTATAGCTATATTGATATTACAGTTTTATAAAACTAATAAAACAAGACTAAAATATTACAATAAATTGTAAAGTAACTCAGGATATTTTCAAATTTTGTATAAATCTCTGTTGTTTAATAAAACTGAAAAAGAAATTCCTGATCTTTAAATTTGTTTATAGCTAATTGAACTCGAAAACGTCCTCCTAAAATTCTGAGTGTCTTAACAGAAAACAAGAAGAATAAATGTAACAGCCCCCTAAGTGCAATTATGTACTATGTATGACAGTAAGGAAATGTACTTATTACACTTGGTATTAAACTGCACTGTAAGTTCGGAGGATGGGTTGTTGGGCACACAGTACGGTGTGGTAGTTTGTGGCCATGTGGCATGCACTACTAAGGATTTGGATTCTTCCGGTCTCCATGGTCCAGTTCTGTTCAGATTGTTCCCCCATAGTTCATTGTTTCAACAGGGTGTTTTCTCTTTGGTCCCTGCCTCTTTGAAGCTGAATGCTGCCTGTATCTCTTCTCAGTTCTCAGAGTTTGGCACTCCATGCTGTTCATGTTCTTGGAGTGTCCAGCATCTGTTGCTCCGGGCCCTGGTGAGGAGGAGGTCTACAGGTAGAGAATGGTCCTTCTGGGTCCTTGACGACCAGCCTAGACATGGCTTCCGGTGCTGCTTGCTCGATGTACAAACTTGGTCATTTTCCCAAGGCTCTGCCTCTTTCAGATATTGGCCCGGTGAAGTACTTCGCTGGTTCTACCTTCTCTGCTCTACGCATCTGGTATTTTGACACAGGTTTTTCATCATTTCTACGGTGATCGGATGGCTGAGTTAATGGTGTCCCACCTATGGGCTTCCTTGAGTAGGCAGTATGAGGTTTCTTGATGCTCTTTTCTCTACTTCCTGTACTTGTGTAATTTTTGGTTTCTGAGCAGATGGTACTCTCCTTTCTTAATTTGCTCTTTCTCGATTAGCATTTTATGCCGAATACTGTCGCTTAGCTTTATGCTGGTGGGGCATCATCTGTTGTGTCCAGTGATGGCTCTCCATTGCTACCATTGTGCCACTGATTCTGCCTCGATGGATGCTTTGTGGGGTCAATCTGGTTACCTTGGTCCCCTGTTCCAAGGCTTGTATTTCTTAGGCTGTCCATAGTGTTATTAAATCCAGCCATCTTGCAGCCTACCCTCGTGCCCATAATGTTCAGAAGTATGCCGCTCTCTGCTGTGTTCACTAACATTTCTTGCTGATATTCAGGCCTTTGAAGGTCGAACAGGGTTCTGGCAGCTAGTATCTTGTCAATGTTCCCGTGCCCCAGTGCCTGTGTGTCATGGCCTGGTGTTTCTTCCTTGTCCTGATCCAGTGGTGCTGCCGCCTCCCTGGTAAGTGCCCTAGGTTTCCTTCTCTGTGGGTAGATAGCTTCAGGGAGCCACAAGAGGCACCCCCATAGGAAAACCAGCATTGAATATAATGTGACATCAATTTCCAAGTCTTGGTGGCTCTTTGAGACTCTTCCTCCTTTCAGGTCGTCGAGTGGGCTTTTTCTCACCTCTGCAATAGAACTGTAGGCTGTGTCACTGGCTGACCACGAGCTATCTTCCCTCCCAAATGAGTGGGCGAGGTGGGGTGTACAAGCTTGTGCTTGTTTTGAAACTTTTCCATCGTTAATTTACATTGCTGAGGAATTCTTCTGGCTGTTTATGAGGCTATGGTCTCTGCTTAGCTAGCTGTGGCTTGTTTTGTCTCATTAACTTTATAGGTGCATTTTCTGGTGGTGACATAAATAAATAAATGCCACTGTTAACCAGACCATACACTAGAAGGTGAAGGGACGACGACGTTTCGGTCCGTCCTGGACCTCAAGTGATTGTGATGAGGCACTTCCTCCAAAATAATCAAAATAATGAATGATTCCTCCAAAATAATGATTGGTCTTCTTCCAAATAATCTTTCCTGCCTCTACACTACACAGACGCCGTCTTGTTGAATTGACTCTATACACAGTGTACCCAACATGAACTTGAGTCCTTTGTTGCTGTGAACTCTTCCCTTTCACAGTATATATTCAGATGCTCTAATCTTTCAAACAACGTGACCTAACATAAGCTTACTCTTCCATTTATCTTTCTTTCTCTTTCTGTTTCTCTCTCTTCTCTCTCTTTTCTGTTCATTGTCTTCTCCTGTGTTCTCTTGCTATCCTCTTCTTATTCCTATTACTATCTCCTTCTCATTCGGTGGTTATAATAGGAGCTGCCTCGTATGGGCCAATAGGCCCTCTGCAGTTCTTATTATTACTACTATCCCCTCTACTACACCTTACTTTGCTCATCACCTCTCTTTTGCCTATTTATTGCCTGTCTCTACTTCCTCATCACAATCGACTTGAGAATGGTCCAGGACGGACCGAAACGTCGTCATCCCTTCACCTTCTAGTGTGTGGTCTGGTCAACATACTTTAGCCACGTTATTGTGACTCATCGCCGGCAAATGCCACTGCTCTGTGTGCCTCTGTGAGGGGGTGGGATCTGGCTCTTGGCCTCCAGTAAGCCAGATAGAACTCTGTGGCTGATGCGACCCAGTAGATGGTACACTATCAGTGACAATAGCACTGGGGCTCACCTAGACATTGGTGTTTCATTACAATCAACACAGACTGTTAAGTGAACGTGTTTGTTAATGTCTATAGTTTTTCTTAGATTCAAGGAGCAAGATATGAAATTGATGAGCATCCTTTAACGATGTCGGGCATTCAACTATCTTTAGTGGCAGCTACGCTGCCACGCGGCCTGGACACTATCCTCGATCCTGTAGTTGATGTAAGTTTTTAACTGGAAAATATAAATATATAATGAGAGAGCATTCTTCTTTTGTTGTCAATATATATATATATATATATATATATATATATATATATATATATACAGTGGTACCTCAGTTTAAGAGTTTAATTGGTTCCTGGAGACGCCTCGTATTCCGAAAACTCGTATTCTGAAGCGAATTTCCCCATAAGAAATAATGGGAAATGAATTAATCCGTTCCTGACTACCCCAGAAACCCCATATCAAACTAAATTTTTATACCTAATTCATCTAAATAAACCTACAAAACTATGTTCAAGTTATTACTTACCTTGCTGATGAATGCTGTAGGCGTATGGAAGATGGTGAGGAGAGGGGAGGAGGAGAGGAGTTACTGTTTGGAAGGGGAGTCCCCTTCCATTATCACATCAGGCAATGAGGACCTTTCAGGTGTGCACTCCCTGGGACGTTTTATCTGAGTGCCACTAGGTCCTGGCTGAGGCTCACTGCTCGATTTTCTCACCAGATATCTGTCCATGGAAGCTTGCTTTTCCCTTCTTCGCAAGCTCTCTCTGTAGTAAGGCAACACATTGTCATTGAAAAGATTAAGGCAACGGCCTACTACAGCTTTCTCTGGGTGAGTCTTTTCAACAATTGTTTGAATCTCTTCCCACATCTGACACACCTTCTTCAATACTGCAGAAGGGACATCCGCTGCTGCCTCCTCCTCCTCCACTGAAGAATCTTCATCTGCGTTGTCTTGCTGTTCCTGTTGAAGGGCTTGGAGTTCTTCGGTGGTCAGTTCTTCGTTGTGTTCTTCCACCAACTCCTCCACATCATCACTATCCAATTCCAAGCCCATTTGCTGGCCTAGAGTAACAATTTCCTCAACAATAGGCGCATCATTTATAGGCTCAAACCCCTCAAAGTCTAATTCTCTCACACATTCAGGCCACAATTTTCTCCAGCCAGAGATCAGGGTTCTTTGAGTCAGTTCTTGCCAGGCTTTGTCAACGAGTTTTAAAGCACTACAAATGTTAAAATGGTCTTTCCAGAACTCTTTGAGGGTGAGGTTTGTGGCTTCAGTCACTTCAAAACATTTTCGGAAAAGTGCCCTTTCATAAAGTTTCTTAAAATTCGCTATGATTTTCTGGTCCATAGGCTGAATTAAAGAAGTGGTGTTAGGAGGAAGGAATTTAACTGTGAGGAATTTATTGTATCGGGGCAACACATCATCTTGCAAGCCTCGAGGATGAGCAGGAGCATTGTCGAGGAGAAGCACGGCTTTGAGTGGCAAATGTTTCTCCTGCAGATATTTTTCTATGGTAGGGCACAGCACTTCATTCACCCACTCCGAAAAAATAAGCCTAGTCACCCATGCTTTTTTATTAGACCTCCACATCACACACAAATGGGTTTTCTGCACTTTATACTGTTTGAAAACCCTTGGATTTTCAGAATGATACACTAGTAAGGGTTTAATTTTCAAATCGCCACTCGCATTTGAACACAACATAAGCGTAAACCTATCTTTCATAGGCTTGTGTCCGGGCAAGGATTTTTCCTCCTTGGTAATGTATGTCCTCTTAGGCATTCTTTTCCAAAACAGTCCTGTTTCGTCACAATTAAACACTTGTTGCGGTAGGTATCCCTCAGCCTCTGCAAACTCTTTAAATTCCTCAATAAATCGTCCAGCGGCTGGTTTGTCTGCGCTGGCTGCCTCCCCATGCCTTGTAACACTATGGATACCACTCCTCCTCCTAAATTTTTCAAACCAGCCCCTGCTTGCCTTAAACTCTTTCGTCTCTGCATCACTCGTTCCAGGGGTTTTCTTTAGAAGGTCTTCGTGCAATACCCTGGCTTTCTCACAAATAATGGCCTCCGAAACACTATCTCCCCTTAACTCCTTGTCGTGTATCCAAATTAATAACAACTTTTCCACTTCTTCAAGTATTTGTGGTCTTTGTTTCGTTATTGTTCTTACTCCTTTTGCCACTTTAGCACTCATAATCTCATTTTTCTTCTTAAGTATAGTGCATATTGTTGATGTGGCTTTGTTGTACTGCCTACAAAGTTCAATAACACGTGTACCGTTCTCATGCTTCCGAATTATCTCTTGTTTCTCCTCTATTGTCATCCTCACATGGGATTTCTGGCCTTTATCCTTACCACTGGCTTTCTTGGGACTCATGGTGAGATATATAATAACAAATTGTATAGTCAAATCACCAAAAATCCAACAATACACTGAAAATCCACGCGAAGAATTGATGAGAGGTAGTCACTGAGCGCGAGACAATGGTAAACTGAGGGGCGGACGGGCGGAGGGGCGACGATCGCCCAGCCACCACGCGGCCACCACGCGCTAGGTCAGCCTGGACGCGTATCAACAAACTCGTGTCCCGAGGTAACCCTCGCATTCCGAGACACATTTTCCGAGGAAATCCTGCTCGTATTCCGAAAAACTCGTATACAGGGACACTCGTATTCCGAGGTACCACTGTATATATATATATATATATATATATATATATATATATTATATATATATATATATATAATATTGTTTAATTATTTGCTAAGGTTTTTCCCAAATAATGTATTTACAGATAGATGTAACTCATGATAGTTACAGTTTAGTTAACCCTACATCAATAAAACTTGTTTTTGTATTAGTAATTACTGGACAAACCGTGGACATCTTCAAGAGAAAACTAAATAGTTTCTTCAAGAAGTGCCAGACCAATGGGCTGTGGTGATATGTGGGCCTACGGGCCGCTCTAAGCAACAGCCTGTTGGACCAAGCTCTCACAAGTTAATCCTGGCCTCGGGTTGGGCTTATGGAGTAGAAGAACTCCCAGAACCCCATCAAGCAGGTATCAAGCAGGAGCTATGGCCTATGAACACTAAATTAAAATACAGTATATCATATTTGCCATCGACCAGGGAAGGCACCCAGAATTGTAGGTGAAACAAAACAGACTATTGTCTGGTTGAAAAAATGCGACCTACGACCTCATACGGGCAAAAGAACTCCCCATAAAGAAAGCAAACGTGCAACACTTATTCAACTAGCCCCTTGCTTGTTACTTCCCACCTCCACCCCGCATTGGTGGAGAGGGAACTGGCTCGAGTGAGCCTCAGCTACCAACCCCTAAGTTCTTGACTGATGGTGCTGGCGGTCAGGCATCACACCAGGCTTCATTTCTTGTTCTGGGATTTTTGCCTAATATGGCTGTTCCTGCATTTGTGGTGTGTACTATCCTGGAGTTCCTGGGTATGGGAACTGCCTTGTTTAGGGACACCTTCCCCAGGCACTCGTGATAACTGCCCTTGCGTGGTCAGGGATATCAGGGTTTTAGGGACTCAGATTTAGGGGTATTGGTCACTTCGGCCTTGGTTCTGTCTACACCCCTCTTCCTTCCCAGGTGGGCGTGGTTCTCCCTGCTCTTCTCCCCTGCTTCCGGCTCCCAAATGTCTGAGGGTTTTAGAGTTGGGGCAGGGTTTAGCTTGGGTGAAACTCTGGTGACTTCGGGGGATACCCCTTATGACACAGATGTGGAGGTGGTCGAGCCTCTATTTCTTGCCAAGACTTGAGTTAACCCAGCAGACTCCCTTCTTTGAAGCCTTTCCCCAAGACTCTGCCTTTCCTTTTGGGGTGGTGGGCATGGATGAGGGCTTTGCCCCAAGGTCTTTGTCTTGGTTTCTGCGGTTCTGGGGGGGGGGGTCCAAGTGGAGCTCCTGGTTCCGTTTGACCCTCCCCCTGAGCCCTTGTGCCCTCTACACAGGGACTTCTTCTGCAGGGAAGGTGGGTTTTTGTACCCCCTCCTTTCCTTTGAGTTTGAGTTGGGTGGGGTTCCACCCGGGTTTGTTTCCAGATGCCTTTGTGTTTCTCGGATTTGTCTTTCCGGAGGTTTCTTCCTCTCAGATTTTCCCTGCAGAGGTTCGGGAGGCTCTCAGTGCTTACCTCCTGGGGGAACAGTTTACGCCTTGGTGATGGATCCGGCTTCCTTTGAGTTTGACTCTTTTGGGGGGGAGCACTTTGGCTTCCTGGAGCTTACTAGGCTGATATGCTAATGTCAGACTTTGGCATCAGTCATGTGTGTATGGAGTTCTATGGGCCTACCAGGGACCACGAGCCAGAACTGGCCCCTCAGAAGAGGCAAGGGGAGCAATGGCCTATAGAAATGAGCATTCTATGTCTGCCATCGAGAGGGTCTGGAGTCAGGCACCAGAAAGGTAAGCATCCCAAAACAAATCCGTATTCTGGTGAAAATAATGCTACCAAAAGCCAAACAAGTGGATAGAACTCCCCTAAACAAAATTGAGCAAATGATCATGACGTCGCCGCGCCGCTGTCTGTGCAGCCCCTCCCACCCCGGGAGGGGGAAGGGTGGCCCCAGACCCCACACGCCGGCTATCCACCCTTCAGTTCTTAGGCTGATGCTAGAGGCTACGGTCGTGTGCTCTGGCTCCAGACATAGTTTCAGCACTGTGCTTTGAGTGTGGTGGCTGTCTTCTAGGGGTGCGAGAGCCAGGAGTTATTCTCCAGAACTCAGGCTGCATGTGCCTAGGGTTCCCTTCCTAGGTGCCTATAAGTACTGCCCTTGGGGCTTGGGGTTACCTTCCACAAGTTCCTTGGGTCCTGTTTCTGCTGGCCATTTTACTGCTCGGTCTTTCGGTTGCACTTTGGGTACTTGGGTGTTTTGTCTCCCTTGTTTACCTTAGGGGAAGAGGCAGTTTGCACTGGTTCCGGGCGCGGGGTGCTGCGTAGCTTGTTTTCACTGATTATAGCGGCTTGCTTTGCAGTGACAAAGAGAATACTTAAACAAATATCTAATGAAGATCTCACCGACCTAACAAATTCACAAAGACCTGAAAGTTGTAGCATTAAATATTATGATAGATATCGTGAGGAGACATTCATATGGGACTAATAGAACAAGAACCCGGCAATGTGATGTTATAGTGGCCAGAATACGCTGGGATATAGACGTATCTGGCAGCTTTCTCAAAACCCAAATGTCGAGTACACAATGTGTCAACTTTGTGAAAGAGAAAACATGCACTCTCTTGAACATTATATTGTAGAATGTTCCATACTGGCTGACTTTTGCCCTCCTGGCCTAAGGTATGCTGAACTTTGTAATTACTATATGAGTACTGGAACACTTGATGATATATTGGACTTGTATCCAAGATTGACCATGTAATAGATTAATTATACAATGTATATGATGTAAATATAACCTGAGCTTGTAAAAGCACTTAATCACCTTCAGTGATTAAGTGTTAATGCACACTAGTTTCTTTATCAGCTATCTCACC
>WNGS01165339.1:20528685-20587551 GCA_020271785.1 Procambarus virginalis | reverse complement strand
TCCCCGAAGTCACCAGAGTTTCACCCCAAGCTAAACCCTGCCCCAACTCTAAAACCCTCAGACATTGGGAGCCGGAAGCAGGGGGAGAAGAGCAGGGAGAACCACGCCCACCTGGGAAGGAAGAGGGGGTGTAGACAGAACCAAGGCCGAAGTGACCAATACCCCTAAATCTGAGTCCCTAAAACCCTGATATCCCTGACCACGCAAGGGCAGTTATCACGGAGTGCCTGGGGAAGGTGTCCCTAAACAAAGGCAGTTCCCATACCCAGGAACTCCAGGATAGTACACACCACAAATGCAGGAACAGCCATATTAGGCAAAAATCCCAGAACAAGAAATTGAAGCCTGGTGTGATGCCTGACCGCCAGCACCATCAGTCAAGAACTTAGGGGTTGGTAGCTGAGGCTCACTCGAGCCAGTTCCCTCTCCACCAATGCGGGGTGGAGGTGGGAAGTAACAAGCAAGGGGCTAGTTGAATAAGTGTTGCACGTTTGCTTTCTTTATGGGAGAGTTCTTTTGCCCGTATGAGGTCGTAGGTCGCATTTTTCAACCAGACAATAGTCTGTTTTGTTTCACCTACAATTCTGGGTGCCTTCCCTGGTCGATGGCAAATATGATATACTGTATTTTAATTTAGTGTTCATAGGCCATAGCTCCTGCTTGATACCTGCTTGATGGGGTTCTGGGAGTTCTTCTACTCCATAAGCCCAACCCGAGGCCAGGATTAACTTGTGAGAGCTTGGTCCAACAGGCTGTTGCTTAGAGCGGCCCGTAGGCCCACATATCCACCACAGCCCAGTTGGTCTGGCACTTCTTGAAGAAAACTATTTAGTTTTCTCTTGAAGATGTCCACGGTTGTCCCAGTAATTACTAATACAAAAACAAGTTTTATTGATGTAGGGTTAACTAAAACTGTAACTATCATGAGTTACATCTATCTGTAAATATCATTATTTGTGGAAATAACCTTTTAGCAAATCAATTAAACAAACCCTAACATACATACATACATATATATATATATATATATATATATATATATATATATATATATATATATATATATATATATATATATATATATATATATATATTGACAACAAAAAAGAAGAATGCTCTCTCATTATATATATTTATATTTTCCAGTTAAAAACTTACATCAACTACAGGATCGAGGATAGTGTCCAGGCCGCGTGGCAGCGTAGCTGCCACTAAAGATAGTTGAATGCCCGACATCGTTAAAGGATGCTCATCAATTTCATATCTTGCTCCTTGAATCTAAGAAAAACTATAGACATTAACAAACACGTTCACTTAACAGTCTGTGTTGATTGTAATGAAACACCAATGTCTAGGTGAGCCCCAGTGCTATTGTCACTGATAGTGTACCATCTACTGGGTCGCATCAGCCACAGAGTTCTATCTGGCTTACTGGAGGCCAAGAGCCAGATCCCACCCCCTCACAGAGGCACACAGAGCAGTGGCATTTGCCGGCGATGAGTCACAATAACGTGGCTAAAGTATGTTGACCAGACCACACACTAGAAGGTGAAGGGATGACGACGTTTCGGTCCGTCCTGGACCATTCTCAAGTCGATTGTGATGAGGAAGTAGAGACAGGCAATAAATAGGCAAAAGAGAGGTGATGAGCAAAGTAAGGTGTAGTAGAGGGGATAGTAGTAATAATAAGAACTGCAGAGGGCCTATTGGCCCATACGAGGCAGCTCCTATTATAACCACCGAATGAGAAGGAGATAGTAATAGGAATAAAAAGAGGATAGCAAGAGAACACAGGAGAAGACAATGAACAGAAAAGAGAGAGAAGAGAGAAAGAAACAGAAAGAGAAAGAAAGATAAATGGAAGAGTAAGCTTATGTTAGGTCACGTTTGTTTGAAAGATTAGAGCATCTGAATATATACTGTGAAAGGGAAGAGTTCACAGCAACAAAGGACTCAAGTTCATGTTGGGTACACTGTGTATTAGAGTCAATTCAACAAGACGGCGTCTGTGTAGTGTAGAGGCAGGAAAGATTATTTTGGAAGAAGACCAATCATTATTTTGGAGGAATCATTCATTATTTTGATTATTTTGGAGGAAGTGCCTCATCACAATCACTTGAGGTCCAGGACGGACCGAAACATCGTCGTCCCTTCACCTTCTAGTGTATGGTCTGGTTAACAGTGGCATTTATTTATTTATGTCACCACCAGAAAATGCACATATAAAGTTAATGAGACAAAACAAGCCACAGCTAGCTAAGCAGAGACCATAGCCTCATAAACAGCCAGAAGAATTCCTCAGCAATGTAAATTAACGATGGAAAAGTTTCAAAACAAGCACAAGCTTGTACACCCCACCTCGCCCACTCATTTGGGAGGGAAGATAGCACGTGGTCAGCCAGTGACACAGCCTACAGTTCTATTGCAGAGGTGAGAAAAAGCCCACTCGACGACCTGAAAGGAGGAAGAGTCTCAAAGAGCCACCAAGACTTGGAAATTGATGTCACATTATATTCAATGCTGGTTTTCCTATGGGGGTGCCTCTTGTGGCTCCCTGAAGCTATCTACCCACAGAGAAGGAAACCTAGGGCACTTACCAGGGAGGCGGCAGCACCACTGGATCAGGACAAGGAAGAAACACCAGGCCATGACACACAGGCACTGGGGCACGGGAACATTGACAAGATACTAAGCTGCCAGAACCCTGTTCGACCTTCAAAAGGCCTGAATATCAGCAAGAAATGTTAGTGAACACAGCAGAGAGCGGCATACTTCTGAACATTATGGGCACGAGGGTAGGCTGCAAGATGGCTGGATTTAATAACACTATGGACAGCCTAAGAAATACAAGCCTTGGAACAGGGGACCAAGGTAACCAGATTGACCCCACAAAGCATCCATCGAGGCAGAATCAGTGGCACAATGGTAGCAATGGAGAGCCATCACTGGACACAACAGATGATGCACCACCAGCATAAAGCTAAGCGACAGTATTCGGCATAAAATGCTAATCGAGAAAGAGCAAATTAAGAAAGGAGAGTACCATCTGCTCAGAAACCAAAAATTACACAAGTACAGGAAGTAGAGAAAAGAGCATCAAGAAACCTCATACTGCCTACTCAAGGAAGCCCATAGGTGGGACACCATTAACTCAGCCATCCGATCACCGTAGAAATGATGAAAACCTGTGTCAAAATACCAGATGCGTAGAGCAGAGAAGGTAGAACCAGCGAAGTACTTCACCGGGCCAATATTCTGAAAGAGGCAGAGCCTTGGGAAAATGACCAAGTTTGTACATCGAGCAAGCAGCACCGGAAGCCATGTCTAGGCTGGTCGTCAAGGACCCAGAAGGACCATTCTCTACCTGTAGACCTCCTCCTCACCAGGGCCCGGAGCAACAGATGCTGGACACTCCAAGAACATGAACAGCATGGAGTGCCAAACTCTGAGAACTGAGAAGAGATACAGGCAGCATTCAGCTTCAAAGAGGCAGGGACCAAAGAGAAAACACCCTGTTGAAACAATGAACTATGGGGAACAATCTGAACAGAACTGGACCATGGAGACCGGAAGAATCCAAATCCTTAGTAGTGCATGCCACATGGCCACAAACTACCACACCGTACTGTGTGCCCAACAACCCATCCTCCGAACTTACAGTGCAGTTTAATACCAAGTGTAATAAGTACATTTCCTTACTGTCATACATAGTACATAATTGCACTTAGGGGGCTGTTACATTTATTCTTCTTGTTTTCTGTTAAGACACTCAGAATTTTAGGAGGACGTTTTCGAGTTCAATTAGCTATAAACAAATTTTAAAGATCAGGAATTTCTTTTTCAGTTTTATTAAACAACAGAGATTTATACAAAATTTGAAAATATCCTGAGTTACTTTACAATTTATTGTAATATTTTAGTCTTGTTTTATTAGTTTTATAAAACTGTAATATCAATATAGCTATACTGTAGGTTAAGTACTAATTGTAATTAAGAAGCAATAAAATGCTTATCTTCAAACACTAAGGTTAGGTTAGGTTATGGTTTTCTGTTCAGCTTTTCAGTTAAACTCAAATATTCACAATATATTTGACAGTACTGTTTAATACTAAATGAAAATAAGTATAATTCCTGACTACTATGAATAGTACATAATTGCACTTGTGCTGTTACATTTACCTCCCAATTTTTGGAGGACGGGTTGGTGCCCAACAAAAGGAGGAGAGACCACTGCCCCTGACCTGCCTGGGGATTGCTGGTTACAAAGCCCCTGTCGAGAGGTGAGGTGTGTGGGAAGACGTTGAGCGAGGGCGAGGAAAAGTGACTGGGAACCAAACCCTGAAAAGCCTGAAGAAAAGCTGGCGATGCAGCAGCTGATGCAGGGCCAATGGAGTCCGCACCCAGTAGTCGTGGCAGCAGAGAAAGAGTGCCCCGGCAGAGCCCACATCCAAGCCCACCAACCTTGAAGAAGGCAGAATCCAAGGGAAAAGCTTCAAAGAGAAGAGTCTGCTGGGCTGACTCCAAAGCTTTGGCAACGAAGTCGGGCTCAACCTCCGTTCCCGAGTCGGAAGGTGCAACCCCTGAAGCCACCCGAGCCTCATTACCAACGAAATCCCGCCCCAGTCCAGAAACCCTCAGACGTTTAGGAGCTGGAAGCAGGGGAAAAAGGAGCAGGGCGAGCAACACCCACCTGGAAAGGAAGCAAGAGCGCGGACGGAACCAAGAATGAAGTAACCAACGCCTCTAAATCCTGGTGGTCCCTAAAATCCAAAGGGGCAGCTTCGGGGCTTCCAACCGAGCAACCAACCTGGCCCGTTGCCGCACAGAATATCTAGCATGCAACCAAGCTGCTGCCTGACCACTAACATCCTCAGATCATCCTCATCCTCCCATCCACGAGGAATGGGAAACAAGCATGAAACATGTCCTGCAAGACTCAGGGTCGTAGGTGTCTCCTACCCAACAAACAGCATGACGGAGACAGAATGGATGATTGTCACCACAAGGCAAAGCCAACGAACACCCCTCGTCATTGCACAAGGCAAGACAGGCTCGAAAGACACGTCCATGGTACCCTTGAGCCCTATAGGGATGTCCAGGGGCCCATAGGGTATGATAGCCCTACGAGAAACCCAGGTACTGGGGCAGCTAAGTCAGAAACCCCTGTCTGCTGCAGGCAAACTGGCAACCAGCGTCGTCGTGAAACCTTGGAGCAACAGAGTACTACCAAACAACCTAAGCTAACCTAATGGGAAACTAGGCAGACCTCCTATGCCAAGGAAGTAAGATTGCACTAAAAGCAAATAAACAAAAAAAAAAAAAACGAAGCAACAGACAGACAGACTAACCTGTCCCCAGAGAGAATCCTTGGCTGCAGCTGAATGCAAGCTGCACCGGCTGCAGTGCACCCCACCCAGTACAAACCCACTCCCTACCCGGGGCAAGATGGGAAGCCCAAGACCCCTGGCAAACCCCAAGCAATGACGGATATTACTTGGTGGCGAGTTATCCGACTCTGGCGAGTCAGATGAACCTGACTCGCAAGGGAAGTATTTACCGGATACCTAGGGAAGGGAACTCTAGGTGCATGGAGCCCAGTATACTTGTAGGAACACCTGGCCACCACACAACACAGCTGGCAAAGTCACAAATGCGAAGTCAGACAAAAGTTTGAGGCCAGAGAGGACTTGTGACACCTGGCACTTCAGTTGAAGAACTATGGGTGGTGCGGCCTGCTCGCCTGATTGGGGTCCTCCGCTCAGGCACTAAAGGGGGACCTTAGGCACTAACAAGTGGGAGTGCTAGTTGGATGATGTGTTGCTCGTTTTATTGTTTTCAATTGGGGAAGGGGGGGTTCTTTAGTTCTGTTCTGATGTAGATTGAAATTTTAACCAAAGGTTTGTAATGGTTCACCTTCCTTTCTGGAGGTAACCCCGGTCGATGGCAAACATGACAAACTCTAAATATAGAGAGCTCATATGGCCATTGCTCCCTTCGTCTCTCTGGGGGGTCCAGGTTCTGGCTCGTGGCTCCTGGTAGGCACTCAAACTCCAAGGACTGATGTCATCAAACTAATATGGCACATGTCAGTTTGATAGCTTCAGGGAGCCAGCAGGACTTCCCTCAGAAAGAACTCTGCAACTGATGACACTTGGTAGTATGGCACTTCAACAGTGCTGATAACTTCAGGGAGCCAATAGGGGCTCACATAGAAAACAGAATTGGAAAAATATATTATTTTTGCTTCATAGAAAATCCATAGGAGCCGCGATGAGGGTTCGAACCTGTGGTGGGTGTTCCCAAGCATAGGTTCTATATTTATTCCTTCCTTCCTTCCTATATAAATAGGAAGAATTTTCTCATTGAAAAAGTCATGTTAGTCATGTTCAGTGATTACTCTGTGTACTGAAAGAGAAGCATCAGAGGTAGAACATTTCTAGATGAGTGAATGAGGAGATATTGTGAAAATCCTGGTCCAGCTTCAATGGAAGCCTCGGGCAACCCTTGTGTGTTCAGCAGAACTCCAGGTTACAATCCTTATGACTATGTTGTGGTCTAGTCATTCAAAGCATGTGTGTGGGAACACCCACCACATAGGCTCGAACCCTCATCACAGCTCCTATTGATTTTCTCATTGTTATTACAGTACTGTATTGTTATTATTGTTATTGAATTATATAATTTCAAAGGGAGGTGAAAACTTTAGTGCTGTAGTTGATAAAAGTCAGTGGCAAGTGTTTTTACTGACCGGGAATTTGGTGATATACCGTGTCACTTGATCATTAAAGGAATCATCAAGAAGTGTATCTGCTTCGTCAAGAGCGAGGTGTCTTACAAGGGATATATCACAGACGCCTGAAAGAAAAAGATTCACACTTAATTAAACTCCTTAACCCTTAAACTGCGCAACACGCCTGCAGGCTCACGTCTGGTTTGCGCTAACGCGCCTCCGGGTATTTGTATTTTTCATGTTCCATTCAAAACTCCCGCGGCTACATGGGGTTCACATCAGCTTCCTCAGGGCTCTTGTAAACAGACGCCATCTTTAAAAAAAATCGTGGTCCACATTCCCGGGTGTGGGAGCCTCGGTAGTGAGTCAGCAACCAAGGCTGGCGCTCGCAGCATGAGCGCACAGCACTGCTGTTCAGCGTGTGACCACAGCATCGCCTAATAATGTCAAAATATATATATAACTTGTATTATTTAGCTATGATAGTGTTATAGAAGAGCCAGAGTGTGATAATGACTGGGTACAATGTTCAAATATCAGTGATTCAATGCTGTTCACGATGTTCACAGCGCTAGCCACAGCACCACAGCATTATTTCGTCCATCAAGGAATCTTCAAATGATTTCTTAGGTTCCTTTTCAAAATAAACGTGTGGTCAATTATTCATTTAGAGGAATTAGTGACCAGGATTGTGGTAATAGCAGGATTGTGGTTATAATTAGCGTTGTGCGTAGTATTGTGGAAGGAGGAATTTTGGGGAGGGAGGGAGGAAGGGCGAGAATTGAGGTAGCCTCATTGTGTGTGTGTGGCAGCCACTCTTGTTTTGCTCACCATACTAGCTTAGTGGTTCGCTATGGGCAAAACATATGTACATGGGTATATATAGTGTGTGTATATAGTGTAAGAACTGCAACAGGAGAATGTTGAGAGGAGCCATTTTGGCGAGGGAGGTGACGTAATCATAGCGTCGTCTGCTGTGTGATTTTTCATGCAGTGTATGGTGGCCACTGTAATGTTTGGACACAATACCGGCTTACTTGCATAGTTCTGGTAAATAAAACATGTAGATAGGTATATAGAACATGTGTAATAAGAACTATAACAGTATGGTGGGAGGAGCAATGTTGGCGAGTAAGATGTTGGAGTGAGGGAGACTGGTTGGGTGTGGCTGCTCTCACTCGAGGTGTTCTGAATGTGTTCATGGCCAAATGCTCCTATTGGCCCATACGAGGCAGCTCCTATTGGCCCATATGAGGCAGCTCCTATTGGCCCATATGAGGCAGCTCCAATTGGCCCATACGAGGCAGCTGCTATTGACCCATACGAGGCAGCTGCTATTGACCCATACGAGGCAGCTGCTATTGGCCCATACGAGGCAGCTCCTATTGGCCCATTCGAGGCAGCTCCTATTGACCCATACGAGGCAGCTGCTATTGGCCCATACGAGGCAGCTGCTATTAGCCCATACGAGGCAGCTGCTATTGGCCCATACAAGGCAGCTCCTATTGGCCCATTCGAGGCAACTCCTATTGGCCCATATGAGGCAGCTGCTATTGGCCCATACGAGGCAGCTGCTATTGGCACATACGAGGCAGCTGCTATTGGCCCATACGAAGCAGCTGCTACGCGATGTTCTGAATGTGTTGATGGTAAATGTATATAGTGTGTGACAGTGTATAGTGTGTACATATGTTGTAAATATACATAAATGAACATGAAACATTGGTGTGAATAACTGTATGATGGGAGGGGCAAAGTTGGCGAATACAATGTTGGAGAAGTGAGGGAGGGCTGGTTGGGTGTGGCAGCTCTCACTCGCGGTGTTCTGAGTGTGTTGATGGTGAATGTATATACATGTAGTGTGTGACAGTGTATAGTGTGTAAATAGATTGTATATATACATAAATTAGCATGATACATAGTAAATATGTGCAGCATATGTGTACACAAGTGTCATGCACGGAACACAGTATCTTCGGACAGTACGGATGTTTTACTGCCATAATATAGTGTACGTGTTCACTATACATAGGATTAGCACGTAAAAACAAATAAAATGTATTTGGAACTGTGCGAAAAAAATGAATGAAAATATATTCGCGGCAACTCGCGCGCCCCGCCCCGAGCGCCCTACTGGCCCCGGGAGCGTACGTCACTGGCGAACAGGGAATGATGACGTCATGCCCCAACTTACGGACCCCATAGCAGCCAAAGTAAGTACAATTGCGATTTTTTTTTCTACATACCCATACTGAGGGAAGGGTTTCTGACACTTTAAAAAGAAAAAAGAATTTTTTCCAGATAATTTATTTCCTGCGCACTGCGGGGGTGTCATATTTGGAGGCAACGCAGTTAAGGGGTTAATATTACAAAAATTGTCTACATGTAATGAAATGGCATTTTCTGAGTTCTGACTACATTTTTCCACTCTGCTTACACACTAGATAGCACCAGACAGACAAGTAAAGCTAGGCCTCTGAAACACTGTACCCACCCAGGTCAAGAGGCCCTTGTAAATCTCCCCTTTACCCTCCCTAGAGTGAAGAGCATATGGGGGAAAAAAAAAGAGAGTTCTAAAAAGAGTTCTAAGGCAAACTGCATGTAAAACATAAAGAAAGAGGATCAAAAAGTACCTCCCTCCTAACAAGAAATGTTTGATGACTGCTGATTACGAAAAACAAAAATATGATAAACTAATAAGTTAACGAGGAAACGTTACCCTACACCAATAGGTGACTATATAACACCGGTCAGAGCAAGATACCTACCCCACACTCAACCAACAGCCACAGTCATGAATAAACTGTGGAGGATAGAGACTACTGAGGCAGAGCCTAGAAAATAGCATTTCATTACACTCGATGCTCAATTTTTGACCCCCATTTCCATGTGTATTTCCCACTGCTTTCACAATGGCACCACATATGAGGAACCCTTATCTTATGACAAATAAGTCAACTGGTCCTTTCAAATAATAAACAGCATTTTGATGTCAAAATCTCCAGCGGACAAGAAAATGGGGTACTATAAATCATTTTGGCTCGCAAACATTTACATTTTCTGTCTATGGGTTTAAGTTACATTAAAGGTTTAAGTTAAGTTTAAGCATTTTAGTACACCATTTTCTGTCATTTGTGGCAACTTGAGGAGATAGGCTGAATAAATAGTGTAATAAGAAAAGCAAATAAAACATGCCTGGCCTCGGGCCGGGCTTGGGGAGTAGAAGAACTCCCAGAACCCCATCAACCAGGTATCAACCAGGTATGCATCAAGCAATTCGTAACAAGAGAATAAAGTATGAGGAGACCTTGGCAAAGGCCTGTTAGTCACCAGGTGCCCGTGACCAAAATCCATACACAGTCTCCTGGATGGAGCCAGACCCTGGAGGCAACAGCCTGCAAACACCTGAAAACAAAAGCAAAAACCGTGAAGTGATAGTCAGGACCTCACGTGCCCAAGGGCAGTAGTCAGTGGACTGGCAACACCTGGCTATTTGGCAGACTAAAAGTTAGATCAGCTGGGAAGTAGCACAACCTAAACCATGGAGGAAGGACAAGATAAGCAGAACTCTTCAAAGTTTACAAAACCCAACATTGATTGTAATGAATTGTCAATTTCAAGAGGAGCCCAGGTGGCTCCCTGGAGCTATCTTCCTGAGATTGCTTCATATTAGAAGGTCACATCAGCTGTGCCTACAGGGACAAGAGCCAAAACCTGCCTCCCATCACAAAGGCACAAAGAGCAGGTGACAATACACCACCTCACCAGAGGAATCCCCCCCCAGAAAGTGAGTGCAGCTTAGCAGACAACTGGAGGGTTCACAGACACTGAGACGCGACAAAAAACAAACGACTTCCTCAAACAAGTCACACAGAACAAAGGATTCATTGAAATGAGCTTGAAACTCATTAGTATTGACTAATGGGAGCTAGAGCTAGGCCAGGAGGCCTAGCTCCAGCTCCCAGCCAGCTCATTACGTCAGTTTTGGACCTCGTGAGCAAACCCACGATGAATGTAACAAGCATGGATGGCAGGAAGCCACCAAAGCTCCTCCAGAAACCCAGAAATTCTGGGTTTTGGAAGGAAGTGCTCTTGTGGCTCCTTGAAACTAATCTAACAACAGAAAACAAGAAATATACTTTCAGGAAGGAGAGGTGGCAGGCACTTAGGAAGAAAGAGAGAAACTAAGCCAGGCTAGACAGTCCAAAGCCACACATGACTGACAGGGCCCAGGAATATTAACAAAGTACCAGGTTGCCAGCAGCCAGTTAGAACAACAAAACCCCGGGCCAAAATATCAGCCCATGATGTATTAGAGAGACAGTGGCCAAAGCCATGTACTTATGAACATCATGGGCCCGAGGGTAGACCACAGGCTGGCTTAACTTTATGACACCACAGACACCCTGGAAAATGCAAGCCTTGGAACAGGAAAACATGGGAATGGGATCAACTAATAAAGCATTTACTGAAANAAAACAAGTGTCTATAGACATATTCTTAGTAAGATAAGCAAGCAGTGAGTCACAAACAGGTCCTAGTGGTATGCCTGCAAAACGTGAGAGAGAGAGAGAGTACCCCCTTAATGTCATCACGGTTGTCATAATGGAAGGGGACTCCCTTTCACACTCTAACCCCTCTTCTCCCCCCTTCCTCATTGTCTTCCATATCGCAACAAAAGTCCTCAATAAAGATAAGTACTTAAGAGTATTATTCTGTATAAAATGTTTTTTAGTTAATATATTTTGGAGTGTGGAACAGATTAATTCAATTAACATTATTTCTAATGGGAAAATTTATTTTGGTTTTTTATATTTTTTGGTTTTAGTACCATTTCTGGGAACGAACTAACTACGAAAACTGAGGTACCCCTGTATTTCACAAAACTTGACATACATCTCATTTACTTCCTTGCCTAACAGCAAGTCTTTCCAGTCAAATTCCATAAATAAATGTCTAAGTTACCCATAATATCCTCACCTGAAATCAGGTTTTTCAACTGCTTCAACTTCCTCATTTTCTTCCAGATTATAACTCATTGTATACTTTATTCCCAAAAAGACATGGTCACTTTTACGCAAGGGAGGAAGGTACTGAATGTCAAATACAGTATCTCTTCCTCTTTCCTGGTAAATAACAAATCCAGCATGAAGGGAACATTCTTCCCTCATCCTCGTAGCTGGTTGAATGTAATTACCTAAGTGTAGGTAATTAACCTAATGTGTTAATACATGAATGTTTCAAGGATGAGGTTTACAAATCTACAGGTCCAAAAGTCCTCTATTCTTTCTTCATATGCCTCCCAGTCTATAGATTTCAAGTTGAAGTCTCCAACTACCAACAGTCATGATCTATCTTTATCTGCTACCGCTATAATCTCTCTCATTACTGTTATTAACCCTCTCGTTTATTATCCAGCTCCTCCTTTGACCGTGTGTTGCATGGTGGTGGACCATTTACAGTACATTTATGATTATTAGTTTATCATCCAGATTGCATATCTCCAGTGCTATTATGTCCACTTCTCGTGAATTGCCAATCAGTATTTCATTTACCTTTAGGTGTTCTTTCACCAGCACAGTAATGCCACCGCCTTTCCTGATTTTTCTGTCTCGTCTCCAAATTGAGTAGCCCCTTGGAAATATGACCTCATTTAAAATAGCATCTTCAAGTTTTGTCTCCGTGAGTGCAACAATGTCTGGTGTCTGCAGCTGTATTATATCACTTAACTCCAGTATCTTTGATCTTACTCCATCCATGTTGGTGTATGCAATCTTCAGGAACATGTTCCCTCTCTCCTTATTCTTCACTCCCCTTTTCTCTAGTGATTTTATTTGTTTGCCTTTTAGTACCATTTTACTGGTCTGCCTACCCATATCAAATTGTAGAAAAAAGAATTGATTTCTTCTTTGTTCCTGCTCTCATTTAGATATTTTGCCTCGACAAGGTTTGGTTTCGGCTTCTGTGTCTTCTTTTGAAAGATCTTGTCTTAATGACCAGAATTTCCTTTCCTCATCACTTTGTAATTTCCTAACACTTCTTTGTATTATTTCCATCTATTTAGCACTGTTTAGAGTGATCCTCAAGGGGGATATCTTTCCCTTTTACGTACCTGCAAATTCTCATATAGGTGCAGACATTCTCTTTGGTTGTAAGACCTTCCACTAGCCCAACAATTTTATCTACTACTTTCTCTTCTTCTACAGCTCTTTCTGACCTAGATGTTATCTTTTTTTTTTTTTTTTTGCAACCAAAAATTAATAGGGGCTTGTACACTTACACAGGACTTATACAGGGACTTACTTCAATTGACCTCGGTATGAACGTTTTGCACCAATTTCAGGTTTGATGCCAATTCCTTTCTGACTTCCAGCCTAATATTTGTTTTGTGCTGGTTACTGCAGTGTTTGGCTTCCTTTACTGCTTCTTCTATTTTTCCCTTCTCCCTGGCCACTTGTGCATAGGTGAGTTGCATATCCTTCTTGCACTGTTCTATTCTGTGTAACTTCCTCCATCTGTACTGACAAAAGCTGTTTTTCCTGTTAGATTTCTTTACCTAACCTATCGTAGTCATTTATGATAAATTTGCTTTGACTTCTTCCAAAGCTATTTTCAAGAGTTGATTTTCATCTTCCATGGCTTTGCAATTTGCTTCCAATTTATTTTTATCCTTGCATAAGTCTTTCACTAATCCATCAAGATCTAAGACTCCAAGATCTAAGATCTCAAGTGGTCATTACTTTCTCTCTCAATTTACTGATTTTTTCAACATGATAGTTCACAATAATGCTAATTTTGCCAATTTGTTGTGTAGACTGCTTATATTAATACTTTCCTCATTGAATCAACCAAAATCTAGTTCTGTTTTGTTTTTCTTCTTGGCGGTAGCCATCTTGAATTTTGTCGTCTTCACTGTTTTCACTAAGGCAACTTTTTCTTATCCAATTATTTCACTTTCCCTGGCACATTTATTTTATCTCGTCTGTTTTTCAAATACACTACACCTTTATATTTCTTGGGACACCACTCACGTTCATCAACCTGTTCTACAATATTTAGTAATTTGAGATATCCTGGAGTATCTCTGTACTCTGGTGCATGCACTGCTGCATGCACAAGAGAGCCAAACCTTTGTAAATGTTTGGCTCTCTTGTAATTCGCCCTTGAAAAGTGTGCAGCAGGTCGCCTACCGGCTCAGCAAAAGTGTTAAAGTGGTGGATGAAATTATCTTCAAAAACCTCTTTTCTCAATGCATTCCACTGGCTGACTACCAAAACAGGGAACGAGAACTTCCTTATATCTATAACTCAAATGCATGTCCAGCTTCCACTTATGTCCCCTTGTCCTACCTGTTTTAGTTTAACTAGGCTTCCTCTGTCCACTATGTCTATTCCCTTCAAGACCTTGTATGTAGTTATCGTATCCCCTCTGTTTCTAAACTACTCTAAGGTTGTGAGGGGGAGTTCTCATCCTGTTCTCAAAGCTGAGGCCTTTCAATTCTGGTACTAATCTAGCTGTAAACCTCTCAATTATCTCAAGTTTTTGTTTGTGCCTAACAAAGGCTGCATATTCAAATCATGGTCTCACATAGGCAATGTGTATGGACATTTTTTTAGAGTCTGAAATAAAGTTTTTGTGTTTGGCAACTTCCCATATGTTGCTGATGTTATTGTGTACACATGAGCTTCTTGTGTTAATGTTGGATAATGTCTACTCACAGAACTTTTCCTCTTATTGTTTCTTGTACTGTAATTGTCTTCCTGTACAAAATAGTAACACAAATAACCAAAATTGACAATAAATTATTTTGGAAAACTACAACTTAAACAACAGAAGGGCACAGATTCAAACTATGAAAACAAACCTACCAAAATAACATTAGAAAGTTCATAATTCCAAACAGTTGTAGACAGTTGGAATAAGTGAGAAGTTGGTGAAGGCCATAACCATCAATAGTTTCAAAGCGTTATATGACAGAGTACTGGGAAGACGGGACACCATGAGCATAGCACTCATCCTGTAAGTACACTTAGGTAATTACAGTTTCAAATGTTGAAATGATAAGAGCCCAATAGGCTCAAGAAGGTGTAGGCCCAATAAGAACGTGGACCTGTAGATTCGTAAACCTCATCCTGGAAACATTCATGTATCAACACATTCAACAAGCTACGAGGACGAGGAAAGGGAATGTTCCTTTCATGCTGGATTTGATATTTACCAGGAAAGAGGAAGAGATATTTGACATTCAGTACGCTCCTCCTTTGGGTAAAAGTGACCATGTCTTTTTGGGAATAAAGTATACATCGAGTTATAATCTGGAAGAAAATGAGGAAGTTGAAGCAGTTGAAAAATCTGATTTCAGGAGAGGACATTATGGGTAACTTAGACATTTCTTTAAGGAATCTGACTGGAAAGATTTGTTGCTAGGAAAGGAAGTAAATGAAATGTATGTCAAGTTTTGTGAAATATATGATAAAGCATGGAGCATGAACCTATTGGGTTCTTGAGACCAATAGGCTCAAAAACATCAATTGACTGACAACTGAGAGGTGGGACCAAAGAGCCAAAGCACAACTTCTACAAGCACAATTAGATGAATACAATTAGAAGAGTACATGCTAAGTTGAAACAAGGTTATTATGTGAGCTTACCTCAATCTTCTGAACCAATTCAATTTCTTGGGGACGGTGAACCAGATTTGTCACTAGACCAGTAATTTGACTTCCAACTCTTCCTATCCGTCCACATCGATGTATGTAGTCAGCAATAAACTTCGGAAACTCAAAATTAATCACATGGCCAGCCTTGCAGTTGGTAAAGAAAGAAAAAATAAATAAATAAATAAATAAATAAATTAGAAATTGCAGATAATTTTATGAGGAGCAACATTTCACTATCACATATAACATACTATACATAATAATATAAAAAGACAAAAAGAACATTCTTAAAAATAAAGCATCAAGTATAATAAAAAGCCCATTTTAGTGGCTCCCCAGGTATTACCACCACAATCAAATCTAACATACTAGGCATCAGCGATCATCTCGCATCCTACTGAGCGCAGGTACAGTACCCGAGTCCTGTCTCCTCAATGAGGCGGTGAATGGAGGAAGTTAAAATACTCAGTGTATTGGGGAACCGCAAGAATGTCTGAAATGGAGTAGCAAAAATAAATGCATTGAGAAGTGTTTGGTATACCTTGAGATGAAGTGATCGGGACTTAGCGGTCGGTGACCAGGCCTCCTATGAACGTCATACAGGCCTCGGTATGAACTCGGAATGAACGAATACAAAACAAAAAGTGTCCCAAATACCACAATATGACTGCAATGCTTCCTCCTGCCATCACCAGATGGCACCACAAGACAACCAGGGGTCCAGCGAGACCACTACCATTACACTCATGTCTGAGCTAATCTCCCAGAACCTATGTGTAAGTAGAGAAAACTGAACAAGAAAAGGAGAGGCACTGAGAGACCACAGAATGGGGTATTTCATTATACTAAATGCTCTATTTCTGGTGGCCTCCTCAGTGGTCACACAGAGCTTATCTCCCCCATTATTTTCATATCAGATATAGACAAAAAACAAGTCACAGCTTCAGATCTTCATGTTCCTGTATTTAGGATATTTCTGCAGTTTCTTGGGTGGTTATATTTGCATGTTCCATTTGTTCTTCCCGACAGCCCATATTTACACACACCCCATGCATAATATTGACAGATTCCACGTTCATGCTTTGTTTATCATAGTTCGTCTTCACTAGTTTCTGTGGTGGTTCTTTGCAAATATATTTAGATCTTGCAGAGTTCTGTTGTTGCTCACTAACATTCTTTTGTGTTAGGTTAGGGGAGGATCTCCATATACGTAAAGTACTCAAATAATTTACTGTATTGACAATAACAAATTTCAATTTACCTTGTTGGAGTTTATCAGTTTGTTTGATGAAGGGCTTCAATACAATACATTTACCAAACCTAACACAACACTAATACATGAGTTCGGCAAATGCCTCACTGGTTGAAGACCCTTGACTTTCTTTTCTTACCAAACAACAATTACCTTTGACTTGCTTCCTTTTTTCACCATCCACTTTTATGACTAGTTCTTTGCCCAGCCTGAAGTATTGATATGAACCCAGAGTTAAATGCAATGAAATGTCTCCTACTTGGAGGAGCCCTGGTGGCTTCTGGATTCCACACACCCTCCGTGTGAGGGGTGTGGGATCCTCCAGTTGGGGCGTAAGGTGTAGCACCACTTTGTCCTTCCATCCGAGTGCTTGTGGTGTCATACATAAAAACTTGGACTGGCTTCAGTAGGGACCTCCACACTTCCTGTGATTTCAGTAAAAATTTGGTTGCATGACTTTTACAAGTCAATGGTGGTCTAGTGGTAGAGTATGCGGAAGGCAATGCCGCGGTCGTAGGTTATCTTGAGTTGATTTCAGGGCTTTAGTGTCCCCGCGACCTGGTCCTCAACCAGGCCTCCACCCCCAGGAAGCAGCCCGTGACAGCTGACTAACTCCCAGGTACCAATTTACTGCTAGGTAACAGGGGCATAGGGTGAAAGAAACTCTGCCCATCATTTCTCGCTGGCGCGTGGGATCGAACCCGGGACAACAGGATCACATATCCAGTGTGCTGTCTGCTCGGCCGACCGGCCCCCCACACCCACCTCACTGCCCTAGTTGATTTTCTCATTTATATATATATCACATTAATGTAATTTGTGTTATTATTAATTATTATATTGTTATTATTATTATTATTGTTTTTATAGAATATTAGAGAAAGAGAGAAGAGTAGGCCAACACAGTCCAATCACACAGTTACAAAGGCCAACCTCAGTGTCCTGGTAAGGTTGCACGAACCTCAGTGCCAAAATCACTACCAACCTGAGGGAAGACAGAATGGCAAAAACAACAGACTTACCTAGGGTGAGGACCCACGACAAGTGAGGAGGACCTCTTAGGAAGTGATTCTTGAACACTCCAGGGAAGACAACCTTGGCAGTGTTAGGGCAGCACTAGGGAACACACATGGGAGATAAACCTATGCACATGCACATGCAGCTCAAAGCACTCTTAACTCCTGGCTGCTGCTGCAGAAGAGTGCACAGAAACAGCCACAAAGACAAAAACTACTACTTAGCAATAATAGGACACTGAAGCTAGAGTGACAGAGGGGGCAATCAGGCACAGCTATCATCAACAATAAAAGTGAGGGTGGAGCAGCCGGCTGACCCCGGCTGACCCCGGGCTGACCCCAGGCTGACCCCAGGCTGACTCCCTCCTTCGTCCAGAGGAGGGGGGGGAGGGGGTGACCGAGCTTGCGCTAGTTTTGTGAACTTTCATTTGTTTATATTGTTATATTGTTGACCAGACCACACACTAGAAGTTGAAGGGACGACGACGTTTCGGTCCGTCCTGGACCATTCTCAAGTCGTCGTCGCTGACCATTCTCACAAGCGACTTGAGAATGGTCCAGGACGGACCAAAACGTCGTCGTCCCTTCAACTTCTAGTGTGTGGTCTGGTCAACATACTTCAGCCACGTTATTGTGACTCTTCGCCTGCATTGTTATATTGTTGGGGGAGTTCGTTTGACAGTTCTCAAGGCTCCATTCTCACTTATAATCAGCAGTGGTACGTTTTGTTTGCTGACTTTCTGGGGGGTGTTCTCAGTGGTGGCAGAAATGAATAAATTTATAGAAATTTTATCACAAGAGCCACCACTCCCTGCACCTTTCTAGAGGGGGCCAGGTTCTGGCTCCTGGGCTCCGGTAGCCAACTTTGCAACTGATGGCACCTAGTTGTTTGACTCTAAATCAGTATGATAGCTTCAGGGAGCCACAAGGAGCTGCCCCCAGAAAAAAAACCTCGGTCGGACTAGGTGGCTTATCTGCCTCCCTGCCTGAGGTGGAAGGAGCAACCCCCAAAGAGGGTCAAGCCATACCCTGAGGTAAACCCCCAACCTGATTCCAAAACCCTTAGAGCAGGGTGTATGGAAATGAAGCCGGAAGCACCACACCCAATGGGGAAGAAAGAGGAAGTATACATGGAACCAAAGTGAAAATCATCAACGCCTCTAATTCCGAGTCCCCTCCAGCCCCCCAAAAAACCCATCATTGAATATAATGAAATGCCATTTTCTGGGTGAGACCTTGGAGGTTCCCCGGAGCTATACAGGGCTGATGTGTATATATTAGACCGTGGTAACAGTCAATCGAAGGAGTTCTAAGCCTACCGGGGACCAGAGCCAGAACCTGGCCCCCCCCTTAAGAGAGGCACAGGGAGCAATGGCCTAAAGACACCCCCGTGTCATTGGAAGGAGTCTTTATCTGCCATCTACCAAGTCAGGCACCCAGAAAGGTAGGAATTTCAAAACAAACTACTGCTGGTCAAAAATTGCAAACTGAAAGCTGAACTAGCAAACAGAGCTCCCCAATCAAAAAAAGAAAACAAACACGACGCCACCACAATCGCCGCGCATCCGTCTGCACAACCCCCCCTCCCCGGGAGGTGGATGTGGGGGGGGGGGTCCCAGGCCTCCACGCCGGCAACTCTTCTCAGTTTAGAGGCTGAGTATAAAAAAACACGATAAAAACGCCGACCGGAGGGATGCCAGGGAGCCTCCGGGTCTCACCCAGAAAATGGCGTTTTATTACATTCAACGCTGGTTTTCTGTGGAGAGCCCTTTCAGCTCCCCGGAGCTACCTAACAAAAGATAAGAAGAAAAGGGACTCACATGGGAGATGGTCATCATTCGCTCCTCAACTCAAAGTCGAGACAACAGGCCTCAACCTGCGACCCAAATGCTGTACAAGCCCAAAAAGGACTAGGAACATTAACAAGGTAACTGGCAGCCAGGACCCTGTTCGACCTCCAATAGCCCCGTGCTCAAAAGATAGGCCAGGACATTACCAAAACAGCAGCCGAATGCTGAACTTACGAACGGCGTGGGCACGGGAAAAGACCGCAGGCTGGCTGGACCGAATAATTCTGAGGACAACCTGGGATACCCACGCCCTGGAATAAAGGGAAGAAGGGAAACTGGGTCAACCCAAAGCGCGTCCTCTGCCACAGAGGCCGTAATGCGCAAATAACGGCGAAGACCTACAAACAGACACAAAACATCATGCATCCCCGGCCTAACCAACCAAGCATCAACAACCCAAGGACCCCTTCAAAAGGTAGCAGACTCACTCTTCGCCAAAAAAGAAGGAGACGGCTGCAAACTAAGAAAAGACCGCCCAGACTGAAAGAGCAGAAACCCCTGCGCCAGAGGAGCGCATGAAACTTTGACCCGACCTCCAGAGGCTAATGCCAACAAGTAAAGAGCTGTAGAAAAACAGTCCTGAACAGAGGGGCCCACCTCAAACCGAGGAGAAGGTAGAAGAGAAAACCCGATGCAACAACCATGACAACTCTGGCAGCACATGAGCAGGCCGGTGGTGAAAACAACGGCCGAGAAAGCTTGTGGAACGGAGCAGAAGTGACATCCACCCCAAATGCAAGCTGCAGCGACTCCGCCAGCAGCACCCGAAACGAGGCGACAGTATCTGGCATAAGAAGACCATCCTGAAACAACCAAGAGAAAGGACAAAACAACCTGACTAGAAATCGAAGACAACCTATGAAGAGTCAAGTACCAAAAAGACCGCCAGGAAATTTCATACTGCCGTCGAGACAAACTCGCAGGTGGGACACCAACTAAGCCACCTGATCACCATACAAGTGGTGATAAACCCACGTCAAAAAGACCAGACATGAGAAGCAGAGAAGATCGAACCAGCCACATACCGGAATGGACTGATCTGCTAAAAGAGGCCGAGCCGCGGGAAGACCCTCGGGTTCGGACATCGAGCAAGAAGCACCTGAAGCCAGGGCTGGGCCGGCCACCAAAGAGCCAACAGGACTACTCATCCCTGGTAAGTCTCTCTAAGCTAACCAGGACCCGGGGCAACAACCGAACCGGTGGGAAGAGGTACAGGTAACCCCAACTCGGCCAGTCCAGCTGAGAGGCATAGACCCCGATGGCCTCTCAGTCTGGAAAGTGCGCCACATACACTTTTCACCAGTTGACTGACAGTTGAGAGGCGGGACCAAAGAGCCAGAGCTCAACCCACGCAAGCACAATTAGGTGAGTACATACACTGGAAGACGCCTCGACCAAGTCGATGCGAAGAGGTCCACCTCTACGTGTCCGTACGTCCGGCAGAGCCAATGGAACGAGTCTGTGTCAACCGTCCATTCCATGGGTAGGGGAATGAACTGAGACAGTCCATCCGCCAGGATGTTTGACACCCTCTGAACGTGGACCGCCAGGAGAGCCAAGCCCCAAGAACTCAGCATACAAGTCACCTGAAGCGACCCACCCCAAAGAGCCAAGGACTGTATTCGGAGCAGTCCGAATGTAGTCGGGTCATGCTCCACGAGCAACATGAACCCTCTGAAGCGAATGCCACACCACCGCGAACTCCTGTGCCGTGCTGTGAGCCTAACAGAAGGACGGACTCCACTGACTCTGGCTGGTCTGGTGACCACGGGTCACAAAACCCCAGCTGAGAGACAAGGCATCCATGAACACATCGAGCGAGGACTCGGGGAGGCGTCAGGGCATAGAACCCTGAAAAACCCTCAAGAGGAAGCCGGGGGTGTAGCAGCCGACGCAAGGCTCCCGGTATCCGAACACAGCGACCACGAGAGCAGCGGAAGGGACACCCCTGAAGAAACCAGAACATTCACCGAAGCCAGATCTGACCCGACGGGTAGACCAGCACGGCCAAGAACAGGCTCCCGCACCGCCGCCCAAACAACCAACGTGTGACCCGGGTGCCCTCCAAAAACAGTCGTAAGCAGGACTGCAGCTGCAACAACGCTGCCAGAGGAAAAGACAAGGAAGTGGTCTGAGAGTCCCACACAAGACCCAGCCCAGTCTGAACTTGAGAGGGAACCAAATGGGACTTCTTCCAGTACACCAAGAACCCAAACCCGGTGAGCTGGTAATTAACCAAATCCCTGGCGAGCAGACACGCGGATTGGCTGGGAGCCCACACCAGCCAATCGTCGAGGTAAGCCAGAACTCAAACGGGTCACCACGACCCGGTTAAGGCGTGTGGACATGCAAGGTGCCAGATCCAAACTGGAAGAAAGGCAGCAAAAGCTGCAAGTCTGTCACTCCACGACAAAACGGAGCCAGTCCCTGAACACCGAATCAGAATGGTCATCTGAAAGGAGGGGCAAAAGACCCAGGGGATCAGATGGGACAAGTCCAGTATGAATCGCAGATCTGCCCAGTCCCATTTCGGAACTGAAAACAGGTGGGAAACCCACTCCAGGAAACCTAACAGAGCGCAAGAAAAGAGGCCTGCCCCGCAAGCCCCAATCCCCCCGAAGGAGAAGGAAAGAAGCAACACCACTGCAGGCCGGAGGAAAATGACCTGAATAGCCCACGAGTCATGGGACCAGGCGAGAAACAATGCGAGCCTCCCCCCTATTGCCCCACCAATAGGTCGAACAGTGAAAGGGCCGAAAACCCCTACGAGAGCTCGACTGACGCTCAGAGCGATCACTGAGCTAACGACTCCGCATGAGGGCCAAACCCGAATCTGGCACTACTGGCTTACGACGACCGAAGGAACCCAGAGAGCTGGTGCATCAACTACACAAAGCCGCCTGCAGAAGGTGCACCACCGCAGACTCTGCAAACAGCAACAGACAAAAAGGGGATGAAAATCTAAGAGCCAGGACCCAAGATAATTCCAAAAATGGACGAGCACCACCTGTCAGCACGCGAGGCGAGAAGTGATGAACAGACACCGCCTCCCTCAGAAAAGGCGCATACAACTTCACCATGGCAGCCGGCGCCTGAGCTGCCAATGCATGCACACCGGACACTGGCCCGGAACCCAGCACTTCCACACCCACCACGAAGACAGCTTCAGCAGGGAAAAGAAGCGCAAGACCGAATTCAAGTGCCCACGGGCGCACAAATCCTCGGCCACCAGGGATGCTGAAAGGGAGGGAACCTGCACATGAAGCCGCACCTGGCCGACATCAGAAGGAAGGATGGGAACGAACAAGCATGCATTGAGGTGCTGCAACTCACCCCCAGGAAAACCTGAATGACCGTAGGCAACTCTCGCCATTCAAGTGCGCAGTCCGACAGGACGAATGCCAAGCCCCCAATGAAATAAAAGGCAGTCTGCCAGCCAGGAAGACTCCGGCACATTGTAATGCACCCAATAAGGAAAAGAGGAGTGGCGCTGCCCAATAAACTCGCCCCTCGGGGCAAAATTTAAAAAATTTAAGGAGCCAAACTCAAAAGAAGAAGGCTTTATTATCAAGGCGTAATCCGGGTCTCGCAGGAGGTAAGTGGCAAGGACCTCCCACACCTTCCTTGGTGGGATGCAGAAAGTCAAAAACCTCCAAAAGGAGGAAACCGAAGAACCCAAGGGAACTCGGAACCGAACACGAGGAGGAGTTGAACTCATAACAAAATCGTACAGGGAGGGGGAATGGGAAAACCCCTCCCCCTGTAACAACAAGCCCCGTGCCGAGGGTACCAAACACCCAAGCAGGGACAAGTGGAGCTTAGGCTCCTCCCCCCTAAGTCAACTCCTCCCCAGCCCCGAAATGTTCCACGTCAGGATCCAGGGCCGAGCGGTCCTCCAAACCCTCTGCCTTTGGGAGAAAAAGCAGTCCACCGGAAAAGCAGGGATGAAGGGGGCCCACTGGCGTGGCCCAAAAGCTCCGGCAGGAGGACCAACCTGGAATGCCTTCGCCGCTGATCCGGAAGGGGGCGATCCCCGAAGCCGCCCGAGTCTTGCTACCAGTATAATTCAGCGGGGCAGCTGCGGGGCATCCGGAAAGGCAACCAACCTCAAACGTTGCTGCTACCTAAGCCTCGCATGCAACGCTAAAGCTGCCTGCACCCGAATATCAGTCTCAGTGGACTGGTGAATGGAGTACAAGCATAGAACACCACTCGCAGGACTCCGGGTCATAGGTGTCACTGACCCCAACAGGCAGCAAGGCGGAGGCAGACGGCGAGTGTCACCCTGAGACAAGGAGACAGAGCAACCTTCAAACTTGTACAAGGCAAGGTGGGACTCAAGAGGTCTCCTACATTGAACCACTGAGCTCCAAAGGGGGTTTCCAGGGCCCTTAGGCTGACTGCTAAGGGAAGCCCAGGCGAGGTACTGCTAACCGGTTATCCCAGAGTTACCAAACAAACAACTAAAAGCTGAACCCCTGCAACGTGTGCAAGCACGGGGACCTAGTGGAGGGCCACCAAAATCATACAGGTGGTCCTACCGCCACCGGACAGACCCCTGCCAGGCAAATCAAAACAATAGAAAACCCCTGCAAAAGCACGTCTCCAGGTGAAGAGAATCCGGTCACTATGCGTATATCAGACAGCTGCACAGTACCTCGTGTCCCGGCCAGCAACGAAACTACCTCCTACTCTAGGGCAAACAGGAGTAAGAACCTTCCCAGCTGAACCCCCAAGGGCGGGCAATCACCGAGAAGCGACAGAACCACATAGAGGTAGCTGCCCCTGAACGGCTCGTGGAAGATAACCCTGAGGCCGCAAAGGCAGTACTTACGGGGTACCTAGGGAAGGTAGCCCTAGGTGCATGCAGCCCCAGTACTCTTGTGTTACTTCTGGCTCACACCCCACCAAAACAACAACACCGCACTGCAGCACTGCGCAAAGAGTGGAGCCAGAGCGATCGACCGTCACCAACACAACAGCCTCTTGAACTGACAGTAGTTTGTTTTGAAATTCCTACCTTTCTGGGTGTCTGACCTGGTAGATGGCAGACAAAGATTACTTCCAATGACACGGGGTGTCTTTAGGCCATTGCTCCCTGTGCCTCTCTTGAATGGAGCCAGGTTCTGGCTCTGGTCCCCGGTGGGCTTAGAACTCCTTTGATTGACTGTTGCCACGGTCTAATATATACACATCAGCCCGGTATAGCTCTGGGGAGCTGAAGGGGCTCTCCACAGACAATAAACAAACATACCAATTCTGGGGCATCCAATTGGGCACAAAGCTGCAAATGCTAAAGACAGGTAAACCAATCCCACAGGTCAGCAGCTGCCAGTTAAGCTTATGCTTCACTAGGAGGGTCTGAGAGAGGAGCCACAAGGGAAAACAAACCCCACAAAATTCAGGGTCGTAGGTATCACCAACCCAACAGGCAGCATGGCGGAGCCAGAAAGAATGATCGTTGTCCCATGGTACAGATGATGAACAGCTCTCAAACTTGCACAAGGCAAGAGCAGGTTCAGAGGTAATATCCATAGACCACACCAAAACCTGCAGAGGATTACCATGTCCCAAAGAACTGATCAAACAGGACACCCAGGAATTATATAAGTAGACCAACATAGACTAATTAACATAGCAGTGAAGGACGACCTCGGTATGCAGTGTAAAACCAGTACATGAACTCCCAGTGCACCCTAACCAGAGAGTCTAGACAGAAGGACCAAACACCCATAACACACCTGACACTTAGTGGTCCACACTTTAGTGGTTCAACCTCTAAAGAGCAAACTCCCGAACACATAAGAGAAGATAACTGTCAATGCATGGGCACACAGGGAAGATAGCCATAGCACATGGAGCTCAAAGTGCCTGAAGAGCCAGGCCCATACATCACAAACCAGACAGAAAATGCACTTGTGAAACTAACTAAAATAAAGAACAATATGAAGCAAATGGCCTCCATGTGACAAGGCCCAAGGAAGGCTGGCACTTAGCTGAGAAGCAACGGGACCTGTGTGGCTAGTCTACGATCCAGGAATCCTTCAGTGGACAACAGGTGCTGTCTACATCAGCGATAGAACAGACTTAGAAAGTTGTGGGACACCCTGAGCTCCAGGCTCCTCCTCACTGGCAGGTGTGGGGAAAGAAGGGAGAGTTGCTAACAATCTCATACTAGTTTCGTTTGTTTACTCTGTTTGAGATGTTCGTTTGGCAGGTTTCCTTTGAACCCAGCAGTGATTTGTATTGGTTCGCTAACTTTCTGGATACTTTCCCAGTGAGGTGAAGGAGTGTTACCTGCTCTCCGTGCCTCTGTGAAGGAGGCCAGGGCCAGGAGCTTTGGTCTCCACTAGGCCAAAAGAACTCCACAGCTGATGTAACCTAGTAGTTGGGAGCTATCTCAGTGAGATAGCTCCAGGAAGCCACAAGGGGTTTCCCCAGAAAACACAATCGTAAAGCATAAAGCAATGGTCCATCATAAACTATTGTTCTAAGGATAGCCAACACCACTTAGTTGAAGGTATGGAATAATAAGGTCTAGTTAGAGCAGTGTTGCAAGGACAGACACCAAGCAAGTGAGAGAAGTGGAGAAGTGGGCGAGTGGATGGGACTCTGACCTATGCCACAATCTACAAGCAGTCGCTTAATTTGTTAATACTGGTGGGTTATTTCTAGGTTTTAGATCTATCTTTGATCCCAAAGCTCCCTTAGCCTAGTATAGATGACCAAGTTTTGTTTTTATCCCAGAATAGTAGGGCGAGGCCTGGTATGATTGCCTAAGGCACGACAGTACAAGTGCTTAAGCCCAGGGAGCTATTATGAGAGCCCTCCCAGAAATAATTTTGGAACATGTAAGATTATGACTTACTTTAATGGTATCTAAACCACGTGATGTTAAATCGGTACAGGAGAGGGCCAGCACCTGGCCAGATTGGAAGGATTCGAAGCGACCTTCTCTAAATTTAGCTGCCATATTACCATTAAGATTGACGCACGACACACCATTCTCATTTAGGAATAAGGAAACCCAATCACATGTCTTGCTATAGTTGCTGTTGTAATTAAGAAAAAAAAATTGTTATTAATTTCATCTAACACTGAAGAGGAAAACTTAACCTGTTAAATATCTAACGAAGAAAGTAGGATTATTGCAAGATAATATGTTACAATTTTGTGGACAGACGTATCAATATGAAAGTAAAATCTGTGAATTGTAGGAGAGAAAAGGATGAAATTAATGTTCGAAGAGTACAAGTGATTAGCTAGAAATCCTTCTAGCCAATCACTGATATTAGTATGATAATTAGTATGATAATATGGAATAACATTTTGACAGACTGAGATTGTTTTTTGTTACACAAAATTAGCTGGAGATCAGGAATGGACTTGTCCCATGCCTCCTATGCCAGTAACAGATTATTTGCCTTTCACTCAATCTTCTAATCAAGATTTTTGTTTAGCTTTTGCCCATAAAATTCATAAATGGAATATACAGTATTTTGAAAGCAGATGTATTATATACAAATTTTAATATTCCTTTTTACTTTAAACGTTATAATTTCAGTTGTGCATGAATATGATGATAATTTTGATCAATAAAAGTAGTCTCACCTGAATATAATAACTGGGGTTCCTTTTTTGGCATCTTGCTTTACCAACTGCAGCAGTTTCTCTGCCTTAGTTATGTGATTAATGCGAAAGAAACGCTGAGGTACATGTGGCATGAGGCGGTTGAGGTGTGGAGTTGTGATTTTCTTAACAGACTCAATCTGAAAAGAAGCATATTCAATGGAAAGTCTAAATAAATTTATTTTCAAAGGCATTGATGTTATTTTATTTTGTTCATAATCAGGTTTAGGAATTAACAGATGAGGTTTCAAAATCCAAATACTGTTACTAAAATCTAAAAATATCCAGAATCCAAATACTGTATGACTGAAAAATACTTAAATAAATTTGTTTCCCTAATTCAAAAGTAAACCCAAAATATGAAACAGTTGGTTAGTTCCTGCACTGACAGTTATGCAGGGCAGTGTGATATGAGGGCACCACTTCCTGTTAGCGCACTTACCACCGTTTTTCTTTGAGCTGGTACCATGAAGTGAAAGATTACCAACTGATTTTTCAGGCATCCCTTTGTACAGGAGTTCTAGCAGATAAGTGGGGAAAAAGGCTAACATTGTTCTTATCTACAAAAAGTGGCAGCAGAAAAGACCCCCTTAATTATAGACCAGTATCACTAACAAGTGTAATAAGTCAAAATATTGGAATCCGCTTGGGCCCTGGCTCTTAGGTTTTCGTCTCCGTTTTGTCCGTTGCTGTTTGCAGAGACTGCAATCTCTCAATTTCTGCACGCGGCTTCGTCTAGTTGTCGTCCTATGGCGGACTTGCTGATTCTCCGAAGCGGTCGTGCCAGGGTTCCGGGTTCCGCTGGTCGAGGTGGGCCATTGGTGCCAGTTTCCGAGCCGTTGTTCCTTTCGGGGCCAGCGTCGTCTGGTCGGCGCAGTGATCACCCTGTTCGACGTTTGGGTTCTTGTAAGGGCCTTTCGTGGTTCGCCCCGTTGACGGGGCGATGGGGGGGGAGGCTCGCTTTGTTTGCCCACCCTTGGTCCAACGATTTGTGGGCCTTTTCGGTCGTGTCATCCGGCCTGCAGTGGCGTTGGGCGACTCGTCCTCCTTTGGGGGGTTCGGGGCTAACAGGACAGGGTTTCTTCTCCTGCGCTTCGTCAAGTCGTCTTTGAGTGGGTGCGCTTGGGTGTGGTCGAAACGACTACGTCCCTCAGGTGGGTTTCCCGTCTGTTTCCAGTGCCAAAACGGCACTGTGCAGGTCTGAGGTTCATTCTGGACTTGTCCCGTCTGAACTCCTGGATTCCTTGCCCCTCCTTTTGGATGACTACTCTGTCTCAGGTTTGGCTTCTGTTGGAGCCGGGTGCCTAGATGGTGTCCCTGGACCTCAAGAACGCCTATTGGCACGTTCCTATTCATCCGGGGTTCAGGGACTGGTTAGGTTTCGTGGTGGGGCGTCACGCTTACTGTTTTCGATGCCTACCTTTTGGCTTGAATCTGGCACCTCGTGTTTTCACGCGTATGACCCGGGTTGTGGTGACCCGTCTGCATCTTCTAGGGATTCGGGTTTTGACCTGGGTCTTGTTTGGGATTCTCAGACTGCTTCCTTGTCTCTCCCTTCAGTCTTTGCAGCAGCTGCAGGACCGTCGTCGGCTGTTTCTGAGGGAGCCCGGGTCACTCGGCGGTTGCTCGAGCAGTTATGCAGGAGTCTGAACTTCGCCGTGCTAGTCTACCCACCTGGTCAGGTTTGGCTTCAGCGTCTGTTTTGGTTCCTTCAGGGACGTCCCTTCCACCTCTCTCGCGATCGTTGGGTTCGTCTTCTGGGGGCCTTGTGTCGGTTGCTGCGTCACCGGCTTCCTCTTCGGGGTTTTTGGGGTTCGGTGTCTTGGCGCCTTCCCAAGCCCTCGCTCGATGTGTTCACGGACACGTCGTCTCTCAGCTGGGGCTTTGTGCCCAGTGCTCACCAGGCAGGCCAGGGACGGTGGGGTCCGTCCTTCCATCGGGCTCACAGCACGGTTCGGGAGTTCACAGTAGTCTGGTTCGCGCTTCGGAGGGTTTGGGTCACTCGGGGATCGACCATTCACCTCCATTCAGGCTGTTCTCCAGTGGTTCATTGCCTGAACCGCGGGGGTTCTCTTCGGTCCTTGGCTCTTTGCGGTTGGTCCCTTCGAGTGATTCGTCTGCTGGATTCTCGGGGTTTGGCTCTCCGTGCAGCGTGCGGTTCATGTCTGGGGAGTGTCCAACGTTCTGGCGGACGGTCTGTCTCGCTTCCATCCCCTGTCCACGGAGTGGACGGTCGACGACGACTCGTTTCGTTGGATCTGCCAGACGTACGGCCTCCCAGATGTGGACCTCTTCGCGTCGGCGTGGTCTCAGCGTCTCCCAATCTGTGTGACACCCTCCCCCGACTGCGAGGCGTTTGCGGTGGATGCCTTTCGGCAGGATGGGTTGAGGTGGGGTTACCTGTACCTCTTCCCCCGGTCCAGCAGTTGCTTTTGCAGTTCTGGTTCGGTTGGAGACATTCCCAGGGAGAATAGTCCTTGTGGCCCCTTGGTGGCCGGCCCAGCCTTGGTTTCCGGTGCTATTGGCTCGGTGCCCGAACCCGGGACATTTCCCGCGGCTCCGCCTCTTTCAGCAGGTCAGTCCGGTCCGGTACAGAGCTGGTTCAACCTTCTCCTCTGCTCTTCATATCTGGTCTTTTTTATTTGGGTGTATCACCATTTCTATGGTGATACACCCAAAGTATCACTATAGAAATGTAGTGTATCACCATTTCTATGGTGATCAGGTGGCTTCGTTGATGGTGTCCCACCTGGGAGCTTCGTCTCGGTGGGATACCATCGGTGGGACGCTGCTTTCCGGAGGGGTCTGTGGGTCATTGATGCTTGGTTGGTTTGGCCGGGGGTGCATCATGTGTTGTGTCCGGTTGCAGCACTTTGCCGTTACCTGCGCGCTTCAGCCGGGGTGGCTCGGGATGCGCTTTGGGTTGATCAGGTTTCCCTCGTTCCTTGTTCCAGAGCTCGGGTCTCCCAGTTTGTCCGCAGTGTTAAGTCTTGCCAGCCTGCGGTCTATCCTCGCGCCCATGACGTTCGGAAGTTTGCAGCATTGGCTGCCGCGTTTGGAAACATGTCTTGGGCACATATTCGGGCGCGTGGATTTTGGAAGTCGAACAGGGTTCTGGCCGCCCGTTATTTGGTGAACGTCCCTGCTCCTCAGCATTCTTGTGTTGCTTTGGGTCACAGGTTGCAGTCAGTTGTCTCGACTTCGCGTTGAGGAGTTTGTGGCCGCCGCCTCCCGGGTAAGTCCCTATTTTCCTTCTCTTTGGGTATGTAGCTCCAGGGAGCGGTAGGGGATCCCCAGAGAAAACCACCGTTGAATGTAATGAAACACCATTATCTGGGTGAGTCCCAGAGGCTCCCTGGCTACCCTCCCTCCCGTCTGGTCGGTGGGTTTTTTTTCACGTTGGTTGAAGCCTAATTTCCGAACTGAAGGCAGCCGGCGTGGTGAGGTCCAGGGGCCCCCCCCTCCCCCTCCCGGGGAGGGGAAGGCTGTGCGGATGACTGTCCCGGCAGTAAATTGATTGTCTCCTTGGGATTGTAGGGACTTTCTACCTCTTTGTTCGTTTTTTTTTGTAGTTTTTTACCATGTGGGGTTTGTTTTGTTACGCCTACCTTTATGGGTACCTAACCCCGGTTGATGGCAGATAAGGGAAACCCCCAACCATAATGGGGTTTTTCAGGGCCATTGCTCCCTGAAACCTCTCTGAAGGGGCCAAGTTCTGATCTCCATAGCTAATGTCCCGGTCTAACATAACATACATTAGCCCGATAAGTTCCAGGGAGCTGTAGGGGCTCCCCACAGAAAACCAGCGTTGAATGTAATGAAACGCCATTTTCTGAGTAAGACCGGAGGCTCCCCGGAGCTTACTAGGCTGATATGCTAATGTCAGACTTTGGCATCAGTCATGTGTATGGAGTTTTATGGGCCTACCAGGGACCACGAGCCAGAACCTCAGAAGATGCAAGGGGAGTAATGGCCTATAGAAACCCCAGTGTGGTTGGAAGCATCCCAAAACAAACCCCTATTCTGGTGAAAATATTGCTACCAAAACTTGAACAAGTGGATAGAACTTCCCTAAATGAAACGAGCAAATGATCATTACGTCACATGTCGCCGAGCAGCTCCCCCCTCCCCGGGAGGGGGAAGGGGGCCCCAGACCCCACATGCCGGCTAGCCACCCTTTAGTTCCTAGGCTGGATGTCAAAACACGTGAAAAACTGTCGACCGGAAGGAGGGATGCCGGGGAGCCTCCGAGTCTCACCCAGAAAATGGTGTTTCATTACATTCAACGCTGGTTTTCTGGGGGGAGCCCCTTCAGCTCCCCGGAGCTAACTACCCAGAGGCAAAACATAGGGACTTCCCAGGAAGCGTTCGCTGCTCACTCCTCAACTGGAGTGAGCTAAGTCGAGACAACTGGCTGCAACCGCCGACCCAAAGAGAGACAGGCCCAACTAGGCCCAGGGATGTTCACAAGGTAACGAGCAGCCAGGACCCTGTTTGACCGCCAAAAGCCCCGTGCCTGAATGTCAGCCCAGGACATGTTGCCAAAGAAAGCAGCATGCGCAGCGAACTTATGAATGTCATGGGCATGGGGATAGACCACAGCCTGGCTAGCCTTAATAACTTTGCGGACGACCTGGGAGACCCTCACCCGCAAACAGGGAAGAAGGGAAACCGGATCAACCAAAAGCGCGTCCCCGGACACAGAAACTGTGGCGTGCATATAACGGCAAAGAGCCACAAAACATGATGCACCCTCGGCCTAACCAACCAAGCATCCACAACCCAGGGACCCCTCCGGAAAGCAGCAGTCTCATTCTTTGACAGAAAAGAAGGAGACGGCTGTAAATGAACAAAACCAACATGAAGACCGAAAGAGCAGAAACCCTTGCGCCGGAAAGAGCATGAAGCTCACCAACCCAACCCCCAGAAGCCAATGCCAACAGAAAAAAAAATCCTTGGAGAAACACTCCTGAACTGAAGGGGCCACAACAAACAGGGGAGAAGAAAGAGAGCACTCCGTCCAATGACCAGGACAGCTCAGGCGGCGCATGAGCAGGCCGGAGGTGAAACAACACCCGAGACAGCTTGCGAAACGGTGCAGAAGTATCAATATCAATACAGTGGTACCTCAGTTTAAGAGTTTAATCCGTTCCTGGAGACATCTCGTATTCCAAAAACTCGTATTCCGAAGCTAATTTCCCCATAAGAAATAATGGGAAATTAATTAATCCGTTCCTGACTACCCCAAAAACCCCACTTCAAACTAAATTTTATACCTAATTCATCTAAATAAACCTACAAAACTATGTTCAAGTTATTACTTATCTTGCTGTTGGTGTATGGAAGATGGTGAGGAGGGGGGAGGAGAAGAGGTGTTACTGTTTGGAAGGGGAGTCCCCTTCCATTATAACATCAGGCAGTGAGGACTTCACTGGTGTGCACACTCTGGCACGTTTTGCCTGCATACCACTAAGACTTGCTTGTCTTACTAAGAATCTGTCTAAAGACACTTGTTTTTTCCTACATTTTAACACTTGTCTGTAGTAAGACATCACATTGTCATTTAAAAGGTCAAAAGGTCAATGCAACGGCCTGTTACAGCTTTATCTGGGTGAGTTTTTTCAACAAAACTTTGCAATTCTTCCCATACTTCACACATTTTCTTAACACTTTAGCGTTATCACGGCGCTCAAGAGCATTGCCACTTTTTGTGTTGAGGTCGCACAGCAGACTCGCTCACGAGAAAAAATATTTCTATAAACTATTTGTTATGCGATCGACTTTGGGCTAGTTTTAAAATGTCCGCCATGAAATTTCTGTTTTCTCTAATAGCCGAATAGCCCATTTGGGAGAACGGCATAGCATTGCCCCATCGAGGTAAGACCACTGTATTGTTGACACGCCAAGTGTAATCGACGTAGCTTTTTATTTGGTGCCGGTCTAAGCATCCTTGTGTGACATTTTATACTTATGTTCTACAAGAACATTCTATTGCGAACACATTGGTACAAAAATAAAATACGTAAATGGAAAATTAATGTCAGGACAGTGAAAAAGAGTATACACTTTTCAGTGTTGACACTCGATCGCCAGAAATGCTGCACTATTTTCTTAGGTTAAACCTTACCACTGGCTTTCTTGGGACCCATGGCGAGATATATAACAACAACTTTTATGGTCAAATGACCGAAAATCCAATAAAACACTGAAAAAATCCGGGTGAAGAATTGACGTGGGAAAGTCACTGGGTGAGAGGCGACGATCGCCGTATCACCACGAGCTAGGTCGGTCTGTATGCGTATCAACAAACTCGCCTTCCGAGGTAACCCTCGCCTTCCGAGACACATTTTCTGAGGAAATCCTGCTCGTATTCCGAAAAACTCGTATACAGGGACATTCGTATTCCGAGGTACCACTGTACCTAAAGCAAGCTAAAGCGGCTCCACCAGCGCCGCACGATACGAGGCGACAGTGTTAGGCATAAGGTGACGGTCCTGGAACAACCAAGAGAGAAAGGACAACACCACCCTAACAGAAAGCGAAGTACAATGACGAAGATGCAAGGAAAAAAACGGAAGGACCACTAGGAAACTTCGTACTGCCGCCGAGACGAAACCCTGTCATTGGGGCACTAAACAAGGAAGCCACCTGATCACCATAGAGATGGTGATAAACTCAAGTAAAAAATACCATATGCGAAGACTCGAGGAGAAGATCGAACCAGCCACTTAACGTTCTGGTCTGATCTGCTGGAAAAGGCGGAGCCGGGGGAAAACCTCCGGTTTCAAACACCGAGCAAGTAGCGCCTGAAACCACGGCTGGGCCGGCCACCAAGGGGCGAAGAGGACAACTCTCCTCTGGTAAGTCTCCAAGCAAGTCAGGACCTGGAGCAACAGCTGAACCAAGGGAAATAGGTACAGGAACCCCCACCTCGACTAGTCCTGCCGAAAGGCATCGACCCCGACAGCCTTGCAGTAGGGAAAGGCCGCCACATACAGGGGAAGGTGCCACGACCACGTCGATGCGAAGAGGTCCACCTCGGGGAGACCGAATGTCCAGCAAAGCCAACTGAAGGAGTCGGCGTTGACTGTCCATTCCATGGAGAGGGGAACGAAACGGCACTAGCCGTCAGCCGAGACGTTGGACACTCCCCACACGTGAACTGCCAAGAGAACCAAACCACGAGTCACCCAAAGCGACCAGCACGCAAGAGACAAGGACAGCATCGAACCCTTCCCCCTGGTTCAGACAATGAACCACCTGGAAGCAGTCCAAATGGAGCCGGATCTTTGATCTGCAGGCGACCTGAACCCTCCGAAGAGCAAACCACACCACCGCAAACTCCCGTACCGTGCTGTGGACTCAACGAGAAGGACGGACCCCACTGTCCCTGGCCGGCCTGGTGAGCACTGATCACAAAACCCTAGCCGAGAGACGAAGCGTCCGTGAACACATTGAGCAAGGGTTCGGATAGGTGCCAAGGTACCAAACCCCAAAAAACCTGAAGAGGAAGCCGGCAATGCAGCAGCCAACGCAAGGCCCCCAGAGTCCGAACCCAGCGATCGCGAGAAAGGTGGAAGGGACGTTCCCCGAAGGAACCAGAAGAGCCAACGAAGCCAAACCCAACCTGGCGGGTAGACCATCCCGCACAGACCCTCGAGCAACTGCCGGGTTACCCGGGAGCCCCCCCAGAAACAGGCACAAGCTGGACCACAGCCGCAGGAGAGACTCCAGAGGGAGAGACAAGGAAGCGGTCCGAGAGTCCCACACAAGACCCAGCCATGTCCGAACCTGGGAGGGAACCAAATGGGACTTCCTCCAGTTCACCAAAAACCCGAACTCCGGCGAGCGCTAGGAAAGAACCAAATCCCTGACTAGCAGACAATTGAACCAGCTGGGAGCCTAAACTAGCCAGTCGTCGAGGTAGGCCAACACCCCAAACACCTAAGAGACGCAGACAGGCCACAACGACCTGTGTAAGGGTTTTTTTTTTATTATTATTTTCTACCACAGGCATGGCCACACATTTACAATGCTAACCAGCATATATACATTTTCTTCTGTCCTCCATGGACAGGGTTAGAGATGTGCTAAACATATATTTCAAGGGTTTATTGAACAATCAGCCACTGAAGGTGAGTCGGTGCTTTTAAAATGCTAAGCTAACCTATATACGTAAATACATAGATACACAGATTTATGTATGCCTTACATAAAGTGTTCGATGTAATTACCTAAGTGTAGTTACAGGATGAAAGCTACGCTCGTGGTGTCCCGTCTTCCCAGCACTCTTTGTCATGTAACGCTTTGAAACTACTGACGGTCTTGGCTTCCACCACCTTCTCCCCTAACTTGTTCCAACCGTCTACCACTTTGTTTGCGAAAATGAATTTTCTTATATTTCTTCGGCATCTGTGTTTAGCTAGTTTATATCTATGACCTCTTGTTCTTAAAGTTCCAGGTCTCAGGAAATCTTCCCTATCGATTTTATCAATTCCTGTTACTATTTTGTATGTAGTGATCATATCACCTCTTTTTCTTCTGTCTTCTAGTTTTGGCATATTTAATGCCTCTAACCTCTCCTCGTAGCTCTTGCCCTTCAGTTCTGGGAGCCACTTAGTAGCATGTCTTTGCACCTTTTCCAGTTTGTTGATGTGCTTCTTAAGATATGGGCACCACACAACTGCTGCATATTCTAGCTTTGGCCTAACAAAAGTCGTGAACAATTTCTTTAGTACATCGCCATCCATGTATTTAAAAGCAATTCTGAAGTTAGAAAGCGTGGCATAGGCTCCACGCACAATATTCTTTATGTGGTCCTCAGGTGATAGTTTTCTATCTAGAACCACCCCTATATCTCTTTCTTTATCAGAATTCTTTAAAGATTTCTCACATAATATATAGGTTGTGTGGGGTCTATGTTCTCCTATTCCACATTCCATAACATGGCATTTATTAACATTAAATCCATTTGCCAAGTGGCGCTCCATGTACTTATTTTGTCCAGGTCATCTTGAAGGGCATGACAATCATCTAAGTTTTTTATCCTTCCTATTATCTTAGCATCATCAGCAAACATGTTCATATAATCAGGCGATGAGTCACAATAACGTGGCTAAAGTATGTTGACCAGACCACACACTAGAAGGTGAAGAGACGACGTTTCGGTCCGTCCTGGACCATTCTCAAGTCGATTGTGATGAGGGAGTAGAGGCCAATAGGCCTTCTGCAGCTCTTATTATTATTACTATCCGCTCTACTACACCTTACTTTGCTCCTCAGCTCTCTCTTGCCTATTTATTGTCCGTCTCTACTCCCTCATCACAATCGACTTGAGAATGGTCCAGGACGGACCGAAACGTCGTCGTCTCTTCACCTTCTAGTGTGTGGTCTGGTCAACATGTTCATATAATTCTGTATACCAACTGGTAGATCATTTATGTAGACAATAAACATCACTGGTGCAAGAACTGAACACTGAGGTACTCCACTTATGACATTTCTCCAGTCCGATACATTGCCTCTGATCACTGCCCTCATTTTTCTATCAGTCAGAAAATTTTTCATCCATGTTAGAAGCTTACCTGTCACCCCTCCAATATTTTCCAGTTTCCAGAACAACCTCTTATGTGGAACTCTGTCGAAAGCCTTTTTTAGGTCCAGATAGATGCAGTCAACCCAACCATCTCTTTCCTGTAATATCTCTGTTGCTCGATCATAGAAACTGAGTAAATTCGATACACAGGATCTTCCAGATCGAAAACCATACTGTCTGTCTATATTATATCATTTCTCTCCAGGTGTTCTACCCACTTAGTTTTAATTATTTTTTCCAATATTTTGACTATTACACTGTCAATGATACTGATCTATAATTAAGGGGGTCTTCCCTGCTTCCACTTTTGTAGATTGGAACTATGTTAGCCTTTTTCCACACATCAGCTACAACTCCTGTAAACAGGGATGCCTGAAAAATCAGTTGAAGAGGAATGCTGAGCTCAGGTGCACATTCTCTCAGAACCCATGGTGAAACTCCATCTGGACCAACTGCTTTGTTCTTATTTAGCTTCTTGAGCATTTTTTTCCACTTTGTCTCTAGACACCTCTATGTGCTCTATGTTGTTCTCTGGAATTCTTATTGTATCTGGTTCCCTGAAGATTTCATTTTGTACAAACCACTTTGGAACTTTCGTTTAATGTTTCACACATTTCCTTTTCATTTTCTGTGAATCTATTTCCCATTTTCAACCTCTGAATATTATCCTTCACCTGCAATTTGTTGTTATGAATTTATAGAATAGACCTGGTTCTGTTTTACATTTGTCTGCAATCCCTTTTCAAAATTTCTTTCTGCCTCTCTCCTCACTGTCGTGTAGTTGTTTCTCGCATCTTTGTAACGCTGGTATGTTTGGGGTTTGGCCTCTTCCTGTATTGATTCCATTTTGTGTCTTTGGTCTCTGGCCCTCTCGCACTTTCTTTGAACCAATCCTGTTTCTAGTTCTGCTTCTCTGTTTTGGTATAAAAAATTTTTGTGCCTTATCATATATTTTCACAAAACTTGACNAGCATATATATATATATATATATATATATATATATATATAGATATATATATACTATATATATATATATATATATATAGGGGGGTACCACCTCTGGTGCAATTATAGGGACCCACAGCCTCAGAGAAGGGAACACAGAGCATTCAGGAAAAACTTGTCATTTAACTCTGAATACATGAGGGTGTTCGCTTCTCCTACCACCCCCCTTTTTTATGGTGTACACTTTATTAAGCAAGGTTATACAGTTACATATCTGATTGTATACAAAATGAGCATTAAGAGGACACAAAAATAGTTCGCTTCCTAGAGGCTGTAGATTTCCTCGAACTCCTCCGAAGTTGGGCAGGAACCGAGGATGCAGCGAGCATTCCCCCTCTGGATCGCGACACTGAGGCGCTGAAAGAGAAAACTTGCCGCTCTAAGGTCTCTTGTGGTGTCAATGAGCTTGGAACCAAGATCCTTTAGAAACCTTCTTGCACTCTCTCCCCATGGGCCTAGGGTCTCAGACCCTATGGAACAAAGTTGTACCGATGATCTAATTGCCTATACTTGGCTGACTTGTCTCTTTCTCTGTGTGTCGCCGCGGCTCCTGCTGTGCCGGCAGAGAGGTTGATGTATGTGGCTGCCAGGGTGGATACGCAAGTATAGTCCCATGCCAACTGTCTGCCACCCTTCCACGGACGCAGTGTGATTACGTCTGGTCGGCCGGCAAAGCTAACAGAGTCACGGTTCAGAAGGTTGCGGGGCTCTCTCTCCGCTGGACACTGGGCAGAGGCAAGGCTTCTTTTAATGATGTCGTTTACTTCGTCGTGTCTAGTGTGCCAACCACCAGATTTTCCACAGTGCAGGCCATGCAATCCATATTCGTCAGCATCTGCCTCGCCGCAAATACACCTATGAACAGTGTGGATAGGGGCAGCAAGACGGAGAGCGACTGCAATACGGAGCTCCTGCGGATCAAGACGTGTGCCTATATATATATATATATATATATATATATATATATATATATATATATATATATATATATATATATATATATATATATATATATATATATACTGTATATTATTAAATATGACCGAAAAAGTAAGATTAATAATTCTAACACGAATTTTCTCTATTTTCCTTATGTTTCTTTTCACTGGTGACGGTAAATGAAAAATCAATTCTCCAAAATTCATTTTTATTTCTAGTCTGACGCGACACTTGAGCGCATTTCGTAAAACTTATTACATTTTCAAAGACTTTAGTTTATCTACACACAACTTATGCTTTATGAAACAAACATTGGCTCTTATACCTGCATTGGGTGAGGTGATGTAATACATTAGTGGGGTGAAACACAGAACATGGAAAACGGGGTATAGATTTGTAGAAGTAGAAGTTGGGTACCAATAGAACTGCAGAAGGCCTATTGACCCATATTTCTTGATGTTTCTTTATTGGAGCGGAGTCTTGAAGTGGGTAGAATATAGTTGTGCGTTAATTGGCTGTTGATTGCTGGTGTTGACTTCTTAATGTGTGTCTACACATCAAGAAGTCAACATGAAGTCAATGGATAAATAATTCTAATAATGGAAGCGCTAATTATATGAACAAGTGCCATGTATTTATTCAGACGAGAACAACAGCGAACACAAACCAGTGCATATACGAACGGAATGGTTTGTATGTACAAACTTCTCAGTGAACGAAGTTGTTTCTAGCCCGGTATCCGAAATTGCAGTAGACGACTTGACCAGTCCCCCACTGTGCATGTGCAGAACGAATACTAACCGTTTGGTAGAGGACGAATCGCACTTTTTATTTACAATTTCGTACACAAAAAATTGTACGTTTCTCGTGTACTCACCTAGTTGTGCTTGCGGGGGTTGAGCTTCGGCTTTTTGGTCCTACCTCTCAACCGTCAATCAACAGGTAATTACCTAAGTGTAGTTACAGGATGAGAGCTACGCTCGTGGTGTCTTCCCAGCACTCTTTGTCATATAACGCTTTGAGGTGTACATGTTCCTAAGCCTATTGGGCTCAGGAACATATCTACACATATCTATCCCAATATACAAAAAAGGGTGACAGACAAGAGGCATTGAACTACAGGCCAGTAGCCTTAACTTGTATACCATGCAAGGTGATAGAGAAGATCGTGAAGAAAAACCTAATAACACATCTGGAGAGAAAGGACTTTGTGACAACCCATCAGCATGGGTTCACAGAGGGTAAATCTTGCCTTACAGGCTTAATAGAATTCTATGATCAGGTGACAAAGATTAAGCAAGAAAGAGAAGGATGGGTAGACTGCATTTTCTTGGACTGTCGGGAAGCCTTTGACACAGTACCCCATAAAAGGCTTATGCATAAGCTGGAGAAACAGGCAGGAGTAACTTGTAGGGTGCTCCAGTGGATAAGGGAGTACCTAAACAATAGGAAGCAGAGAGTGACAGTGAGGGGTAAGACTTCAGATTGGCATGAAGTCACTAGTGGGGGTCCCACAGGGCTCTATACTCGAACCTATCCTGTTTCTGATATACATAAATGATCTCCCAGAGGGTATAAATGTTTGTATTCAAATTGTATGACTGTTGGGATGTAGCCAATCACAATCAAGTAAGCCTCTGACGTCATTTTCTACAGAGAACTGGGACTAGCCGTTCCGGTGACCGGTCAGTATCTCTCAGACCTCAGAGTAGGTAGGACCTCGGCAGGCCAGATATTCAACCTGTTACCTTCCCCAATAAACTGCTCAAGTCATCAATCGTGTATTATCTACTATCCAGCAAGAACCATACATATCCAAGAAGGTAACTAATACTGGTGGCAGCGGTGGGATCAAGAATTAATTTTCTGGCAATCGAAAATTCAAGTACCTGCATAGCCACCCGTTTCCAACTGCCACCCACGCATCAATTATTGTGCCAGTCTGGGGTCCTAACATCAGCCACTACTCTAGGTTGATGATTTCAGAAAGTGCAATATTTGCAAGTGAGAACGCAATTTCATCAGTGAGGGGAGAGGAATTTGTGCCGCCAGCGTTTTGAATTTCCCGCGCCATCTTGAAACCTGTGCCACCACCACAATCATCACCTAAGCCGACAGCATCAAGTTGTGAGTGTTCAAGCTACTGCAATCGCCGTCAGTCATCGTCGCAGGTATCAACTGATCGTGTGTGTTGTACAAATATTTGAGAATAATTGGTGGACTGCAATTGTCTGACTAAGTGTCGCCACAAGCTTACACACACCTCGCCTCCTCTCACCATCGCAACAGCCCCCTGCTACATCATTTTGCTGTGAACTCCTGCCTAGCAAATCGTGCTTCCTCCACCGCCATCGACGCAATATCGTCGTCTCAGCGTTTATCGTCGCGCCCCTAACATCAATTCCATTGCAGGGTTCCAGAAGAGCTTCACGCATGGCAGCTAGGAGCGTTGCCTAGCGCACCAAAACAAAAACAAACCCTGCATGTGCCCTTCACGACGTTTCTCCTATTTTGGCTCCTGGCGATTCTCAAGAATTGCACTCCCGAGATAAGTAATTGATAGATGAGCCTTCCTGTGCCATGTTCTAACAGTAATTTACACAATAATATCCACAACATCACATGTATTAACCATTCAGCGACTTTTTAAATATTATAGCTGGTTACATAGTCCACTCACAGTTTCTCAGTCATTTTCAACATTCCTGCTTCTCACAGTAATTCCATCGAGTATTAATTGTGCTACCAGAGTGTAATTAGCAAATTCAAAATCCAGAGAAGTACGAAATCCTTGTTTTAGTAGCAGTTAAGGAACTGCACAATATAAATTTTTGAAATTCCTCCAGACCTTAATTTGAAATTTATTCTTTCAACATTTCATATTATAATTTAAACCATAGCAATTTATATATATACCTGTGTCCAGTTTCTGTGCTACATCCATGTTTCCTGTATTGCCACTTGTTGTGTTGAATTGTTTTATAAAAATTGCAATTGCACTTCCCAGTTCTGTAATTTAATTTGCAGTGCTTAGCCTGGACCCGAGAGCCATGAGGGCTCTATGAGAGTCAATAACAACTACAAAGGAAGATTGACAACGAGAAAGCAGGAGACGAAGAGCATAGAGAACAGCATAAAGTTCCGCTGTGAAGATGCTAGTCTCTGGAGGTAAGCAACACATATAAGTGCAATCAGGAAAAACAACATAATAGCTTACACCGTCCGCAGACTTAAACCCATCGGTGAAGATGGAAACAGAGTGGGAGTCAGAAGAAAAGTGCTCAAGGAAAAGGCATTTTAGAACAGTAGGAGGGGTAAAAGCTTTAGTGATGCGGATTAAGGAAGTACAAAACTGCGGAAGGGGGACTCTCCACGGGGGCAAAGATGGAACATGAGGAGAAATATTAGAAATACGGATTGAAAGAGAATCCTGTAAGCGAGATAGCTGGACAGAAAGAGGGAGGTGGTGAAGAGGAACAGGAACCACAGGAGGATCATGCCTCTCACAGCTACCTGATGTCTATAACAAAGTTACTGAGCCATTAGAAGAAAAACAGAATGCTGATGTGGTATACACGGAATTCGCAAAGGCTTTCGATAAATGTGACCATGGAGTGATAGCACACAAAATGAGGTCAATGGGAATAACCGGTAAAGTAGGATGCTGGATACTCAGTTTTCTGTCAAACAGGGCACAATGAGTAACAGTCAATCACATAAAATCGAGTCCAAGTGCAGTTAAAAGCTCTGTACCTCAGGGTACATTCCTTGCACCACTGATTTTCCTTATTCTCATATCAGATATAGACAAAAATACAAGTCACAGCTTCATATCATCCTTTGCAGATATCACAAAAATCAGCATGAAAATTACCTCGGCTGAAGACATTGAAAATCTTCAAGCAGATATTAATAAAGTTTTCGACTGGGCAACAGAAAATAACATGATGTTTAACAGTGATAAATTCCAGGTACTCCGGTACGGGAAAAATGAGGACCTTAAACATAATACAAGGTACAAAACATAATCAAATGTGCCCATAGTAGGAAAGCAGCATGTAAAGGATTTGGGAATAGTGATGTCTGACAACCTAACGTTTAGGGAGCATAATCAAGTAAATATTGCGTCAGCCAGAAAAATCATAGGATGGATTACGAGAACTTTCAAATCCAGGGATCCCATCACAATGGTTGTTCTATACAAATCATTTGTACTGTTCCATCTTGAGTACTGCTCAGTACTCACTTCCCCATTCAGAGCAGGAGAGATTACAGAAATAGAGGGAATACAGAGAACATATACGGCATACATAGACGCAATAAAGCACCTAAATTATTAGGATCGTCTCAAAGCTCTCCAAATGTACTCACTAGAAAGAAGACAAGAGAGATATCAAATAATATACATGTGGAATATACTGGAGGGCCAAGTACCAAATCTACACAGTAAAATAGTAACATACTGGAGTGAACGATATGGAAGAAAATGCAGAATAGAACCAGTGAAGAGAAGGGGTGCCATAGACACAATCAGAGAACACCGATTGTGTTCTATGTTCTATTCCGTGAAGAACCTCTGATGTTAAACATCAGAGGTCCACGGTTGGACTGTGACAGATCCAAAAATAGGGATTTGAAATGGTCAAAAGATTCGCAGATGCAGTTTAATGCTGATAAATATAAAGTTTTGAGGCTAGTTAATGATGATAGTTACACGATATGAGCTGGATGGTGTTGAGATTGCGAAGTCGGATTGCGAAAAGGATCTGGGAGTTATGATTAGTAAGAATTTAAAACCAAAGGATCAATGCATGATAGTTCGTTATAAGGCAAATAGGACACTGGGATTTATTAATTGAAACGTTACTAACAAGACACCTGGTGTTGTTCTTCAGTTATATCTTGCTCTGGTTAGGCCCCATTTAGATTATGCAGTTCAGTTTTGGTCGCTGTACTATAGAATGGAAATAAATTCACTTGAACGTGTCCAGCGCAGGATGACAAAAGTTAATTCCCGAAATTAGAAATTTTTCATATGAAGAAAGATTAACAAAGCTTAAATTGCATTCAGTGGAAAGGCGAAGAGTTAGGGGTGATAAGATAGAGGTTTACAAGTAAGTAATTATCAAAGAAGTCACCAAACCGGGAAGAATATGTAGCACCATCAAATGTACGGAATAATCAGAGAGCGCTAAATATCACCAAGGATGCCAATACGAGAACAAAACGCATAAGGCAAACGATATCAAAAGTATCCTATTCACCAAGAAGTCTATCTAGGGACAAGCGACCGCAGGGAACGGTTGGAAAACAAGACATACACTCGTCCCGGAAGTCAGGACATTCAACAAGGATATGCACGACTGTAAGAGGAGCAATGCAATTTGGACAATAAGGAGCAGGGCGGCGCTCCATTAAGTGACCATGAGTTAAGTGAGTATGGTCAATACGCAACCTTGCCAGAGCCGTTTCCCATTGTCGGTTACTGTGGTAGGAGGACGGCCACGAGGACACACAACTCTTTAGAGTACGCAGTTTGTTATCAGTAACAGAAGACCAACACGCCTGCCAAAGGGTAAGGATGGAGGAATGAATAACTGGGTAAAAGTCGGAATAAGGTATATTTTTACAAGAGATGGGACAAGAGCGGACAGCTTCGTAGCGGCAGCATCTGCACGCTCATTTAAAGAGACACTAACATGGCTGGGAACCCAGCAAAATTCAACCGACTTAAATTTACAGTGAATAAGAAACAGCCAATGCTGTATCTCGACAACCACTGGATGAATCAGATTAAAGGACCCGAGAGCCATGAGGGCACTACGAGAGTCAACGACAACTACAAAGGAAGATTGACAATGGGAAAGCAGGAGACGAAGAGCATAGAGAATACCATAAAGTTCCGCTGTGAGGATGCTAGTCTCCCCGGAGGTAAGTAACACATATAAGTGCTGTCAGGAAAAACAACAGAGTAGCCTACACCGTCTGCAGACTTAGACCCATCGGTGAAGATGGAAACGGAGCGAGTGTGTGAAGAAATGTGCTCAAGGAAAAGGTGTTTCAGAACCGGAGGGGTAAAAGCTTTAGTAATGCGGGTTAAGAATGTTGACCAGACCACACACTAGAAGGTGAAGGGACGACAACGTTTTGGTCCGTCCTGGACCATTCTCAAGTTGATTGTACCATTATTAATCCATTCTCAATCAATCCTCAATCTCAATTCCTGGACCATTCTCAATCGACTTGAGAATGGTCCAGGACGGACCGAAACGTCGTCGTCCCTTCATCTTCTAGTGTGTGGTCTGGTCAACATACTTTAGCCACGTTATTGTGACTCATCGCCTGCACGCGGGTTAAGAAAGTACAAAACTGTGGAAGGGGGGGACTCTCCATGGTGGCAAAGAAGGAACAACATGAGAAGAAATATTAGAAATATAAACCAAAAGAGAATCCTGTAAGCGAGATAACCGAACAGAAAGAGGGAGGTCGTAAAGAGGAACTGGAACCACAGGAGGGGTAAAAGTTAAAGCACAACACAGACGAGAGGAAGGATGTTGCAAGGACCATGCAAGATAGCGAAGACAGTAGCGATTACGGCGGTCCTGGAGAGATAGGAAGCTAGTGTCAACATACAAGCTGAGGACGGGAATCGAACAAAAGGCACCAGAACTGAGGCGCAACCCAGTATGGTGCAAAGCATCAAGACAGCAAAGAGTAGGAGGAGGAGACGACTAAGCAGGGTCCCCATAATGGAGTTTAGACAGGACGAGAGAGGAATGTTAAGTGAGGAGAGTGCGCCTATCCGCTCCCCAAGAAGTATGGGATAACACCTGAAGGAGGGTAAGGGTCTTAGAGCATTCAAGTCGGAGGTAAGAGGTATGGGCTGACGAAGACAAACGAGTGTCAAAAATCAACTCCAAAAACTTAGCGGAATCCTTGTACACAATGTGGTGACCATAAAGCGACAAAGAAGGACAAAGAACGACACGCTTCCGAGCACAAGTCTTAGACGTAGAGAACCTGAAGCCATGATCGGTGGCCCAAGACGACACGGCATCAATTGCAAGTTGAAGCCGGCGTTGAAGGAGAGGCAAATCATCATCCCGACAGGAAAGAGTAAAATCGTCGACATAAAGAGCAGAGAAGATACCAGAAGGAAAGGAGGCAAGAAGACCATTGAGAGCAACCAGAAAAGAGAGTAGTGCTCAGAACACTACCTTGGGGTACACCTTCGTATTGCTGAAAAGAGGCAGAGAGTGTGTTACCAAGCCTCACCCGAAAAGAATGACAAGAGAGGAAGTTTTGGAGGAAGAGAGGGAGGTTACCACGAAGGCCAAAAGAACGAAGTTGGGACAGAATATGGTATCTCCAGTTTGTGTCGTAAGCCTTTTCCAGGTCAAAAAGGACAACAACAACGGGGGTCTTCACAGCAAAGGCAGTACGAATATGGACCTCCAAGTTCACCAGGACATCAGTTGTGCTGCAGCACTTGCAAAAACCAAATTGAGAAGGAGAGAGGTGGTGATGGTGTTCCAAGAACCACATCAGACGAACATTTACCATAACCTCAGAGTTTGCAGACAAAACTCCTGAGGGCAATAGGGCGGAAGTCCTTAGGGGATGTCCCGAGAGACCCTGGTTTCCGAATAGGAAGGACAATGGCATCGAGCCAGTCCTCAGGGACTGACGACGACTCCCAGACCTGGTTATACAGACTCGGTAAATACTGAGACGTGCAAGGAGGGAGATGGCGAAGCATCTCATAATGACTGTCATCCGAGCCCGCTGCCGTAGAACCACAGAGGACCAGGGCAGACTGAAGTTCAGAGAGAGAAAAGGGATCGTTATAGGGAAGGTGGAAATGAGTGTGGAAATCTAAGGGATGAGATTCAAGAACAAGCTTACGAAGAAGGAAGGATTGAGGAAGATGAGAACCAGAGCTAACAAAAGCTAAGTGGGAACCCAGTTCGGTCGCGGCCTACACTGGGTTCTTCACAAGAGTACCACAGAGGTGAAGAACCGGTGAGATATCTGGAACGAACTTACCCGCAATCTTGCGGATCTGCGGTAGAGGAGTATCAAACATAATGGTGGAAACGTAAGATTTCCACCTCTCACGCTTAGCTGTACGGATGGTCCTACGGGGCACCGCACTTGCTTTCCAAAACAAAATAAAAGAATCAGCCGTCTGTCGGCGTCGGTGTTTCTTGCAGGCTGCACGCTTACAGTGGACAGCCCGAGCACAGTCTGCATTCCACCAAGGAATGCACCTCCGCGTGCCCTGGGAGGTAGAGCGAGTAATAGAGTGGAGGGCAGCATCGAAGATGGTGTCATGAAAAAGGAAGAGGGTGCAAGGAAGAGGTAGAGAGGAGAGGTCAGTGAGAGTAGCACAGAGGGTGAATAGGTTCCAGTCAGCTTTGGCAAACTGCTACCTAGGTAAGGAGAGGGGAGTGTGAAAAGAGAAAAGGGAAATAAGGATGGGGAAATGGTCACTGTTATGGAGGTCATCAAGAACCCACCATGTGAGATCTAAGTAAAGGGATGATGAGCAAAGAGAGAGAGATCAAGACAGGAAAAGGCACGAGTTCGAGAGTCTACATGGGCTTACCAGAATTCAGAAGAGACAGGGAAGAAGAGAAAACGAACGGTTCGATTAGACGGCCTCGGGTGTTTGTCAGAACATCACCCCAGAGGGTATGTAGACAGTTGAAATCACCCAACAGGAGCACTGGCAAGGAGTCCCGGAGGTGCTTAAGATCAGGAAGGGAAAGCGGGACATTTGGGGGGAGATAAATGGAACAGACTGTATACCATTTACTCACAAAAACACGGGCAGCAGAACAATGGATAGGTGATGAAAATAGTAGAGGGACAAAGGGAATATCAGTACGAATCAAGAGAGCAGTAAAGTTATGGGCCCCAGCAAGAACTGGGGGGCAAGAAAGAAAGGAATAACCACGAAGTGACCAGGACGAGCACCAAGCATCAGTTCCTGGAGACAAACACAAAGTGGTGAAAACTGTGTAATCAGAAGTTGGAGTTCATGGAAGTTGGCATAAAATCCACAAATATTCCATTGAAGAATAGACATTATCAAAAAGAGAAAGGACAGCAACAGAGAACAACAAAGAAACAAAGGTAAAGAGGAACACAGTATAATAAATAAGCTCGGGATCAGGATCAGGGTCAGTAATATCAGGGTTAGGGGGCATGGGTAAACTGAGTAAGGTTTGAGTGAAGGGAGTGGGAGGACAGACCAGAGGCGGACAGGTAGGGTCCGGAGGAGGAGGAGACAACTGAGAGGGAAGGTCAAGGACAGCAGGAGGAGGGGGGAGGGGCAGAAACAAGGGAATGTATCTCAGCAAGGGCAGCAACTGAGAGGGAATCAGGGGCTAAAGAAACCTCCATAGCTGGGACAGGGGGGCCCAACCACCGAAATGGAAGGAGACGGAGCGAGAGTGTCAGAGGTGGGGGGTGAGGTAGAAAGCGATGCCTTCTTACCCACCGGGGAGGATGCAGGAGAAGAGTCAGACTTGCGTTTCTGACTCAAAGAGACAGGTGTTCCAGCAACAACTTACTGGGCGACAGACTCAATTGTCTCAACAGGAGAAGATGAATGGAAGTGAACAAAATAAGATTGCTGGGAGGGTGATGGACATCAGCCTGGGCAGACAGGTGGCGTGGAGGGCCAAGAGACTGGGGGAAGGGATGGGAAGAAGGATTGGGGAAAGAAGGAAAAGAAGACACAGGAGACATGGCAGACTGGGTAGAAAGAGGAGGGGGGGAACTTCAGATGGAGAACCAGGAGAGGGCCCCTTCGGGACAGAATGTAAAGGAATAGGGGAGGAGGTGGTGGGCGTGTTTGGGTCTAAGATCTGGAAACGGTTGTGAGACTAAGTAAGGTCGGAAGGACGAGGAGAGGTAGAACGCAACATGCGAGCATAGGATATGCCAGCGAAATGGGTGAGACGGCGAACTTGGCGTCTCGCTTCAGGAAAAGGGAGACGATCCCGGTGTTTCAAGTTGAGGACGGCTTCCTCGAGTTTGTAGTGTATACACGAGTGGGAGAAGGTAGGGTGGGCCTCACTGTAATTGAGGCAGCGAGCTTGGGGAGAAGTGCACTCGGGCTTAGAGTGATCATCGGCCCCACACATGGCGCATCAATACACAGTACTCGAGCATTTGAGGACACCATGCCTGAACTTCAGCACTTATTGCAAAGTCTAGATGAGGGAATGTACTCCTGAAAGGAGCATCTGGCACCAGAAAGAATTATAGAGGGCGGAAGGGTCCTACTATCAAAGGTGATTTTCACAACTCGAAGGGGTTGACGGCGACGACCATGAGGGGGTCGAGTGAACGTGTCTACCCGGAGAACAGGATAGCCTTGGGTTTCGAGGATATGTTTAATATCCTCATGGCAGTCTTTTAGGTCCTTAACACCAGTTGCAACATGGTGCGGGAGGAGAACAGTGCCAAAACTGGCATTTAACCAAGCGTTTTTGAAGACCCGAACAGGGGTCTCTCCAATGCAGGACAATGTGGCTAAGCAGGTAGCTGCATCCAGTGAAGGAGCAGTGACGACACGTGTACCTAAACGGGTGGGGTTAAAGTAACAGAGGCATCCACTGAATCAACAAGATGTTCATGGAGTGAGAGATCATCAGGAGGTGTAGAATCCAGAGGGAGGAGATCAAAGTATTTAGCCCATGAAGCAGGACCAAACAAGGCTTGGTACGTATTAGTATGGGAAGGGATCATGCGAGTACGGCCGTGGCGGGGACGGCGTTAAGAAACCCCCCCTCAGAGAGAGAGGGGTTAAAAGGTGCAGTAGTCACAATGAGAGACTGAGCTGCGCCAGGGGACGAGCCATACACCACTGGGGGTGTATGGCTCGACCCAACCACAGAGGGAGGAAGAGTAGTCAGGAGGGTCAAAGGAGCAAGGTCTGGGCCCAATGTAGCGGGGGCTACAGAGCCCGGTCTTCCAACACAGTCCGACTCGGGGGCTTGGTTGCCCACCCCACGAGCCTGAGAAGTCACAAGAGGAACGGTATTTATCGACATGAAAACGAGAAGTAAGACTTTCATTCATGAATGTGCCCTCAAACCTGCCACAATTAGAGGATAGAGCACCCAACAAGAGACTTATTGCCAATCTTGCTGGGGACCCCAGGGGTGCATCGTGAGTATACGCTCCACAAATGCCACCTTATGAACCATCAGTCCGTCAAGATCGGGTTCAGTGACGAAAGGAGGATTGACAATAAAACGGTGTCCTCCCTCGAGACGTTGGGCACTACAGTTCTATGAGTGCAAGAGTATGCCTCCTCAAACACCAGGGCACCAAAACAAAGGCCGAAAGAATGATCAAAACAGGCAAAAGGTCGGCGGGAAATGACAATTTGAAAGAAGAGGAGGGGGAGAAAAATGAAACACGAGGAAAATGAAAAGATGTCTGGCACAATTGGTAAAGACAGCAACAGGAGCATAAGGCTGCAAAAGGACAGAGGACTGACCCATGGAGCATCACACTCTGGCAGCCGCCCACCAAGCCCCCCTCACAGCGACAACATGCCAGACAGGGAGGGGAAGGAAGCCAAAAGTGCATGTAAGATATTTGAAGTGTATATTTTAGCCCAAAAGTAATAGTTATGTACATCTGGACCATAAACCATTAACATTTCTCATTCAAATGAAGCAGAAAAATCAGAGTCTACTGTGTTTCTTATTTGTGCAGGATTTCAACCTGAACATTCACCACTCACCAGGCCAATGTGTACTCTGACAATGGGAGGACCAAGAGTAGTAGTAGCAGTGATATATAACCCACCACCAAACGACAGAAAACCCAGGCAAGAGTATGACAACAACAACATTGCAGTTAATACTATAATTGAGAGGGCAGCCTCTGCTGCCTGTAGAAATAGATCCCATCTGCTCATCATGGGGGACTTCAATCATGGAAGGATTGACTGGAAGAACAAGGAACCGCATGGAGGTGAGGATACGTGGAGAGCCAGACTATTGGAGGTGGTGACAAAAAACTTTTTAAGCCAGCATGTCAGGGGACCCACAAGAATGAGAGGCAACAATGAACCACCGAGACTCGACTTCGTCTTCACACTAAACAACTCCGACATAAGGGAAATCGGTTTCGAGGCCTCAGTAGGAATGAACGATCATAGTGTATTGACGTTTGAGTATCTGGTCGAAGAAGGGTTAATGAACTCAAGGAAGGGACCAGAAAACAAAAGGTTGGCATTCCAAAAGGGAAACTACGAGGAGATAAGAAAATCAGCCTCTTTGAACTCTTATGCTATTTTACTCACATGCCAAACTAATTTACATACAGTTCTAAAAACCATAACAGTTACAGTCATCCATTCACAATGTCCTTAATTTTACAAATTTAACACTACTAATCCAAGCTGTGGTCTCTAATGTCTTCACACACGTCAATAAACACACTGTTTCTTTAACTTTCAATTGCTTTTCTTGTGTCAACTTTTTATGCTTATTGATTAAGCCTACCATTATTTTCTTCAGCTCTTGAAGCATTTGCAGTAATAATTCTTTTTATATTTGCATTGACATTGGGAAATTCCTCTAGTTTCCTTGCAGCATACTGAAAGAGAGATAACATAACTGATTTAAAAGAGCTTAGAAACATAAAAGTATCTTTAAATACACACTATAGTTTATTTATAAATAACAGCTTACACTCACCAAATTTATATATCACTTGTAAGGTACACACACCACAGCTTAGGTAAACATACAAATTTATATACCCAAACTGAGAAAACAAACAGACTTATAAATAAAATACACAACCCGATCCAGACACCAACATGACTCAGGACAATGAGCAGGCCAGAGGTAGAAAGGCACATGATACAACTTGCAAAATGGTGCCGAATGCCAACAAAAACTGCTACGCCAAGATTGATCAATAAGAGGCGACAGTGCTTACTTATTAGCGACTACGGAGGAGTGAGATCTAGCTCTTTATGCCCAACCCGCTAGCAGTTTAAAGCTGATGTGCTAACTACCTCTCTCAACATTATCGTTGTCATCATGCTTTTTTCATAACACTTCGCTGCTTGATGCTGCATATTCCATCACAGAACCAAAATTCGGAGCATGCGTGCATGATGCAAACAGCGTCATTAACTTGTGGTGTCCCGTCGATCCAGCACTCTTCGTTATATAACAATTTGAAATTACTGACTGTTTTGACCTCCATCACCTTCTCACCTAACTTGTTCCAACTGAATACCACTCTGTTTGCAAAAGTGAATTTTCTTATAGTTCTTCAGCAGCTTTGTTTAGTTAGTTTAAATCTATGACCTCCTGTTCTTGAAGTTCCAGGAATTCTTCCCTATCAATTTTATTGATTCCCGTTACTATTTTGTATGTAGTGATCACATCGCTTTTTTTTCTTCTATCTTCTAGTTTTGGCATATTTAATGCCTCTAACCTCTCCTCTCATAGTTCTTGTCTTTCCATTCTGCTAGCCATTTAGTTGCATGTCTTTACACCTTTCCCAGTTTGTTTATGTCCTTCTTAAGATATGGGCACCATACAATCGCTGCATATTCCAGCTTTGGTCTAACAAAAGTCATGAACTATTTCTTTAGTATTTTGCCATCCATGTATTTAAAAGCAATTCTGAAATTAGAAAGTGTAGCATAGGTTCCTCACACGATGTTCTTTATGTGGTCCTCAGGTGATAGTTTTCTATCTAGAACCACCCCTAAATCTCCTCTTTTATCAGAATTCTTTAAAGATTTCTCACATAATTTAAAGGTTGTGCAGGGGTCATGTTCTCCTATTGCACATTCCATAACATGGCATTTATTCACATTAAATTCCATTTGCCAAGTGCTGATCCATACACTTATTTTGTCCAGGTTTTCTTGAAGGGCATGACAATCTTCTAAGTTTCTTATCTTCCCAATTATCTTAGCATCATCAGCCAACATGTTCGTATAATTCTGTATTCCATCTGGTAGATCATTTATGTAGACAATGAACATTACCAGTGCAAGAATTGAACCCGGTGGTACTCCACTTGTGAAATTTCTCCAGTCCGATATATTGCCTCTGATTATTGCTCTCATTTATCTGTCGGTTAGAAAATTTTCATTCATGTTCCATCCAGAGGGCGCCTGAGAGCTGGGTGGACAGCGCTTCGGATTCGTAGTCCCGAGATTCCGGGTTTGATCCCTGGTGGAGGCAGAGACAAATAAGCAAAATGTTTCTTTCACCCTGATGCCCCTGTTACCTAGCAGTAAATAGGTACCTGGGAGTTAGACAGCTGCTACGGGCTGCTTTCTGAGGGGTGTGTAACAAAAAGGAGGCTTAGTTGAGGCCAGGGAGACGCTAAGCCCCGAAATCATCTCAAGATAACCTCTCAAGAAGATGTTAGAAGCTTACCTGTCGCCCCTTCAATATTTTCCAGTTTCCAGAACAATCATTTATGTGGAACTCTGTCGAAAGTCTTTTTTTTTAGGTCCAGATAGATGCAGTCAACCCAACTATCTCTTTCCTGTAAAATCTCAGTGGCTCGATCATAGAAATTAAGTAAATTCGTTATGCAGGATCTTCCAGATCGAAAACCATACTGTCTGTCTGTTATTATTTTGTTTTTCTCCAGGTGTTCTACCCATTTAGTTTTAATTATTTTTTCCAATATTTTGACTATTACACTTGTCAATGATACAAGTCTATAATTGAGGGGTCTTCCCTGCTGCCGCTTTTATAGATTGGAACTATGTTAGCCTTTTTCCACACATCCGCTACAACTCCTGTACACAGGGATGCCTTAAAAATCAGTTGAAGTGGAATGCTGAGCTCAGATGCACATTCTCTCAGAACCCATAGTAAAACTGGTCATCTGGCCAACTGCTTTGTTCTTACTAAGCTCCTTGAACATTTCTTTCACTTCAGTTCTAGACACCTCTATGTGCTCTATCTTGTTCTCTGGAATTCTTATTGTGTCTGGTTCTCTGAAGATTTCATTTTGTACAAACACACTTTGTAACTTTTCATTTAATGTTTCACACATTTCCTTTTCATTTTCTGTGAATCTGTTTCCCATTTTTAACCTCTGAATATTTCCTTTACCTGCAATTTGTTGTTGATGAATTTATAGAATAGACCTGGTTCTGTTTTACATTTGTCTGCTATCCCTTTCTCAAACTATCATTTTGCCTCTCTCCTTACTGCCGTGTAGTTGTTTCTCGCATCTTTGTATCACTGGTACTGCATATGTTTGGGGGTTTTGGGCTCTTCTTATATTGATTCCATTTTAACTTTTTTTTAGTCTCTGGCCCTCTCGCAATTTCTGTTGAACCGATCCTGTTTCCTAATTCTACATCTCTGCTTTGGTATAAATTTGTTTGTGCCTTTATCATATACAGTACATTACTGTATAGTGGAACCTCGGTTTTCATATGCCCGCGTTCTCGTATTTTTTGGTACTTGTACTCAATTTCTCAGAAAAATTTGATTCGGTACTCATGATTTGCATCAGTTTTTAGAGTTTGCTTATACGTGTACGGGTCGCGCTTCAGTTTACCAGTGTCTCCCGCCTAGTGATGATCGCACTTGAATTGTTTGTGAAGAATTTAACTATTTTTCTGGGGGAGGAGCCCTGTCGGCTCCCCGGAGCTATCCCAGGATGATATGCTAATGTCAGACTTTGGCATCAGTCATGTGTATGGAGTTCTTAGGCCTACCGGGGACCACGGCCAGAACCGGGCCCCCTCAGAGAGGCAAGGGGAGCAATGGCCTACAGAAGCCCCCCGTGTGGTTGGAAGCATTCTATGTCTGCCATCGACCGGGACAGGCACCCAGAAAGGTAAGCGCCTCAAAACATACCCCTATTCTGGTTAAAATTGCTACCAAAAGCCGAACTAGTGGATAGAACTCCCCAACAGAAAAACAAGCAAACTAGTATGACGTCACACGTCACCGCGCCGCTGTCTGCGCAGCTCCCCCTCCCTAAGAGGGGGAAGGGGGAGCCCCAGACCTCCCACGCTGGCTATCCACCCATCAGTTCTTCGGCTGATGCTATAGGCACCGGTTATGTGTTCCGGCTCCAGTGGTTGTTTCAGCACTGTACCTAGAGTGTGGTGTCTGTTTTCTAGGTGGTGCGTGAGCCAGGAGTGATTCTCCAGTACTCGGGCTGCATGCGCCTAGTACTCGGGCTGCATGCGCTAGGGTCCCTTCCCTAGGTGCCCTGTAAGTACTGCCCTTGGGACTTGGGGCCACCTTCCACAAGTTCCTTGGGGTTTGCCCCTGCTAGGCTGTTTACTGTTTGGTTTTCAGCTGCTCTTTGTGTGCTCGGGTGTTCTGTCTCCCTTGTTCGCCTTAGGGTAAGGGGCAGTTTTGCACTGGTGGGGCGCAGGGTACTGTGCAGCTTGTCTTTCCCAATCATGGCGGCCGGCTCTGTTCCGCTTGGTACGCTGTCCTCTTGCGGGGTTTTTCTTTTTCTTTTTGTTAATCTACCTGGTGGGGGGGGGGTCTGCCTTTGTTCTTGCCCCTTGTGTCCCTTGTGTGTTCTGAGTATTTCTGGTGGTTACCCCCTGCTAGTGGTCCCGTGAGGCCGTCTCCGGGGGGTTTCAGCTCTTGAAAGAAAGTGTTTGTAGTTAGTTTTGGAGTGCCGGTTAGCAGTACCCTCTGACGTGGGATTACCTGAGGCGAGTCGATCGTACAGTAAACAGCTCGGGACCTGGGAAACCTCCTAGGGGTCCGTGGAGTCCGAGGGATGTGACACCACAGAGTCCCACCATCTCTTCCGCGAGGTTTAGGGTTGACCACGCCCTTGGTCTCTGGGGGACTCTCTGGATGCCTGCGTTTGCTGCCTGTGGGGTCGGTGACACCTTCGGACGGGAGGTCCTGCGAGTTGTTGCTCGTTGTGGACGTTTACCAGGTTGTTGCTGAATCGGGGTGTCGGGCAGGCAGTGTTCGTGCTCAGCACTGCCGCACCCCGACCGGACTACCCGCCTCCCAGGACACGACCCCACGCAGAGGGCGGCCGAGGGAGAGACACAAGGACGATTAGGAACGCAGAGGAGCCGGGGAGCTCGGACGCAGACCTGCCGCGACCCAGCCGCGCGCAGGCGCACCGCAGCCCCGATCAGAACGACCCGGCGACGATAATGAGAACACACGGCCTCGCCTGGAGCTCCAGCGGGCCAGGGGAGACACGACCCGCGCTGGTCCCCCGACCCCGGGTTCACGAATCCCCGACAGTTTCCAGGGTCACACGCAGCTAACGCAGGCTGCAAAGTAAGGGGAAAGTAGAACGTGAGAGTCCCCCAGAGACAACGGGGGATGGGCTAACACCAAAACTCACTGGAAGCGAGATGGGGTGGGGACTCTTTTGTGGTTTCACTTCCATCGGACCGCACGCACCCGCAGGGTTTATTCCCAGGGTCAGCTGGGGTACGTTGACGCGCGATTGTACTATAAGATGGACTGACGCGCTCAGGTTTAATCCGGAGGCAGTGGTACTGGCTACGAACCGGTTCACCCGACACACTACAAAGAAACAATTTACTAAGAGAGTTAAACCTGGTTGGATCGTGTTAGCACTCAACGGAGGTGTTTACCTAGCAGAGTTGGAGGTGGAGGTGATAACACCAGAAACTACTCAGAACACAAGGGGACCACAAGTGGACGATGGACAAAGGCAGGGAGCCCCAGCCCCCCCCCACCAGGAAGATTAAAAAATAGAAAAGAAAGAAAAACGCCGCACTAGCAAGTAAGAGGACAGGGCTGTACCCAAGTCGTGAAAACCAAGAGGGCTGTTGGTCTGTCCTCCATGAATTGGAAATGACAAGCTGCAAAGTACCTGCGCCGTTGTCCCATACCAGTGCAAAATTCTCCATTACCTAAGTGTAGACAAGGGAGACAGGAACGGCCCGGAGCGACACAAGAGAGGAACAGCGTGAGCAATACCAAGACAGTAAACAGCTCTCTAGGCAGGGGCAAACCCCAAGGTCACTTGTAGGAAGGTAAGGCCCCATCCGTCCCAAGTGCATACTTATCAGGGCACCTAGGAAGGGAAACCCTAGGGGCATTGCAGCCTACGGAGAAAAGTTAACTAGGCGCATGCAGCCCGAGTAAAAAGGAAGTACGTGGGAGAACACTCCTGGCTCTACGCGGACCACCAGGAGAAACAGGACACCACACTCTAGTGTAGCAAGTGCTTTTGAAAACAAGCACACTGGAGCGCGGAAACAAATAACGGGTGCCTTAGCGTCAGACGGAAGATGATGGTGGATAGAAGCGTGGGAGGTGCGGGTCACCCTTCCCCCCTATGGAGGGGAGCCTCTGCGCAGGACGTCGGTCGCTTAGGGGGGGGGGTCAGATGTGGGTGACGTGTGAACTTCATACTGGTTTGCTGTTTTTTCGTGTTGTGGTTCATATCCATGCTGAGGTTCGCTTTTTGGTACAAGTTTAAACAGAATTAAGTTTTCTGTTTTATCTCTTTACCTGTCTGGGTGCTGTCCGGTCGATGGCAGGACCGTTAGGTAATGCTCGCAGAACCACACGGGGGGTTCTGGGGGCCATTGATCCCACCTTTCCTCTCCGTAGTTGATGGGCAGGGTTCTGGCAGTGGTCACGGTTAGGACTGCCTACCAAGAACTCATACCAACCATGAAGTAATGCTCAAATTTGAGCATAGCATTCTCATCCTGGGCGTAGTCTGTGCCGGGGAGCCTACAGGGGCCGCTCCTCCCCCCCAGAAAAATTTATTAAATTCTTCACAAACAATTCACGTGCGATCATCACGCCAGGGGTCGGTGGGAGACACTTGTTAAAGCTGAAGGTAGCGACCGTACAGGCGGTATAAGCAAACTCTAATAATTGACTGTATGCACAAATCCCTGAGTAGACGTGCGGAATCAAATTGCTGGAGGGGGAAATTGAGTGACCAGAGTACCAAAAAATCACGGAGAAAAGCGGGCATATGAAAACCGATGGGAAAGTGTGGTTCCGACTCTATCTAGGGGGGGCCTCGTAGCCGTAGCTGGATAGCGCGCAAGGACTCGTAATTCTGTGGGACGGGGGGTTTCGCGATTCCAGCAACGAGTGGCAGACAGAACAAATGGGCACAGTTTCTTCGACCCTGAATGCCCCTGTCCCTAGCAGTGAAATAGGTACCCGGGGTGTCGTCAGACGCTGTCACGAGCTGCTTCCTGGGGAGTGGATTGGCGTGCGCGTCTGGTCGAGGAGCCGGCGGTCGTGCGAGGGGAACACTAAAAAGCCCCGGAAATCATCTCTAAGATTCATTCATCTCAATATACCTACCCCATGTAGATGTACTGTATTATTATAAAGGCAGGATAGAACAGAAGTTATACCAAAGCCGAGGATGTAGAAGGAATTAGGGAACAGGAGTCGGTGCAACAGGAATTTCGCGATAGGGCCAAGGGACCTAAAAAAAAGTTAAAAATGGAATCAATATAAGAAGCGGCCAAACCCCCAAACCTATGCAGTGACCAGGTGATACAAAGATGCGGAGAAAAGACAACTACACTGGCAGAGGGATGGATTAAGTAGGAGAGGCGAAATTGATTAGTTTGAGACAAGGGAATAGCATACAAATGTAAAAGAGAACCAGGTCTATTCTATAAAGTTATAAACAAAGCAATTTCAGGGGTAACATGAAATATTCACCAGGATGGTGTAAGAAATTTGGAGAACAGTATCACAGAAAGCTGAACCAAGGAACTGTTTAGAACTATTCAATGAGAAAGTTACAAAGTGTGTTTGTGCAATGAAATCTTCATCAGAGAACCCAGACAACACATTAAGCAATTCCGAGAGAGTAGGACACGACTTATAGCCACATAGAGTGGTGTTCTAGAGCTGACTAGTGCAACGAAGACAATTGTTCAATGCGCCTATCACGTAAGACCACAAGGCAGTTGGGCCAGGATGAGCCCGTTTTACTATGGGTTCTGAGCAGGAATGTTGCATTCGTGAGCATCAGCATTCCACTTCAGACTGATTTTTAAGGCGATCCGCTGTGGTACAGGAGGTTGTAGCGGATTTGTGAGAAAAGGCGTAACGATAGTTCCTGCAATCTAGAAAACAGGGGGGCCAGCAGGGAAGGACGCCCTCAATTATAGACTGTGTCTTGCAATTGAACAAGGGTAATAGTCAAAT
>WNGS01165339.1:20515484-20528585 GCA_020271785.1 Procambarus virginalis | reverse complement strand
GTCCAAAGTGGTAGTGTGTGTACACATTTTATTGCTCCTGCACGCTCTCATTTTCTCACCAGGCTTTTGGTTTATATGCATTTAGTCTGTAGAGAATTTCATTGCAAATACATTGATACCAAAATGAAGAACTAGGACCAGAATTGAGGTAACTGTTACGGCCACAATGGGGACGCAACCGGGTTCTTTTCTGGTGGTACGAAAGTTCTGGTATCCGACTCCAAGTTAGTAGAGGCTTTCAAAGGGTGAGCTCAGTAATGCAAGTAAAATAAAAGGGGAAGCTACATAAATACACCAGTTCATCACGTTAATCATATATAATTATTTTTCCCTTCACCATATATATATAAAACTTAAACGGAAGTATTACTACACTATATGTACACCAATGTCTCTCTCTCTCTGAAGACACTAGACACTAGGCGAAGCTCAATCAATGCAGTCTTGTACGGTGTTTCCTCATCCGTGGTACTACTCTCCGCAGGTACCGGGAAACAACAATGAGTCTATCCTGGCCACGGGCCAGCCAAACCACAATTCCACTAAGTGCCTCTTTGTGAAGGCCCACAACCACAGTCCAGCCTGTTGCTGGCAGGTACCAATCAGCCTCGCTGTTGGGCCACTTCACTTGCAGATACTAGGGTAGCGAGCCCTAGACAGGAGCATCATGCAACTCGCTGGTTACTCTCCTCTTCAGCACCTTAGTCAGTTGTCTCTTTTACCAGCCAGCCCCGGGTACGGCGAATCCCGTCACTGCCTCTCCACAGGCAGACAGTAGAACACTTCACGGTCCTCTTCCGGCGGCGGCTCACTGCTTCTGTAAAGCAGACTGGTGTAGAGACCTTGGCTGCCCTGGGTAGACTGACTGTTCTTGTATCACAGCAGCCCTACATCGACTCTGTGAATACAGACACGTCATCAGTACACTGGGACACTACATGGGACCACTAGGAAACATCACTTACTGGCTTAGACACCTACACCCAACTCTGCTTATGACAGATGGTGCTGCTTTTCTAACCACCACCTCACTAGAGGTCAGCACCAGCTACCTCACGAGCCGACTAGGACAGGAATCTAGCTCCTCTCGCCGGTATATTCCCGCCATCACTAGATGGCGTTGTCCATGTTGTGGGGGGTTTCGGGAGCGGACTCACAGATGGCATTGACGTCACTGCTCCGTGCTCGGGCGATGAACTTGGGTTCGTAACAGTAATAAAGTTGAAAACAGAATACCCATTTTATTGCTCTTTATTAGCACTCACGCGGGTAACGCTTTGTCACTTTCTCTGTTTGCTGTGGATGGTACGCCGGGCTTTTGGACTATATTTGCATATACTCCTGTAGGGAATTCTATTGCGAACACAATGATACCAAAATGAAAGACCTAGGATGGGAATTGAGATGTCCAAAGTGAAGATAGTGAAGTGAAAAGAGAGTTCTTGCCCGCTCCCAGGTAAGAAACACTCACTTTCTCGCCGGGCTTTTGGGATTTATATTCATTTAGTCCTGTAGAGAATTCTATTGCGGACACATTGATACCAAACTGAAAAACCTAGGACGAGAATTGAGATGACAAAGTTGAAAAAAAGTATACACTTTTCAGAATTACCGCGCTCTCTAATGTAATGAGAGGCACCTTGGGGTGACACAGCACACTCTTTCTGGTAACCGCTGTCTGTTTTCATCACGGTGGCGGATGGAGATCGCTGCTGTTCTTGACATTATATGCATATACATCTGTTGGGAATTCTATTGCGAACACATTGATAAAAAAATGAAAGACCTAGCAGAAGAATTGAGTTGACAAAACTGAAAAAGAGTGTAAACATTTTATCACTTGTGCGCTCCTGGCTAACTTTCTCACTTTCTCTGTTAGTTGCGGATGGTAAGACGGGCTTTTGGAGTTCATATGCATTTAGTCTTGTAGAGAATTCTATTGCGAACACATTGATACCAAATTGAAAATCGTAGGACGAGAATTGAGCTGACAAAGTTGAAAAGGGTATACACTTTTCAGAATTTACCACACTCTCCCTTGCGCTCCCGCAGAACACCCAAATCCACCTTAGATAGTGGGGCGCTCGGGGGCCCAGAAAGCCAAAGTGTTAAGCAGATTTAAGCATGCATCTTGGAGAAAATTTTGTGTAAATCACCTACTGTATCACCATGTCAACATCATTTTAAAAATTAACCAAATGAAATATTTTTGATTGTACATCTCCATACACATCTGCACAGTTGATATTGCTGGTGAAACAAGGCATATATATACAGTACAACCTCGATTCAACATACTATATGGGACCAACCCCAGTTCGTTGGAGCGTTGGATTCGTTGCAAGAGGTGACCTTCAGGAGGCGTTTGTGTCAGTCTTTTTTTTTCTTGTACACAATAAAAATGCATTATCATATTACATACTCTACCTATATATTACTTCTCTACTAAGAAATACTGTAATTCATAAATTTACCTTATTGTTGAAGTTATATCCATCTTGAAGTTTTGTGAAGTTGTGAATGCTCTACAGTAAATACGTACTGCAGTGCATTATGCCGTTAGCACTGTGTTGATTAAAAGTAGTTCTGCTGTATGTTGAGTACTACAATACAGTTTATGAAAACTATTGTACACAAAAATTACTGCAACTTTAATTTTAACACTGAGTACACACTTAAATTTAACACTTGTTCTAACTGTTCATGTTGCACACGATGTTTTTAGATGTTTGCATCAGCTTTGCTGGTGCTCGCTGCTGCTGTGAGTTCAGCTGCTTCTGAGCTGGTGCTGGCTGCTGTTGTACCAGTGCTGGGTACAACTGTGCTTGTGCTGGGTACGGCTGTTGTACCAGTGCTGGGTACAACTGTGCTCGTGCTGGGTATGGCTGTTCTCGTGCTGGGTACGGCTGTTCTCTTGCTGGGTACGGCTGTTCTCGTGCTTGGTACAGCTGTTATCGTGCTGGGTACGGCTGTTCTCGTGCTGGGTACGGCTGTTCTCGTGCTGGGTACGGCTGTTCTCGTGCTGGTTGATTTTCTGCTACTAGTTGTTGCAAAATATTGCTTCGTTTTTGGCATTAATAAGGCACTATTAGTAAGCCCCTGAGACATTTTGTTTTATAACCAAAGAGCTGTAGTAAAAAAATGGTCAATTCCACAATTATTCTTCCACTGGCGGATAAATACTGTACGTCAATCGCAGACAAAGCTAAGGGCACTGGGTGCATACTGTACGAACGCAACTAAGTCTATACGCACACCCTTCAGTTGGCTGGTGTTTAAGCCTGATCCAGTAACATAAATTTCTCTTAAATATTCAATTTACATCAAATTATATATTTTTGTGTTATGTATTTAGTTTAGCAACATTATTACGATAATAAGAGCTATAAAAAATACTTATTTTGAAACTGATTTATTTATTTCATTATTTCGAAGCCATAGGTCACTGAACTGTGGCGACGAAATCGAACAAAACACCGCCTGGTGTTGTGTTCGATTTCCAGTAGCATACGTTTCTCTCAAATATTCAATTTACATCAAATTATATATTTTTGGGTTACATATTTAGTTTAGCAACATTATTACGGTAATAAGAGCTATAAAAAATACTTTGGAACTAATTTATTAATTTTATTATTTCGAAGCCGTAGATCGCTGAACTGTGGCGACGAAATCGAACACAACACAACAAGCATGGTGTATGGACAGGGATTAGACACGTCCACTCGTGCTGGAGTTGTGCTGCAAATAACGTGAACAATTTCTCAAATAGGAGATATCTACCTTATTACAGCATATTTTTGGTCTTATTTAGTTTAGTTTAATTAGGATAATAGAGAGTTATTAAAACACCAGTTTTAGAAATGATTTATTAATGTGAAACGTTCAAAGTCATGGGTCACTGAACTATGACAACACAGACGAAAGTGAGTGAAACCTCACTGTAAAGTGAAGTTTACTGTACAGTATTCCCTTATCTGTCTACCCTCACTCGTCTTGTTTCATCACAGAAAATGTATAAGAAGATTTCAACATATTAGCTAGCTATTCACACTTCAGCCTTTAAATTAATTTACAATGATACGTGTGCCACAAATCGGTGAACGAAAATCATTGAAACTCAGTCGTTCACTTCTGTGGACCACTCTGGCTGGTGTTTGGTTAATATGCGTCACTTCTTGTGGACCATTCTGGCTGGTGTTTGGTTCATATGATTCACTTGTTGTGTGGTCCACTTGTGTGATCCAACTTGTCTTATGAAGGAATTATTAATTGTAATCTGTGATAGAATGAACAGTTTTCCACCACTGTGAACTCTGTCCCAACATCGTAAGCTTGTGGACCACTTGTGGTCCACTTGTGTGGTCTACTTGTGTGGTCCATTTGTGTGATCCATTTGTGTGATCTAACTTGTCATATGAAGGAATTATTAATTGTAATCTGTGATGGGATGGTAAAGTTTTCTACCACTGTGAACTCTGTCCCAACATCGTAAGATTGTGGACCACATGTGTGGACCACATGTGCGGTCCACTTGTGTGGTCCACTTGTGTGATCGAACTTGTCATATGAAGGAATTAATAATTGTAATCTGTGATAGAATGTGAAACTTTTCCACCAGTCTGTGAACTCTGTCTCGACGTCGTAAGCAAATCCGAACATCCCCCGCTTCGGCGAACCATTGTTCGTCGAACAGGGTGAGTAAATCCGGCCTGAAAAGTGTGCGAACTAGCCGGAGATTCGTTGAATCGAGGTTGTACTATATATATATATATATATATATATATATATATATATATATATAATATATTATATATATATATATATATACATGTATATATATATATATATATATATATATATATATATATATATTATATATATATATTATATATATATTGGTGTATACTGGCAGCAGGTTTTCTTTTAAACATGTCTCATTGAATATGACCGCATATTCTGTATTTACTATCTTCTGATTTAGGGCTTCTATCCCTCTAACTATTTTCTTAGCATCAGGGCTTAGCTGAAATAGGAGTTCTCCAAAACTCATTTTCGGAATTTCCGGGTGAAGAAAAGATGTGAATTACTATAGAATGTATTACACTTATTTAAACAATTTGCACAACGTTTCGAACCTCCATGGTTCATTCTCAAGTGAATGAATTTTACAATGTGATTTGATTTTATACCCGCACTGGGTCAGGTGATAAGATAATAAATGTGAAAACAAAAGGGATACAAAGGGGATATAAGTGGGGTCATACATATGAACATAAGAATAGAGGTAACCGCAGAAGGCCTATTGGCCCATACGAGGCAGCTGGCATTTTGTATGTAGATGCCAGCTGCCTCGTATGGGCCAATAGGCCTTCTGCGGTTACCTCTATTCTTATGTTCATATGTATGACCCCACTTATATCCCCTTTGTATCCCCTTTTGTTTTCACATTTATTATCTTATCACCTGACCCAGTGCGGGTATAAAATCAAATCACATTGTAAAATTCATTCACTTGAGAATGAACCATGGAGGTTCGAAACGTTGTGCAAATTGTTTAAATAAGTGTAATACATTCTATAGTAATTCACATCTTTTCTTCACCCGGAAATTACGAAAATGAGTTTTGGAGAACTCCTATTTCAGCTAAGCCCTGATGCTAAGAAAATAGTTAGAGGGATAGAAGCCCTAAATCAGAAGATCGTAAATACAGAATATGCGGTCATATTCAATGAGATATATATATATATATCAATGAGATATATATATATATATCTCATATTCAATGAGATATATATATATATATATCTCATATTCAATGAGATATATATATATATATATATCTCATATTCAATGAGATATATATATATATATATATATCTCATATTCAATGATATATATATATATATATATATATATATATATATATATATATATATATATATATATATATATATATATATATACACACACACATGATCAAATACTGCTGAGCATCATTAGAGTTAAGCACAGTGGTAGTGTACCCTGATACTCTTGACACCAACCTTACATTGAATATTATGCCACTAGGTGAAATAGAGTAGGAGGTCTGTATATTAAAGAGGACCTGGTATGCACAGAGCTACTAAACTCAACTAATGAGGTGGTAGAGGTACTTGGAATTAAGGTAGAAAAATAAACCTAATTATTATTCTAATATATAAACCGCCAGATACAACAGTTGAGGAATTCACAGAGCAGATGCACAAAATAGAGAACATCCTTGATAATCTAGCAAACCCAGCTCCAGATATTATCTTGGAGATTTCAATTTACCAAGTCTAAGATGGAGAATGGCAAACAAAAATATCATAGCAGGAAACCACCGGGAAATAACCAACCACAGGCCAGAGAACTGTTCAGATTATGTGAAATTCTCACTCAATCAACAGATTACAGAACTAACTAGGAATGAAAACACACTACACTTGTTATTCACAAACAATGATGAACTAATCAGAGACATTACAATCTCAGATACTACATACTTGACCATAAGCTCATTGCAGTGCAAACTAGCATAAATAATGGTAGTAGGTTCAAGAGCCCAACAAGCGAAAAGGGATATTCAATCAATTTAATTTTAACATTAAGAGGATCGACTGGGAAAAAATAAATGTAGACCTTGCAAACACTCAATGGGAGACGGTCTTAAGCGGCAAACCTCCCACATAGGGAATAACTCAACTGACCGCTGAAATATACAAGGTCTGCTTGAAGCACGTGCCTGTGAGGAGGGTCAGAAAGAGAACGTAGACGACTGTACAGAAGGAAAAAAATATATGAAATGCTTAGGGGCAGACACGACTACAGGTATCACAAGAAAGAAAAATAATCCCTAAAGAGGGAGATCAAAGAAATAAAGCAAACGTTGAAGCAATCATACGAGTCTGAGGAAATGAAATTGGAACAGAAAGCTATACAAGAGATAAAGAAAAATCCAAAATATTTTTTCACATGCGCAATATCAAAAACCTCCACAAGTATTGGACCTTTAATTACAACCGAAGGCACGTACACAGAGGACAACAAAGAAATTAGTGAGATTCTAAGAAGCCAGTATGAAGCTATATTTAGCACACCAATAAACAACATGAAAGTTGATCCAAACAGCTTCTTTATGAATGACATTCAAGCTGCAGATAATATAATGGATATTAACATGAACTCGGAAGACTTTGAAAGAGAAATTGACAATACTGTATGCCCATGCACTCAGCTCCTGGGCCTGACTCGTGGAATTCAATATTCATAAAGAAACGCAAGTTCCAGTAGCGCGAGTGCTCAGCGTAATATGGAGAAAGAGCCTGGATACAGGGGAGATACCAACTGCGCTTAAATTTGCAGATATAGCTCCTCTGCACATGGGGGGGTAGTAAAGCCTTGACAAAAAATTATAGACCAGTTGCACTAACATCACACACAATAAAAGTTTTTGATAGAGTGATTAGGAATCAAATCTCTAGTTTTATGGAAAATAATGAGCTACACAACCCAGGACAACATGGATTTAGAGCGGGAAGATCCTGTCTGTCACAGTTACTCAACCACTATGACAAAGTCACAGTAGCTTTAGAAGAAAAGCAAAATGCAGATCTTGTATACACAGACTTTGCAAAGGCATTCGACAAATATGACCATGGATTGATAGCACACAAAATGAGGTCAATGGGAATAACTGGTAAAGTAGGACGCTGGATACCCAATTTCCTGTCGAAGAGTAATAGTCAATCAAATCAAATCAAGTCCAAGTGCAGTTAAAAGCTCTGTACCTCAAGGTACAGTCCTTGCACCACTGCTTTTCCTTTTTCTCGTATCAGATATAGACAAAAATACAAGTCACAGCTTCGTGTCATCCTTTGCAGATGACACAAAAATCAGCATGAAAATTACCTCTGCTGATGACATTGAAAAACTACAAGCAGATATTAATAAAGTTTTCGATTGGACAGCAGAAAATAACATGATGTTTAACAGTGATAAATTCCAGGTACTCAGGTATGGCAAAAATGAGGATCTGAAACATAATACAGGGTACAAAACACAATTGAATCTGCCCATAGTAGAAAAACAGCATTTCAAGGATTTGGGAATAATGATGTCTGACAACCTAACACTTAGGGAGCATAACCAAGCAAATATTGCGTCGGCCAGAAAAATGATAGGATGGATCACGAGAACCTTCAAATCCAGGGACCCCATCACAATGGTTGTACTTTTCAAATCACTTGTGCTGTCCCATCTTGAGTACTGCTCAGTACTCACTGCCCCCTTCAGAGCAGGAGAGATTGCTGAAATAGAGGGAATACAGAGAACATATACGGCACACATAGACTCAATAAAGCACCTAAATTATTGGGATCATTTCAAATCTCTCCAAATGTACTCACTAGAAAAGAGACGAGAGAGATACCAAATAATATACACATGGAAAATACTGGAGGGCCAGGTCTCAAATCTACACAGTAAAATAGCAACATACTGGAGTGAACGATATGGAAGAAAATGCAGAATAGAACCAGTGAAGAGCAGAGGTGCCATAGGCACAATCAGAGAACACTGTATAAACATCAGAGGTCCGTGGTTGTTCAACGTCCTCCCAGTGAATATAAGAAATATTGCCAGAACAACCGTGGACATCTTCAAGAGAAAACTAGATTGTTTTCTAAAAAAAAAAAGTGCTGGACCAACCGGGTTGTGGTGGGTATGTGGGCCTGCCAGGTCACTACAGCCTGGTGGACCAAGCTCTCACAAGTCAAACCTGGCCTTGAGCTGGGCTTGGGGAGTAGAAGAACTCCCAGAACCCCATCAAGCAGGTATCCACAAGATAGATCTTCCAGGACCTGACAAATCACCAGGCAATTTAATACTGGTAGTGCAAAAAAGAACAGTCTACAGTGGTGTATTTTAAAGTCTACAAATTTGGAGAGACTTTAAAATACACGATTTAATCCAGAGATTGTGATAAATAAGAATATCACACGTACCAAACATCTTTTTGAGATTCATACATTGGAGGTTTGTTGCGTTCCCATTTAAGTTAATACTGTAACTAGGAATTAGGATTTTACAAATAGCGAAGCACATTGTTATAGGGTAATTATACTATGTTATGTGTTGCTCATTTATGTACTAATTAAATGAACAATTGCAGTAAGTAGATGGCGACCTTGCATGTACACACAATTGTCCAAGTTGTACAACACTTCTAGTGACTTTAAGGGTGGCATGTTACACATAGGAGGGGAGTACTTAACTAGAGAAGAAAGAGGGCCACACCAGTCCATGTGCCCATGCCTACATCCTGTAGAGGCCTCATGTGCTACGGTGTCGGTTTGGTAAACTGATCGTACTGTAAACAGTGTTACTGTAACCTCCTATGCAACCCTTAATACTCACCATTCAATTATTAGTACACATGCAAAATCCTAGCTTTATAATGTACTAGACAACATATCAACAGTGTGTGTATCTAGCTAGTACACAGTGCTCTTACGCCTGACAGAGACCAAAATACCTGGCATTCCAGATTCAAAGGTGTAGACTATCTACATTTAAATTTAAAAGATGCAAGCACTCTACTTTATCAAAACATATTAACTAAGTAATTCTCCTAATTATAATCTAATAACATTCAGGGCTATAGGTATCACAATAACAGGAAATACACAGTCTCAATTCTCAAGGTAAACAGGTATACCATACTCCATCAGATATTGGCTTTAATATTCAACAATAGGAGCTAGGATCACACCACCATAAAAAAGCAAGTAGTAACTTCAGTTCATAATGGAGGTGATACAGCTGACAAGTTATTTATTTATAAAAAGGTACATTGGGTTTGTAGAAGTACATAACTTTGTTCTTATATTCTTGCAAATCTACTAACACTAATTTTGTTAGTGTTGTCACGGAAATGACATTCTTGTCTTGTCACAAAAAAGATTAGAAAATGGGGTCAATATAGCAAGAGGCCTAACCCACAAACAAGCAAGTAAGAAACAATTACACAGCAGTGAGGAGGCAAAAAAGATATAGCAAATGTAAAATGGATCCAGGCCTTTTCTATGAATTCACTAAATGCAAGTTGCATGTAAAGGACAATTCCAGATTGAGAACAGGGAACAGGACTACTGAGAATTAAAAAGAAATGTGTGAAACGCTAAATGAACAGATCCAAAGTGTTTGTAAAAAAATTGAATTTCAGAGAACTGGACCCAATACCACTTCCAGAACATGCCATAGAATATATAGAGGTATCTCAAGACAAAAGTGGGAAAAATTATTCAAGGGGCTAGGAAGAAATAAAGTAGTTGGACTTGATGGAATTTCACTTTGGGTGCTGGGAGAATGTGCAACTGAGCTGAGCATTCCACTCCAATTAATATTCTAGACAACCTTGTGCACAAGAATCTTAGTAGATACAGTATATGGAAAAAGGCAAACATAGTACCAATCTATAAAAATGGTAGTCGAGAGGAACCTCTAAATTATAGACTCGTATCATTAACAAGCGTGATAGTCAAAACACTAGAAACAATAGTTAAAGCCAAATGGGTTGAACATTTAGAGAGTAATGACATAATAACCAAAAGACAGTATGGTTTTTGAACAGGAAGATCCTGTGTAACAAATCTATATAGTTTTTATGATAAGAGCCACAGAGATACAACAGGAAAGAGGTAGTTGGGTTGACTGTGTCTATCTGGACCTAAAAACGGCTTTTGATAAAGAGTCCCACAGCTGTTCCGGAAACTGGAACGTGCTGGAGGGGTGACAGGGAGACTTCTGACATGGATGAAAAATTTGCTGACTGATAGATGAGGGCAGTAATCAGAAACAATGTATCTGACTAGAGAGTACCACAGGGTTCAGTTCTTGTACCAGTAATGTTCATCTACATAAATGATCTACCGGAGGGAATGCAGAATTATATGAACATGTTTGTGGATGATGCCAAGATACTGGGGAAGATAGGAGAAGCAGACGAATGTAATGCCCATCGAATTGATCTAGATAAAATAAGTGCTTGGAGCTTCATGACAAATTTAATTCAATGTGAATAAATGCCATGTTGTGGAATTGGAGAAAATAGACCACACACAACTTACAAATTATGTGGAAAGGAATTACAGAACAAAAAGAACGAGACCTAGGAGGTAGTTTTGGATAGTAAGCTGTCGCCAGAGGAACACACAAAAAACATTGTGAGGGGCATATGTGTCGCTTTCCAACTTTAAGACTTGATTTTAATTATATGGATGGTGAAATACTTAAGAAACTGTTCATAACTTTTGTGAGACCAAAATTGGAATATGCAGCAGTTGTATGGTGCCTAAATCTCAAGACGCAAATAAATAAACTAGAAAAGGTGCAACGGCAAGCCATGGCTTGCCGTTGCACGCTTCTGGCTTCTGGAATTGAAAAACAAGAGTTACGGGGAAAGACTAGAGGCGTTGAACATGCCAAAACTAGAAGATAGAAGAAAAAAGAGGTGATATGATCACTACTTACAAAATACATATTAAAAGGAATCGGCCAATTGACAAAGAGGAATTCCTGAAACCAGCAACTTCACGAACAAAAGGACACAGATTCAAGCTAAGGAAACAATGGTTCCAAAAAATATTTAACAATTTTCTTTTGCAAACGATGGTACAGTAGACGGTTGGAACAAACCAAGTGAGAAGCTGATGAAGGCCAAAACTGTCAATATTTTCAGTGTTATATGACAAAGAGTACTGGGAAGACGGGACACCACGAGCATAGTTCTCATCTTATAATTACACATAGGTAATTACACACACACACACAGCCTATCGGGCAGAATGCAGGCCTATTACAGACCAATATCAAATCTACAGATACTATCAAAAAGTTTGAAAAATTATTTACAAACAGCTCTACACATACTTTGTAAAATTCAACATATTTAGTCTGCCAATTTTGCTTGTTCTCTTCCCCCCTCCCCCCCCAAAAAAAGAGTATCAATGATGCCATTAATCTGCTTGATAATCTATACAGCTCTCGACAAAATTGAGTTCCCAATTGGTCTTTTCACTGATTTGAGCCTCTGAAACTGTAACCATAATACCTCTTACTTAAATGTCACTATGGAATCAGAGACCTTGCTCTGAACTTTATTTGATCATATCTTAATGACAAACACCAATATATAGCCATCAATGACATAACCTAATGTAACAATGACATATGTAAATAACAAATTAAAAGAAGGCTACTCATGGATGTCAACCAACAAACTCCCATTAAGCATAGAAAAGATCTACTACATTTTATTTGGAAGTAAATTGTCAAACGAAATTCAACTTCATATACAGTAGATAATGTAAACATTAGCAATACAAATTATGGAAAGGTCCTTGGCTTGTACATAAGAAAAGAGACTAAACTTTGGCATCCCACATACAACACAGTCAAAAAAGTCTCAAAAACAGTCGGCATACTCTCTAAAATAGATAAGTTCCTCACTCTGCTCTCCTCTCATTGTACTACTCACTAATCTATCCCTATCTTACATACAGTATCTGTGCATGGGGTTAACCACTGCAAATCATCTCAAGCCCATCATCACCCAGTAAAAATGTGCTATCAAAACTATAAAAACTGTCTTCAGACAACACACAGCCCCTCTGTTTGAATCCCTAAACATGCTAAACATACACTCACTCCACACATTCTCTTGTGCTATTTACATGTACAAAAGTGTATTCCTTAATGCTAATCCTGACCTAAAACTCCTCTTTGATAGATGTAATAGGACCCATGAGCCCCACACCAGAAAATATTTCTTGACAACCCTAGAGTTAGACTAAATCTGTGCAAACACTTCATGGAAATAATAGGACCCAGTCTAAGGAACTTGCTCTCCAATGAATTACAAAACTGTCCAGCCTATGCTTTATTAAAAAGTAAGCCAAACAGTACTTAAGAGTAATTTGTACTGTTTGGATGTACCAATTCAAATTATGAGGATGTATGTATCTCTATATACATCCTCATAATTTCCTACCTTGTGCTTCAAACTCACACTGCATC
>WNGS01165339.1:20496595-20508205 GCA_020271785.1 Procambarus virginalis | reverse complement strand
CCAAACACATTAATATATATGTCTAACCTACGCTTGAAACAATCCAACGCCTATTGTTACAAGGTAACTTGTTCAATAACTCAACATCCCTATTTCCAACCTAATAATTACCCGTACTCGTTTATATTGGCATTAACTGTGCTTTCCTGAGCTGTACATAGGTATTAAGTCTGTTAACTAGCACTCGGAAATTTGTAATAGGTAATTACTGCAAACTAAAAAGCACGAGATTGCTATTGCAAAGCTCTAGTTATCTCAGTTGGTGGTGTAGAGGGGTCCAGTAATACCAGGTGGTTTAGAGGGGTCCAGTAATACCAGGTGGTGTAGAGGGGTCCAGTAATACCAGGTGGTGTAGAGGGGTCCAGTAATACCAGGTGGTGTAGAGGGGTCCAGTAATACCAGGTGGTGTAGAGGGGTCCAGTAATACCAGGTGGTGTAGAGGGGTCCAGTAATACCAGGTGGTTTAGAGGGGTCCAGTAATACCAGGTGGTGTAGAGGGGTCCAGTAATACCAGGTGGTGTAGAGGGGTCAAGTAATACCAGGTGGTGTAGAGGGGTCCAGTAATACCAGGTGGTTTAGAGGGGTCCAGTAATACCAGGTGGTGTAGAGGGGTCCAGTAATACCAGGTGGTGTAGAGGGTTCCAGTAATACCAGGTGGTGTAGAGGGTTCCAGTAATACCAGGTGGTTTAGAGGGGTCCAGTAATACCAGGTGGTTTAGATGGGTCCAGTAATACCAGGTGGTTTAGATGGTCTAATAACTAGACATAATATAACAGGACACAGGAGTATGGTGTTCTAATTATTTTTTACACCGTAAATATATAATATAGTTACCTGCAGCCACCTGCCACAGGTAACTGTTGCCTTACAGGGCCCAGGATTCACCAAGCACTTATCTATTTACGAAACCTGTTCATCTTTCCTCAATCATGGTGGCTTTGTTTACAAATATTAAATAGTTTGAGGTCCGAAGCATTACGAGGTTGTTTACTAGGACTACGACCTTGGCTTGTGAAGTTTACACGCTCGTAAACTGTTTAATAAATGTAAACAGAATGCCATGGTTGTTTCAAGATGTACAGGTTTCGTAAGTGGTTTACGAAACCTGGTAGATGCGAGGCGATAGTGTGAGAGAAAATCTGGGAGGCTGTGTAGACACCAAGGCCACCGAGTCTTACAGGGAGGGTTGCTTGCTCCCACTGAGAGTCGTCCAATGGCAGGTTCAGGACTTTCACCAGGATGGACCTGAGAAGGGTATCATACACATTTAATTTAGGGCTGTTGTAGGATGGGGAACACCTCAGAAAGTAAGTCAACTTAGGGAGAGATAGACATCTTGTGAGGAGGAAGAGAGCGTCATGGGCATCGATCTTGTCAATCCTGTCCAGCATTCTCCTTAGATCAGTGATTTTTGCGTCCAGGACTTCCTCGATTGCTTGCCGGCCAATGAGGGCACCCAGGAGGGTGCAGTCACTTGGCTCGACAACGAGAATATCTGGGAGGACATTTTTTATTTGGCCAGTGATATCTGGGTTGCAGGAGACTATTTCGCATTTGGATGCATTGAGAATGAGGCCCAACGCTGCTCCTTGTTCCTGGATTTTCCTTATATCCTTCAAAATGGTATCCGGGGTTCCAGCGAGAGTGCCATCATCCAGGTACCAGATGTTTAGTTCGCTTGTCAAACTATCAGTGACCTCTTTGATAGCTAAGCAGAAAAGGAGGGGGCCCAAGGGATCACCTTGTTGGACTCCTTCACCGGAGTCTATTTCATGCTCCTCAAAAAAAAAGCTTAGAGTCCCCACTGTAGCACGCTCGGATGAATGGGTAAAAGGGACGGAAATGGTTGTGTACAGCCCTGAGGACAGCATCTCTTCTGACTTGATTAAAGGCATTTTTGAAGTCAAGTTTTACTAGTGCCTTCTGAGCTGGGAGATCAGCAATGTAAGCCCACGCTGCATGTGCTGCAGCTTCACAGCCTAGGGGGATCCCAAACCCGAGCTGATAAGGTTTCAGCAAGGTGGCTGCTTCCTGGCTGATAGATCTCACTGCCGCCTTAGCTACGAGGCGTCAGACGGTGTTGCCAACGGCAATGGGCCTAATTCCTCTATCCTTCTTCTTTAAAGCACAGAGTGCTGCTCCATAAAAGAGAGGCCTGATGTCCTCAAGGATGTCGCCAGCCAAACACATATTGGAGAATCTGGTAAGTTCCACTAGAAGGTCCTTGGCGGCATCTCCCAGCACTGGATTCAGCATTTGTTTGATGTGCTGGGGTCTTAGGCCTGTAAAGCCCCCTGCTGAACCTGTTGGGAAAGACATGGCTGCTTTGTACACCTCAGATTCTCGAACAGTCAAGGGTTCTATGCCAGCATTGTTTTCCTGGGGATCCCTGCTACTGTCTGGGGCTCTGGGTGGGTGTTTGTCTTGTAGAGCCTGTGCTTTCGTGGCGTTCCTTGGGGCAATAGTGTCATCGCTGGTTATGATTCTGATGGCACCTGTGGTATTGACCTCTTCTATTTTCCTGGTGATCTGTACTCTCAGTTTGTGATTATCAGGTGAGCTGTTGTTTGTCGTCCTGCGGCTGGTGTTCTTGACACGAGGGGGGGAAGCGAACTAGGTTGTCTGCTCAGGGGCAGACTGCTGGTTTGTCTGCTCATTAAGAGCCCTAATTACGGAGGTTGCTAATGTCTTGTCTCTCTTGTCTAATTACAAGAATTATGTAAATATGATTATAATACATCTGTATAGTTATTATAGAGCTAACCAAGACCATGAAAAAATTTTGCTATTGCCTTTAGTGTAATTACTTAGTATGTAAAGAGGTTTTTACCTCTTTATCAACCTACCCTGATTTTGCACCCTGGAGAGGCCACTTCAGACAGACAACCAGAGCGCAACTCCATAATCTCCTGAGACTGATGGATGCCTACTACTACTACTATCAAGTACCAGTGGCCTGCAGTTATCATCAGATCCCAATTTAAACTTTCATACCAGTGTTTGAATCTATGGACAACATTACCAGACAGAATAACACTACAGGAATGGGTTGCAAGTTGGTTCATGTGAGCAGAGCCCAGAACTTATTTACATGTAATATTAGACAGTACTGTATGTGTAAATTTTGGACTGGCTTTGGTAACATGATGTTTAACAGTGATAAATTCCAAGTACTGTGGTATGGTAAAAATTAAGAACTTAAACAAAATACAGGGTACAGAACACAATCACAACTGCCCATAGCAGGAAGCAACATGTAAAGGATCTGGGAATAATGATGTCTGGTGACTTTACACTTCGGGAGCATAACCAAGCAAATATAATGTCAGCTAGAAAAATTATAAGAGATAGGATGGATTACAAGAACCTTCAAATCGAGAGATCCCATCACAGTGCTCATACTATTCTAATCATTTGTACTGTTCTGCCTTGAGTACTAGTCAATACTCACTTTCCCTTCCCAACATATATGGCACACATAGACAAGATAATTCATTGTGTCGGGGGACAGAAAGCCATAGGTTATTCATACACGTTTTGGCTTTTTTTTTTTTTTTTAATCAAATTCCCCATCACCTTCCAAGGCCAAATTACTGACCCTGCCCAGGATCCTACCCCCACAACAAGCTGACTAACTCCTGAGTACCTTACTCACTGCTAGGTGAACAGAGCATTATGTGAAAGGAAATGTTGGCCCAACCATTTCTGTCCCGCTGGTATTCAAACCCAAAAATCTCGATTGAGAATACTGGTATCACAATATAATGCCGGTATCACAATATAATACTGGTATCACAATATAATGCCGGTATCACAATATAATACTGGTATCACAATATAATACCAGTATCACAATATAATGCCGGTATAACAATATAATACTGGTATCAATATAATACTGGTATCACAATATAATACCAGTATCACAATATAATACCAGTATCACAATATAATACCAGTATCACAATATAATACCAGTATCACAATTTAATACTGGTATTAAAATATAATACTGGTATCACAATAATACCAGTATCACAATATAATACCAGTATCACAATAAAATACCAGTATCACAATATAATACCAGTATCACAATATAATACCAGTATCACAATATAATACCAGTATCACAATATAATACCAGTATCACAATATAATACCAGTATCACAATATAATACCAGTATCACAGTATAATACTGGTATTACAATATAATACTGGTATTACAATATAATACCAGTATCACAATATAATACTGGTATCAATATAATACTGGTATCACAGTATAATACTGGTATTACAATATAATACTGGTATCACAGTATAATACTGGTATCACAATATAATACTGGTATTACAATATAATACTGGTATTACAATATAATACTGGTATCACAGTATAATACTGGTATTACAATATAATACCAGTATCACAATATAATACTGGTATTAGTATAATACTGGTATTACAATATAATACCAGTATCACAATATAATACTGGTATTACAATATAATACTGGTATTACAATATAATACTGGTATCACAATATAATACTGGTATCACAATATAATACTGGTATCACAATATAATACTGGTATTACAATATAATACTGGTATTACAATATAATACTGGTATCACAGTATAATACTGGTATCACAGTATAATACTGGTATCACAATATAATACTGGTATCACAATATAATACCAGTATCACAATATAATACTGGTATCACAGTATAATACTGGTATCACAGTATAATACTGGTATCAATATAATACCAGTATCACAATATAATACCAGTGTCACAATATAATACTGGTATCACAGTATAATACTGGTATTACAATATAATACTGGTATTACAATATACTGGTATCACAGTATAATACTGGTATCACAATATAATACTGGTATTACAATATAATACTGGTATCACAGTATAATACTGGTATCACAATATAATACTGGTATCACAATATAATACTGGTATCACAATATAATACTGGTATCACAATATAATACCAGTATCACAATATAATACTGGTATCACAATATAATACTGGTATTACAATATAATACTGGTATCACAGTATAATACTGGTATCACAATATAATACTGGTATCACAATATAATACTGGTATCACAATATAATACTGGTATCACAGTATAATACTGGTATTACAATATAATACTGGTATCACAGTATAATACTGGTATCACAATACAATACTGGTATTACAATATAATACTGGTATCAGTATAATACTGGTATCACAATATAATACTGGTATTACAATATAATACTGGTATTACAATATAATACTGGTATCACAATATAATACTGGTATCACAATATAATACTGGTATCACAATATAATACTGGTATCAATATAATACTGGTATTACAATATAATACTGGTATCACAGTATAATACTGGTATCACAGTATAATACTGGTATCACAATATAATACTGGTATCACAATATAATACCAGTATCACAATATAATACTGGTATCACAATATAATACTGGTATCACAATATAATACTGGTATCACAATATAATACTGGTATCACAATATAATACTGGTATCACAATATAATACTGGTATTACAATATAATACTGGTATCACAATATAATACTGGTATCACAGTATAATACTGGTATCACAATATAATACTGGTATTACAATATAATACTGGTATTACAATATAATACCAGTATCACAATATAATACTGGTATCAATATAATACTGGTATCACAGTATAATACTGGTATTACAATATAATACTGGTATCACAGTATAATACTGGTATCACAATATAATACTGGTATTACAATATAATACTGGTATTACAATATAATACTGGTATCACAGTATAATACTGGTATTACAATATAATACCAGTATCACAATATAATACTGGTATTAGTATAATACTGGTATTACAATATAATACCAGTATCACAATATAATACTGGTATTACAATATAATACTGGTATTACAATATAATACTGGTATCACAATATAATACTGGTATCACAATATAATACTGGTATCACAATATAATACTGGTATTACAATATAATACTGGTATTACAATATAATACTGGTATCACAGTATAATACTGGTATCACAATATAATACTGGTATCACAATATAATACCAGTATCACAATATAATACTGGTATCACAGTATAATACTGGTATCACAGTATAATACTGGTATCAATATAATACCAGTATCACAATATAATACCAGTGTCACAATATATTACTGGTATCACAGTATAATACTGGTATTACAATATAATACTGGTATTACAATATAATACTGGTATCACAGTATAATACTGGTATCACAATATAATACTGGTATTACAATATAATACTGGTATCACAGTATAATACTGGTATCACAATATAATACTGGTATCACAATATAATACTGGTATCACAATATAATACTGGTATCTCAATATAATACCAGTATCACAATATAATACTGGTATCACAATATAATACTGGTATTACAATATAATACTGGTATCACAGTATAATACTGGTATCACAATATAATACTGGTATCACAATATAATACTGGTATCACAATATAATACTGGTATCACAGTATAATACTGGTATCACAATACAATACTGGTATTACAATATAATACTGGTATCACAGTATAATACTGGTATCACAATACAATACTGGTATTACAATATAATACTGGTATCAGTATAATACTGGTATCACAATATAATACTGGTATTACAATATAATACTGGTATTACAATATAATACTGGTATCACAATATAATACTGGTATCACAATATAATACTGGTATCACAATATAATACTGGTATCAATATAATACTGGTATTACAATATAATACTGGTATCACAATATAATACTGGTATCACAATATAATACTGGTATCACAATATAATACTGGTATCACAATATAATACTGGTATCACAATATAATACTGGTATCACAATATAATACTGGTATCACAATATAATACTGGTATCACAATATAATACTGGTATCACAATATAATACTGGTATCACAATATAATACTGGTATTACAATATAATACTGGTATCACAATATAATACTGGTATCACAGTATAATACTGGTATCACAATATAATACTGGTATCACAATATAATACTGGTATCACAATATAATACCGGTATCACAATATAATACCGGTATCACAATATAATACTGGTATCACAATATAATACTGGTATCACAATATAATACCAGTATCACAATATAATACTGGTATCACAGTATAATACCGGTATCACAGTATAATACCGGTATCACAGTATAATACCGGTATCACAGTATAATATCGGTATTACAACTTAATGCCGGTATTACACTATAATACCTACTGGTAAATTATTGGGACTGTCTCATAGTTCTCAAAATGTACCCTTTAGAAAGGATATGAGAGAGGTATATAATAGTACATGGAAGGTACTGGAGGCCCAGGTCCCAAATTTGCACAGTAAAATACAGTAACAACATACTGGAGTGAACGATATAGAAGAAAATGCAGAATAGAGCCAGTGAAGAGTAGAGGTGTCATAGGCACAATCAGATAACAGTGTATGGACATCAGAGGTCCATGGTTGTTCAGTATCCTCCTAGCTAGTATAAGAAATATTGCCGGAACAAAGGTGGAAGTATTCAAGAAAAACTACAGTTTTCTGTAAGAAGTGCTTGACCAACTGGGCTGTAATGCATATGTGGGTCTGTGGGTCATTCCAAGCACCAGCCTGTTGGACAAGCTCTAAAGTCAAGTCTGGCCCTGGGCTGGGCTTAGGTAGTAGAAGAGGCTCCCAAAACCTGATCCAAGTACAATCCAGGTAGTAAAAGCCTCAAGATGTCCTGTTGATTCAGTGGCATCTCAGGTTATATAAGTTATACCAAGTTGTAGGGGTGTAAGCACAATGACAGCCCCTTTCACTGCGGGTGAAATTGCTGACCTGGAGAGCGTGCAGAGATCCTTTACTGCTAGAATCCACTCGGTAAAACATCTAAACTATTGGGACCGACTAAAGAGCCTAAATCTGTATTCCCTTGAGCGCAGGCGGGAGAGATACATAATAATTTACACGTGGAAAATATTAGAGGGGCTGGTCCCAAACCTGCACACAGAAATAACATCACATGAGACCAGAAGACATGGCAGGATGTGCAGAATACCCCCGTTGAAAAGCAGAGGTGCAACTGGTACTCTGAGAGAGAACTCGATCAACATCAGAGGCCCGAGACTGTTCAACACGCTTCCACTACACATAAGGGACATAACTGGCAAACCCCTCACAGTGTTCAAGAGAGAACTGGATAAGCACCTCCAAAGGATACCTGATCAACCAGGCTGTGACTCATACGTCAGGCTGCGAGCAGCCGCGTCCAACAGCCTGGTTGATCAGTCCAGCAGCCAGGAGGCCTGGTCGATGACCGGGCCGCGGGGACGATAAGCCCCGGAAGCACCTCAAGGTATCCTCAAGGTAAGGTAAGGTAAGGTGCACAGCTGGGAGTTCCTTGATCACTAGTTTGATTCACCTCATTACTCCTATTGATTTTCTCAATGATATGTATCATGTTACTGTGATTTCTTTCTGTAAATAATAATAATAATTCATTGAGTCATGGAACAGGCAACTAGTGTATGCTATATACGTGTTAGGCATATATCGAGGTCCCCCCCTCCCCCCCAAGATCGAACTACCGATCCTTCCCAGGCTGCATCCTCACAACAAGCTGGCTAACTCATGTTTATTTACTGCTAATGAATAGCACCTATTTACTGCTAGGTGAACAGGCCATTAGGTGATCGGAAACACACTCACCATTTCTGTTCCCAGGATTTGAGCCTGGAATTCCTAATTGTGAGTCGAGAATGAGCCTCGCTGTACTACCGGAATCCTATTCACATGCATGTACAGTATATCCATTGCTACATTTTAAGGGTTAAACTTCCATACTCTGAATCTGAGTTTATAAGTTGCTTGAGAGGTATGATGGCCCATTAGAAAAATATTACACTGAACATTTTAAATGCTATTTTTTAAGTAATTAATTACTTCCAGATGGTGAAGACGTTACATAAGGCAAGTAGACAGTACATTGCTTGGAAGTCCCATAATAATCCGAACTACAAACCTTGGATTTACCCGGAGCAGATCAACTTACCCAGGATAACTGTTAACCAGGTATTTTATTTATTTGGATAAAGATAAATTAATACAGTTGAGCATCTTTAAACCAAATTGCTTGGGACTACACAAAGTGTTAATCAAGTGTTCAATAGGTACCTGTATCATAGTACAACACCTAAGCCACTATCATTTCATGGACGTCAATGGGCCCTTTATATTTATTTACCCAGAAATTTTTGTGTTATATATATATCTAGCTTTATTTTATAATTTCATTACACAAAAAGGGTTACAACATTGGTTACATGCAAGGTACAAGACTACTTGTCACAAGTTGTACAGCTCCTCCAGCTCCTCAGATGGCGGGAACGAACATGCATGAATGCAAGCCGGTCGGCCGAGCAGACAGCATGCTGGACTTGTGATCCTGTGGTCCTGGGTTCGATCCCAGGCGCCGGCGAGAAACAATAGGCAGAGTTTCTTTCATCCTATGCCCCTGTTACCTAGCAGTAAAATAGGTACCTGGGTGTTAGTCAGCTGTCACGGGCTGCATCCTGGGGGGTGGAGGCCTGGTCGAGGACCGGGCCGCGGGGACACTAAAAAGCCCCGAAATCATCTCAAGATAACCATGCATGCATGTGTGTGTGTGTGTGTGTGTGTGTGTGTGTGTGTGTGTGTGTGTGTGTGTGTAATTACCTAAGTGTAGTTACAGGATGAGAGCTACGCTCGTGGTGTCCCGTCTTCCCAGCACTCTTTGTCATATAACGCTTTGAAACTACTGACGGTCTTGGCCTCCACCACCTTCTCCCCCAACTTGTTCCAACCGTCTACCACTCTGTTTGCGAAAGTGAATTTTCTTATATTTCTTCGGCATCTGTGTTTAGCCAGTTTATATCTATGACCTCTTGTTCTTGAAGTTCCAGGTCTCAGGAAATCTTTCCTGTCGATTTTATCAATTCCTGTTACTATTTTGTATGTAGTGATCATATCACCTCTTTTTCTTCTGTCTTCTAGTTTTGGCATATTTAATGCTTCTAACCTTTCCTCGTAGCTCTTACCCTTCAGTTCTGGGAGCCACTTAGTAGCATGTCTTTGCACCTTTTCCAGTTTGTTGATGTGCTTCTTAAGATATGGGCACCAAACAACAGCTGCATATTCTAGCTTTGGCCTAACAAAAGTCATGAACAATTTCTTTAGTATATCCCCATCGATGTATTTAAAAGCAATTCTGAAGTTAGAAAGCATAGCATAGGCTCCTTGCACAATATTCTTTATGTGGTCTTCAGGTGATAGTTTTCTATCTAGAACCACCCCTAGATCTCTTTCTTTATCAGAGTTCTTTAAAGATTTCTCACATAATATATAGGTTGTGTGGGGTCTATGTTCTCCTATTCCACATTCCATAACATGACATTTATTAACATAACGTGTGTGTGTGTGTGTGTGTGTGTGTGTGTGTGTGTGTGTGTGTGTGTGTGTGTGTGTGTGTAATTACCTAAGTGTAATTACCTAAGTGTAGTTACAGGATGAGAGCTACGCTCGTGGTGTCCCGTCTTCCCAGCACTCTTTGTCATATAACGCTTTGAAACTACTGACGGTCTTGGCCTCCACCACCTTCTCCCCCAACTTGTTCCAACCGTCTACCACTCTGTTTGCGAAAGTGAATTTTCTTATATTTCTTCGGCATCTGTGTTTAGCCAGTTTATATCTATGACCTCTTGTTCTTGACGTTCCAGGTCTCAGGAAATCTTTCTTGTCGATTTTATCAATTCCTGTTACTATTTTGTATGTAGTGATCATATCACCCCTTTTTCTTCTGTCTTCTAGTTTTGGCATATTTAATGCTTCTAACCTTTCCTCGTAGCTCTTACCCTTCAGTTCTGGGAGCCACTTAGTAGCATGTCTTGTGTGTGTGTGTGTGTGTGTGTGTGTGTGTGTGTGTAATATATATATATATATATATATATATATATATATATATATATATATATATATATATATATATATATATATATATATATATATATAAAGTTGTGAGGGTACCATCTCTGGTGCCAATGTGGGGACCCATAGCCTCGGAGAAGAAAATAAAAAGTATTCAGAGGAGACCTTGTGGTTTCTCACTGAACACTAATATTATCTTCTCCTACCACCCCCATTCTTTGTATGTACACATATATATTTAGTTTATTTGAACTTTGTTACAAAAAAGGAGTTACATATAGGTTACAAAGATGGTTATCATAGGTTGTCGAGTTCCTCCAGCTCCTCAGATGGCGGGCAGGAACCCTGGATGCAGTGCGCATTTCCCCTCTGTATCGCCACGCTGAGGCGCTGGAAAAGAAAAGCTGGCTGCTCTAGGGTCCCTTGTTGTTTCAATGAGCCTAGAACCCAGTTCCTTC